>JAYESA010000010.1:84265526-84840526 GCA_036927795.1 Iris macrosiphon
ACAAAAACAAATATTTCTAGTAAAATTTGAACCTTAACCACTAGAGAAAATCTCAAGTTTAGTTATTAGTGACCCATGTCACACTATATTCCATATAGAGGTAAACTCCAAGTTTGTATTTTAATATTTGAGCTATGATTTATTATCTTGCACACATAAGATATGTTAGCTCAAGTGGATAAAATGGTGTGGGCTTTTTTTAGTGGGCAATGTTCAAATCGCTCAACAAGCATTTGTTTTGTCATCAATTTTGTAAAGAAATCTCTTTGGAGCTAAACACTTAAGACTCGGGCGAAGGTAAAAAAGTGGTACTTTGATGGAGTATATTTGCATATGTATACGGATATATGAAGGGCACGAACTAGCGGTATAGAGATATCACGGACTACCGGTTAGGGACGCAGTAGCATGGTTCCATAGTTTTGTGATTCCACTAACGGATCCGTGAAACTGCTACTCTATCTCAGCACCACAACCTTTATGTAGTTGTTCTGTTCAATTTTGTAACTACCATATTTATAGGGAATTACTGCTGGTAACTATCCTACTTACTCTTTGGTCTTTCACCAAAGTATTTGGTAGGTAGTTGCCATTTTCAGGAAATTGTTGCTTTATTTAAGTAGCAGCTCTTGTACTTTGTATTCTTACGAGATAGAAAAAAGGTTTAAAATGAATAAGAAGAGAGTTTCATTTCTAGAAGTTGTGTGTTTGTTCCTAGTACTATTGTTCAGCATGTTGGTGCTCTATACAAAAGATGGATTCTAACTTACAATGAGCATTACAGAAGTTATTCCAAACTTGCTAATTCCTGGGAGTGGATCAATGGGGATGGTCGAATCACACTTTGAGAGATGATGATATTCATCACCTTAGAAGATGACAATTTTTAGTAGTTCTTCACTGCTATTATAGTTTTGCCATGTAATTAGCAACTTTGTTGTTATCTTTTAGCAAATCCACAACTAGTTATTAATAATTTTCACCTCTATCGAAAATATAATTACGTTTGTTTGCTTATTTTTTATATTTTATCATTTAGTCTTTCCAAGGCTTATACATAATTTTTTTTTAAAACTTCCATAACAATCTTAAAAGAGATACATATGACGCTAGAAGATTGCTTGAATCTTATCAAGATCCAAGATAGACACTCATATAAGTTTTTTGGATACTTAGTTTCATAAGCTTGAAAAGTTTGATGAATAGTAGAACAACTGGAAGAGCAAGATTAGCTTGAATCTTCAACTCGTCAACGTGGAATACGTTCCGTCTGAACCAAAACCTGTTATTCTAGTAATGGACAATATGTAAGATGTTACTGCTTATTATTGCTTTATAATTGTAGAATAGAGAGAATAATATCTCCAAGATGTTAATGCTTAATTCTTTAGAGAATTCGTTAGCCGAATACTATAACATAAATGAGAAGACTAGAGACATTTGGGAATCTCTTAAAAATAGTACAAGGATGAGAAGAACATGTCTATGGTTTACCTAGTCAACTATTTCTTGATTATGGAATTTGAAGATTAATAGACAATGTTACTCCAGGAAAAGGAACTGATGACGCTTCAATAGAATTTAAAGGAAGAGGCTATGCCTCTACTTGATAAGTGTATGGTGGTAATTATTCTCTCTAAACTTGTTACTCCCTGTTCTGAATATCTTTATTTATATTGGTATTCATTTCCATAACTTGTATATCTATATTTTTTTGGTATTTTGTTTCTATATGGTATCATGTACTTGTATTGCTAGTATCGGTATTCGATACAGGACCCATGTATCTTATTATTGATTTTCTATTAAAGTATAGAGAGAACACGAACATGTAAGGCAATTGACAAGTCTAAAACTAATTAATTGACTTATGTAATATGATTTGGACTTTGGTTTGTGCCAATATAATTATATGGAAGGCTATCCTAGACCCTTAACATTGTCATGGACCAATACTAGGTCTTGAAACACCAAAAATAGTATTTTTCGAGCAGATAGAATACTAACAGTATTTTGTCAAAATTTTAATAATATACTGACAGGATTATGTTAGTATACTTTTTGTAGGTTGTTTTGCCAGTCAGCCTTGCTGACTGGGTTGCTCAGTTTCCCATTGGGTACTTATGCTTCTATGGGAAGGTTGTGGTTGGGTATGGGATTAGATTGCTGACATGTTAAATATCCAATGGATCCCATTTACTAGCCTTCTCTCCGTGTGTGTGTGTGTTTCTACACTCTTTTTTCTACTCTTTTTTACTCGACCTCACTTTCTTCGTCCTTAGGATAACCCTAAGAGTTCCCCAAAAACTACGAGCGGTAGGCTTCATTGTGATCTCTAGACCCACCTAGGAAGAGGACTATAAGTTTTGGCAGGAGTTCTCTTGGATTTCAAAGTACAAAAAATGAATAAAATACATTTTGTACTTGTGAATAATTAATCATTCATTTTTTGTTTCTTTATAATGTTGTCGGTTGATGCCATGCATTTTATTTTAGTTTGTTCTTAAATGCTTGGTATATTTAATTCAATTGTGATGGTTTTTGGTTTGGTTTTGAGTTCGGGTGTGAGTTTTTGATAAATATGCTATACTAGGGATGAAACTAAATATTTGTTTATGATACTTCAGTTTTGATCTATGTTATAGATCCAAATTATTGTAGGATCCCCTCCTTAGATCCCCTACCTACTAGAAATCTAATTAGTGACATTTGGACAAGGATTTGGACCCTTAGAAACCTAACTCGAGTTATTGTCTACAAAGAACCATTACAGACAATATGATAACTATCATACCCAAGTCCCAAAATATAGGAAGATAGAGACAGACTAGGCTAGATATGAGGTACACCAAAACATTGTATGGCAGTCACTACTGTCAAGAACAGACAAATGGGAGGACTATATCATGCCATTGACGACTCTTAAGATTAAATAACACCTATCTCTCTCGATCCATCCAATACAAGAAACAATAAAGAATAAATCATATATGTAGTGGGTAAGAGCATCCACAGTGGGGACACTCCAAACACATATTTCAACTTATTAAAAATTGTATATATTATTATTTTTGGAGAATCTTCATGATAATGGAATACAATGGTACACTCCAAATAAACGCTCCAAATTAATCTGCTTTTTTTTTCTCCCACTTTTTTCTTTTTATTTTTCTTCCCTATTTGGTAATATTTTTTCCTTTCTCTTTTCCCTCTTTATTTTTCTTTCCTATTTAGTTACTTTTGGTGGGCCCATCACAATTAGTATAGAGGGGTTAGGACACGCTCCAAATATGGAATGTCACATAGCTTTCTAGCAATTTTTAAGTATGCACAAGTGTCCACTACAGCCTTTAAGTGCTACAAAATTTGACTAAAGTCAAAATATAGCACTTGAAATCTCTCCCACTGTGGATGCTCAAAGGCATCCCAAATACAAATACATACATGATCATGAAATCTAAAAACAAAATGTTACATTATTTTGAATATACAAAACATATATAATTATAAAACTAGCTACAATTCTAGAATATACAACTAAGCCGTCCAAGAACCGAGGGCACATGATCCAAAAAATAAGGGTAACATTTTCCCTTACCTAAATGGCATAAAATAAGTGTACAAAATAGAGTGAGAGATGAAGAAGAACTCACTCGCTATTATATTTCTCGTATTCCTCTAATTGTGGTCCATTCATTGAAGATGAAGGTGGATCCTTGGGCTCAACTATGGAACGTCGACGTGCAAAACCAATAGGGTTAGCCCCAAATAGAAAGTACCACAAGGAAGCTCAAAAAGAAAAAAAAAACTCTGCAAACCACATGACAAGGATCGATGAATAGGAAACAAGGTTGAATCCTATCCCTATACAAAAAAGAATAAGAAGTTTAACCATACACGTATCCAAGTTAGCAAATAACCACCACAAATAATAAGAACAATATAAAAATGGAATGGCGAGACTAGTAAGGTACCAATTCACTATTCCGAAAATAAAAAAAGAATGAACAAAATAATAGTAAAAAATTTACATGCAAAGATAACAAGAGAACAAAAAGGGATAAAACATGATATAGGTGTGTATGAACTACTCTAGAGCAATACCAAAAAGTTTAAAAAAAACAAGGACTGGGGTTGTAGGACCACTCACAAGAAATTCTTTATTACTATGCCACCCACCAATGAAAGGCTAATAACTAAAAATAACAAAGAAAAATAACAACATTACATGGCCAAACATTGCTCTAGGGATTGTTACAATTAGCTAAATAGGGTTGTCATAAATCCTGATTACTAACACAAAAATAGAGTATTCGACTGTTACGCGTGATTTAGAGTCCTTGTTTTCTAGAGCTCATATATCTAATAATATGTAATAAATACAGAGCATAAACATATTAAAATATATCTACCACAAAGGGTGACTAACTAATATTTATGATCAATGGCACTACCCAATCGATATGTCTATGTCCCACCACGTTAGCAAGAAGACTGCACGTAACAAAGAATCCCCATCAAATATATGCACCAGGTAATAAGACTAATTGATTATCTTATCAGTTTTATTCTAATTCTCGAGCCATAGAAAAATTGGAGTATCGACTTAAAATTACGTGTGCTAGGAGCAAGAATAATTTCTGCCACCACTAGCGAGTCTTGTGTTACATAATATGCGCTACACTAAATTTGTCCCCATGTTGGGGTGTACCAACACATAGAATTATTAAGAGCCTAAGATGTAAGGAAGTTGGCATACCACCAAACAAAGTCGCCGTCCATATCGGCTAGGAAAATTAACGAATATCATGTATGAGTAGGAAATATTAGCTTGAACTTGAACAGATGTGACGATGCATCATAGTTCAAATTTATGCTAAAAACAAAAGAGGTCATAATAGATGTATAAGGATTCCTTAAAAGATAGAATATACTAAGCTATAATGCAACAAAATTCATTTATAAATACATAGTTATATATATGTTTAAAATTCAGGAAAAAAACACAACAAAAACTATGGAAAAGACCTAGCAAAATAGCTCAAAAATCAACTAAAACTTGGCTAATTTCAGCCTTGGCGATATACCGGGTGGTATACTCTCCTGTATAATGCCAGGTTGACAGATAAAAAATGCTATTATTTTGGAAAACTATTTTGGCCGTAAAATCGACTATTAGCTCTGAATTGTAAAATTGTAAATTGGGTCAAATTTTAAAATCCTAACATAATAGAAGTCTTTGTTTGTCCAAATTTAGAATTCTTAAAAGTTTATATAAATTTATCCCAAAAATAGGCAATCGAGTTTCAAAACTGTAAAAATAAGTATCGAACTTGGTTCTTCGACACGAACGTAGCGTGCTTCGTAGCGAAGTGTCCTAACATGAAAATAGTAATTGAGGACACCCTATCGAATAAATTCATATACATGCACCCAACATCCAAATTTTGACACAAATAAAGCAACATACACAAGGAACTAGTGTCTCGTAATTGAGCATGTGTCGATGAAATAAAAATTTGACAAAATAGGGAGAGACATTGCTTACATTTAGTGAGAAATATGTACTTCTCTTAGGTTTTGCTCTCGCATATTTACAACTAAGAATAGGATCTCCGAGTCCTCCTCTAGGGCAGTCCTCATGGACAAAAGCCTCACACTTGCCATAGCTCTTTCTTGGGCTACTCGGACCTAGGTTGGGCTCCTGTTAGTAACCAGAAGACAATGAGCAAGATAGTGAGAGTGAGATTGAAAGAGAGAGAGAGAGAGAGAGAGAGAGAGAGAGAGAGAGAGAGAGAGAGGGACCGGGAGAATGAAAAAGTTGGAGTGAAAGAGATGAGAGATAAAGGAAATGAATAAATCAGAGAATGAGAGATTTTAACTCTTTAGTATAACCAAAGGAAATGAATCATAACCGTTCGATGGAGATCAATCGGTCAGAAAAAGCTTACTGGGCAAGTTTCTAACCAGATAATATATTGGGCAGTATACTACTGAGTTAGAATTTTGCCCTTAAAAGCTAGGGTTCTAGCTATCAATTTTAGTTCGAGCATAGTCTGAGATTTATGACTAGCTTGCCATGGGTTTGTACAAGTCAATCGGGGTCTATACATTAACTTGGTTAAACAGAAAGCTAAGAAATTCAAGTAGTTCCATAAGTTATTATCCAATCAAAAATTGGATATCGCTCAAATATCCCACTCTAGCGATACCGTGGCATGAAAACCGTCAATAATTCTACAGAACTAACCCTATACTAGAAACCAAATCCATATTACTGATCAAAGTCAAAACACATATCCCAAATAAGAAAAATACATAAAATGAAATACAGAATAAATTCAAAATACAATATAATTATGTTTTACGAGAAAATTTCAAATTACAAAAATTAATAAATACGAATTATTAAAATAGATCTCACACTAATGATATACTATTAGTATATTGTTGGTATAATGGGGTGTGTGCTTATTTTTCCAGCAAGTTTTATTATTTTCAAGATAGTTCTTGGTTTGTGTGTCGTTTTGTTATGAGGGCATTTGACCTTCCCTGGAACATTTCCTGTGACTACCAATTGTTAATTATCCATAGTATCCGAAAGTTTGATTAGCTTTTAGGGTCTTTACCTCCAAACCCCTACGAGGGGTGCAACCCTCTCGACCCCATTTGCTGACCAGGCAGTGGTACCCTCTTCACCCTACTACAGAGTATTGAGGATAAATTTATGACAAGAAGACATAGATTAACTAAAAGATTTTTTGTGATCTAGTAGGCCCTAAAAAATCTATATTGGATTAGTGACGTATCTAGTAGTCATATTCCAGACATTGGTATACAAACATAGTGGATCGATAAATTATTGGAGATACTAAACCATGATTGATTGATTATTTGATTTTCTATGTTCCTGACTAGGCTATATTGTATCTATGTTATTTATTACCATGTTACCCATTAAGGTACTGATCTAGTTATTGCATCGAGGTGCACCTGTCTACTTGTTACACTTAGGTGCCCTATACATGTTCTATTTGTATTAATATTTCCTGCATGGATATCCTTGTTGTAGGTTAGTGGTCGTAGGATCGATTAGGAAGGTTGTTTATTGATTGCGCATCAATGCTTTGGATGAATTAAGGTTGAAATCCTTGAGAACCAATTAGGATTCATACCCAGTATATATGTACTCTGGTATGACATATAGTTGTATATCAAACAATCACTTTAATAAAAATCATATAGATCATTGGAAGAAAAATGATCCCTATTTTATACTCTTTCTTACATGTCGGCTTCCATATTGAAATAATAAACAATATTGATTGTATTAATTGGATAATCTAAAAAGACATACAACTATGAATATATATATATAGAGAGAGTACGTATCGATATCCGGATAGGTATAGGAGAAAAAATATGTATCCATATAGGAGAGAAAATCTAATCATAAATCTAACTAATAGTTAATCCTAAATCTAACTAATATTTAATCCTAAATCTAATTATTCTAAACACCCCCTTCAAATTCTTGGTGGGTCAAACAAGATGAGTTTGTCCAATAGAAACTAAAATCGTGGAATATGGTGTGACTTTCTAAAGAAATCCGCCAATTGATTAACTGAAGTCACATATGGTAGAAAAATAGAGCCTTTCAAAAAATGCTCACGGATGAAATAACAATCAATATCAATGTGCTTTGTCCGTTTATAAAAAACCAGATTTTTTGCAATATGTATATCACTCTTCTTATCACAGTGAAGTGAGGTCCTATAGAAACAATGCCCATATAAGAGAGCAGTCTACGTATATGGACGATCTTCCTAGTGGTGTGTCATGCCCCATAACCAGAATACTAAAAAACGAGACTGACAAGGCCAGCTACGTATACTTAGAGCACTCCGGTACTCCGTATATACGGTGAAGCTGTAAAACAAGAGGGGTCACTACTACAAACCAACAGTCAAACCTAGGTCCAACATTCCTAGTGCCTCAATCACAAGAACAACATAAATAATAACAAGATGTAAGATCAACTAAAATATAATAGTAAAGCGTCACAAACTAAAATATACAGATGATCATGATGCTAGTAAATACAGAATGAAAAAACTAGCCAGAATCTGAGTCATACATGATCAACCCTAGGATATGTCAACCATGCTAATGCCTGTAGGCTAACCGACTAAACCAAAACACGAGCTAAGCACATGCTCGGTGGCTAAACGCCCACAAAATAGAATGTATATCCGGGTGGGAAAGTAAGAAAATCCACTCAAGCGGTCTGGTGCTCCTGGTGGCTACCATCCTCAGGAAAGTACAAAAGATCCACTAGTGCTGTTACTGGATCTGGCCATACAAAACCATTGGGGTCAGACCCCCAAATAGCATGTACCATAAAGGAAGCCAATCTAGGAACTTAAACCAATAATACAAATAATACAAATACTGCAAAGTAGAGACTGGATATAAAAGATCTCAAGATAATCAATACTATAAAACCTACAATGAGACATATCCGGATATGATAATCAATAAGAAAATAACAAGTATTGAAAGTAAAGGTGATCATGTGAAGCCTAGACTATCTATCAACCATCAATCATGACAAATCATATAAGTACGGCTTGATACCTTTAATTAACTAGGGTTATCACAATCCTTAAATGACTAACTTTATAATGTAATGCGATGCTAGAGTTTCTTCTGATTGTATGTCCCTGCAGTCCATCTAGGATATCCATACATACAACCAACTGGATACTCAACAAGATACGCCATAATATAAACCACTGGATACTCCTCAAGATAACAGTATGAATAACCGGGACTGTATGCAATCCAGAAAAATTCTTATCCATGTACTAAGTGAATCTCTAGTTATTCAACCCTTAGAAATTTCTGGTATGAATCCGGGTGTGGTATTCCGCATAATTCATCCTGGACATGATGCAAACAAATCAAGTTCTAATAGTAAAATAAACAGGTTTAATATATATTGCACATACGGACTCATATATGCCATGACAACAACCAAGCCATGTGTAATCAAGTAAAGCCATGTCAATCCAAATAAAGCCAGGTAAATCCATGTACAACCATGTGAAGCCATGTCCAACCAGATAAAACCATATGAAACAAAGTCAAGCCATGTCCGATAAAGCCATGTAAAGTCATGCCAAGTCAAGTCATGTCAATCTTGTCATCACGTGTAGCCGAACAAAGCCGAATTAAATTGAGTAAACCCAAGTTAAGTTATGTCATATCATCTGAAGCCATGTAAGTTCATGTCCAAAATCTGGTCAAGTCATCACCTGTCCAAGCAAAAGCTAGAAGTTTCAAAATAAAATCACGAAAAACCAAAAATTCCTAAAGAAAGAGCACGATCGGTGTACCGTTAGTACAGTCCAGTACACTGTCGGTACACCGGTCCAGAGATAGGAAAAACCCAGCAAGGTCTGGATTCCAATAAATCGGTATATCGTTGATATACTATAGTATATTGTTGATATACTATAGTATATCATCGATATGCTGTTCCAAGTAGGCACAAATTTACTGAAAAATAAAGTTCCACAAATCAGTATACCGTCGGCATAATCTAGTACACCGTCGGTATGCCCATAGGGTTCACACAAAAATATCTAGAAATCAAGTCGGTTGAAATCGGTATACCTTCGGTAAACTTTCGATATGCCAGTTTCCAAGGATAATCATGGTTAAAATCAAGTCAAGGCTGATTTTCAGAATCCAAATAAAATTCTAAAATTACTAAAACCAAGCCTAACAAAAGTCAAGTCTAGGGTAAGTCTCATATTACAATATGGACTAAATCTTATGGTCATGACTCTGGTACCATTTTTGTTACCAAGTTACCAAAAAGGGACGGAAAGAGATTCTATCAGAAATCAAAACTGAGACAGTCACTAGGTTATAAATCATGATATGACAACTATAGAAAAAAGTTTGAGATAAATAGCAATAACCAAGCTCCAGGAAAGTAAAATGACTGAAAGTAAATAAAGTTTACAAAATCGACAAGATGTACTTACCTAACGCGAGCTCCTAGCCTAAATCTTCTAGTTCACTACCACGAAGGGGTTCAAAAATTACACTCCAGGTCTCAAGACCACCCTTCCAAGCACGAAAGAAAATGAAGAAGATAGGGGAAAGAAAGAGAAAGAAGAAAATAAAATATCTCGAGTACTATTTATTGGGAAAATATCTCAAAAATATCTCAAAAATATCTCGAAAGTAAAACAAATATCTGCTGGGTAGTATATCATCGATATACTGTAGTGTACCATCGATATACTATAGTATACCGTCGGTATATAGGTTAAGTGGTAAAGTTTCAATTTTAAAATTTTTTGAGCTTCCTCGAGATCCAATAAAATAAAATAACTAGCACAGAAATATGTATCCGCATAAAATACGAATATTGTAAGACGAGTCTCACATGGTGGCAACCATAGCTCTATATTCTGCCTCAGTAGAAGAATATGCAACAACGTCTTATTTTTTGCTTCACCATGGATTAATGAAATAGCAAGAAAAATAGAATCCTGTAATAGATCATTTAGTGGTCTGATCTCCTGCCCAATCTGTATCAAAAAATTCTCGAAGCTCAAGAGTAGATGTAGAAGACATAAATAATGAGCACGTAATGGAGCCCTGAAGATATCGAAGAATCAGAAGTAAGGCACTATAGTGAGCTGATCGAGGTACAAAAATGAACTGGTTAACAATACTAATTGTATGAGAAATATCTAGTATGGTCAAACTAAGATAGACAAGTTCGCCCCTGTCATGCCCCGATCTCCTAAATCATGTATTGATAGAATCCATATATCCATTCTAAGGCTAGACCACCAAGCCTTGATTCAATTCTAAATTATTGATTATAACTCCAAGTCGTCCAACGAGATTCATGTATCAGTTCATGAAGCTATTAAGCATAACTTACTCCAGGTTCTAGGCTAACTTATCCTTCAAACGCTTTCGAACCACTTGTATTTCCAAATTCGTCTTATCATGTTAAACCAAAAGTTAAGACGATCCATCAGTTGTCACGCTCCTGTCTCCCACAAGTTTGATCATCCTCGTTGGACGTGAGATCACTACGCCAATGCTCCCGCTGGATAATCGTCATAATCCGGACGTGACGCATGTACGCATAGAGTTACGCTCACACAAGATAAGAACGTAGAATATTATGGTTATCATCGAAATGATCGAGACACCTTATCATTTTACTTTGCTCCATCCAAGTTATATATAAAATCCATCAAGTCATGTCCATTCATGCAGTGATTATAATTCGTCTAGCAAAATCATCCAACTTTAATATTGCTATTTTGATAAATACATAGTCTACTTCTGGCATTCCTTAAATAACTAAGTTTTAAATATTCAAGCCAAAGTCTATCCAGTTTTGATACGTACCGCATATCACCCTCAGATAGACGGGTAGTCGGAGAGGACTATCCAGTCTCTCGAGGATATTAGATCTGGATCACTTGGGGCTTGATCAGGATCCCGCTACGTACTTGTGTTTTGGATTTTGGAGGCTCTTGGGAGGATCATCTTTACTTGGTATAATTTTCTTACAACAACAGCTACCAGGCCAGGATCGAGATGTCACCGTTTGAGGCATTGTATGGATGGAGATGTCGCACTCCGTTATCATGGGATAATATTGGTAAAAAACTTTATTGGGACCATAGATGGTAGTGGATGCAGCTGAGAAGGTGAAGCTCATCAGGGATAGACTTCGGATGGCGTAGGACAGATAGCGGCATTGGGCCGATAGCCAACGGAGACCATTGGAGTTTTAGGTATAGATTTTATTTGTATTGCTTGTGATTGTTTATTTTTATTAGAGTGGTAAGGATGTGTTTTGTGCTAGGTTGGTGGTCTGATATTCTTGAGAATTTCTCCGACACGTGGCATGATTTATTTTGGTAGATGCGGAAAGCTTAATCCGCGATTCATCGGACCTTTCAGTATTCTCGAGAGGGTCGGTGCAGTTGTCTACAGACTAGACTTGTCACCTGCATTGGAGGGAGTACACAATGTGTTTTAGGTGTCACAGCTGAGACGGTACGTGGCAGATCCTAGCCATGTGTTGGATCACTCGGAGATCAAGGTGGGCCCTACTCTTAGCTATCTAGAGCAGCTAGTTGAGATTCTGGATTGGAGAGAGAATATGCTGAGAAACCAGACGATTCCTTTGGTACGCGTTGTATGGAGGCATCACTCACCAGGAGAGAGTACCTGGGAGCGAGAGGCCGAGATGCGCTAGCGATATCCTTATCTGTTGTGCCGTGAGGTATAATTATTTCTTGCTGGTATTGATTGCTTTTGGTAGTTAGTTTCTTTCTTAATTTCGAGCATAAATTTTTTCTAAGGTGGGTTGGATTGTCACACTCACTTTTCCAACTAAAGGTAGTTTGGTAATTGGGCATGGGTATATTTATTTTAGGATTATTATTTAAATATTGTGCATATTATAAATATTTATTTATTGTATTATTTATTTATTATTAGATGTTAGATTTATTTTTGGACTTGGGTAGTGGACCTAACTAGTTTAGATTAGATCCATGGACAAACATTTAATTCTAGTTAGAATTGAGCCCAATAATAAGCCCATTCATTAGGAGGATGAATTAATTAGTAAAACTAATTAGACTAGAACTTTTCCTCCTTAATTATTTTCTTTATGACAAGCCCCAAGGGGTATTTTGGACAATTTATAGTATCTTGGAGGAGGAAAAAGGGCCCCACCATAGGGGTGGAGAGAGACTCTCTCCTCATTTGTCATTCCAAATCTAGGTCTAGAATTTTCACTCTTCCAATTTCTTGATTCCCACACCAATTTCTACTCAAATTTCTTTCTAATTCCTTCCATATTCATTATTGGAGGCTATTAGAACAAGGATCTACAAGGATGAAGCAATGATCTATAAGGAGGAGCAAGGATCTACAAGTTGGAGGCTCTTGACACCCAATTTGAAGATTTTATAGGGAATCCATCTTCCAATAGGTATAATTCAGTTTTCTCTCTCTAATTAGACTCTAAATTTATAATTTAATCTTTAGGAACCCTCCTATATACTAAGGCTACCCATAGGAATTGGAATTAGGTTCATAGGAGGCATATGGAGAAAGTTATGTGGTATTTTATGTTAATTTTTCAGAAATTCCAAGATTGGCATATCTTGTATTTGTCATAGGTCAATTAAACCAAATTGACATGTGTTTGATTGTGTGTGACTAGTGTCGTATCCACAATTGGATACGTGTAGGCTGTATCCCAACAATTTTGGAGATACGGGTTGATTTGATAGTTTTCTTCCTACACGGGGGGGGGGGGGGGGGTTCAGCATGTCACATTTTGACACAGGCACGTAGTTGAGTAGTTAACTCTTTGTGTTGATTCTAATTATGATTTTAGACTTTTTCGTATCCTTCGGGATACGTTTGGTTGTGTGGTAGAGCCGTATCGCAAGCGTATCATAGAATGAGTGTGATACGGGTGCGGTGCATTCCACGTGTTTATTTTCTTGTATTTATATTCAATTTTCTATTATAATAGCTATTAGAATATTATAATTATAAATATTATATGATATATTTGTATATATATATATATTTATGTGTATGTTCTATGTTTTATTTTGAGATGTTGATGGCCATATATATATATATATATATATATATATATATATATATATATATATATATATATATATGTATGTGGATAAGTGTATATATATATATGTATGTTGGTAATCTATTTATATATGTATGTATAGATATATAGTTATATTTATATATGTATATATATAGATATATAGATTACATATGTGTGTGTCTCTTAGTATGGTGCATTGGTTATGTGTGTGAGTGAGTGTTGTGTAGTGTGTGCAGTGAGAGGGGGATCGGGTAGCAGTATATCAGCAGCAGCTAGCTACAGCCTTCAGTAGCAACTTCAGTAGCAACCACACCAAGCAACAACTACAGCAATAGCAGCAGCATTTAGCCGCGAGAGCAGCAACACTCAACAGCAAGAGCAGCAGCAACGACAAGAGGATCAACTACAGCAGTGTGGAGCAGCAACTGCAGCATTCAGCAGCAAGAGCATTAGGTACAACAACAACATTAAGAGGAGCAATTCCAGCACTGGGCAGCATTCAGCAGCAAGAGCAGCAGCTGCAGCAACAACAATAAAAGGAGCAATGCACAGCAACAACAAAGGGAGGTTAGCTTGACTTATAGCTCTAGTTAGTTAGTTATATTGTTACACTAGTTAGTTATATATATACATATTGTTAACTAGTTAGTTATATGTATATATATACGTATTGGTTGTTAGTATGTTAGTTAGTGTAGTATTGTATAAGTTTAATGCATGTTAGTATAAAGTTAGGTGTATGGACAGTTAGTTATATGTTAGAATTTGGATTACGTTATGATACCAAGGTAATGTCAAGGTATTGGTTTATGCTCAAGGTATTGGGTTTGAGTATCAAGATAGGTATGTAGGTGGTGTGATATCGCATTAGTTCAAAGCCAAGGTATCCATTTAGCATTAGTTAGCTAAGAGTACTATATATATATATATATATATATATATATATATATATATATATATATATATATTAGTATTTTCATATCTAATTAGCATATCTTATGATACAGTACTTTGTTGCTATCCTATTATCTTAGCATAGCTGTTATAGCCTAGTTACATAGTGTATTGACCTAATATCCTAGAGTTAGACTCATACAACCTAGAAATAGCTAGTTTGACCTAGAGTTGACCTAGTTTGACTATTTTGACTTAGAAATAATTTTATGACCTAGAATTGAACTAGTTTAACTTATTTTTATTCCAAAATCTTGTATTGATGCATATACCATCTATAAGTCTGTGTGATACCAGCTTGGGCATCGAGAGACACACCTTTCTCAGGACCTCTGGCGAGTACATTTTTCTGTTAGTTTTTATATTCATAATAGTGTATATATCTTATGTTCTAGAACTGTATACTTGATTCTGATATAGTGGTTTCACGGATTGGTACTACATGGATCCTGTCAGGAGATGTTATCCCTTACCGTGTTCATTGGGTACTACTTCACATATATTTTATCGTGTGTATCGGGTATTGATTTATTGTATTTCATTTTTATACACTGCTCGTGTTCAGTGTGCTTATATTTGTGTACACACACTGCTCGTATTTAGTGTGCCCATATTCGTGTTCGTAACATGTCAAAATTGGATCCATTGATATTAGTTTGGAATGGGGGAGTAGGAGTGGATTATGTAATCTAGCCCCAGTGTATTCTTGTACATGTCGATCACATATCACACTTGTAGTCGAGTTACCATATTGTATTCATGTTCAACGTAAATCGATCACATAATGAACTTGTATTATGAGGCACATTAGTTAGATTTTAGTTATTCCTTTATATTGTAGATATTTATATTGTTTGTTCTTCATTGCAGTACATCACCTGTTCACTATAGTTTATTTTATTCTGTTGTTTAGTTATCTTATATTATTTTTTTATTATCTATTTTATATGCTCGATTATGTATTTAAAACTATTTTCAGAGGTATGTACTTCGCTCTAATCCTGACTAGATATATTTTTTAGATGATTGGCTCATAGATCAGTGTCCCACATTTTATGGACCGTAGGAGGGTATACCTTTAGAGGATACTCTTGTAGACCATGAGGACTTAGTACTAGAGCCTGAGGAGGTTTAGTTTACTTTGGTGGACTTTTATTAGACTTTTTTGAGATTCATGGCAAGTATATTATTTCAGACTTGTGGTTTGTATCTTGATTCTTTTCTTCGTTATTCCATCCGTGCTCTATCTTCTTTAATTTGCATTGTGAATGAGTATAGTTACATTTATGAGCTACTATATTGTTCCTCCTTTTGGAGTTGAGATGATTGACAGGTACCATATATATATTATTGAGATATTAATTTGTTAGAGTTGACCCAGACAACGTTTTACCGTCGATGCTGCGGCGTAGGCTAGACGTACCCACATACTCGTGCTCGTATATCCGGGTGCGGGTCGTGACACATTTTTAGTGGTGGCCCTTGCAGGTTAAGAGTCACAATTAGAGCGATATCGTAGTAGTGCTCACCAAGAGTACTACTATGAGCCTGCTTTAGGATATATGATTTAGGCTGAGAGTATACTCAATCAAAACTAGAAAACACTTCCAATATCAGTTTTGCTATCCTTATCTATTGAATGTTTGCTTTGAATAAAATATGTCATTCTTTGATGAGATCGTATCATACTCAATATTGATTTCTTTGTTCCATCTATCTTCAGGATGCCGCTGAAGACGTGTTCCCAGAGTTCAGGCACAATGTCAGCAAGGTCGGTCACTTCGTCGCCTATGAGGGCAGCACCATCAGATGTTGTTGCAGTAGCTACATTCCAGAGGTCCGCTTCACCGATCCAGGTGGGCGTTTCTACAGCACCTTTCGGAGGTGCTCCACCTCTGGTACAGAGGGCAGCGCTGACAGTTTCAGGGGATCTTCTACCCCCACCATTCGTAGTCGATCAGACACAGATGTTTGCACTTTTTTAGCAGATGATGAAGGTGCAACAGCGTCATTCAGAGGTTATGCGGTAGAGCATTGAAAATGCTCACCAGATTGTGCTTGCAACAGTCGAGAGAGTCACCTTAGTCCAACTATAGACGGTACCACCTCAGTTCATCCTGCAGTAACCGAGGCCGGGGACCATCATAGAATTCAAAAGGATGGGACTGAAGTACCTTAAAGGCACTGAAGGGATCATATATACTGATGATTGGATAGAAGACATTGAGCGAAACTTGTGGTTGGCACAGATTCTAGAGAGGTTGCAGATAGAGGCGACGGGGAGCAAGATGTTCGATATTACATTGACTTGGTTCAGGATGGACCCCAGGATCTCAGTACCAGGACTTACTTGGGAAGCTTTCAAAGAGCTCTTCATGAAAAAAATCTTTCCAGATATGGCTTTGACATTTCTAGAGAGCCAATTCCAATACCACATTTAGGGAGGTATGACGGTGGATGAGTATGCGGCAGAGTATTGCAGATTAGGCCATTTTGTGGAGGGGCAGAACACCAGAGGAAAAGCCAGAAAGTTCACGAAGGGCCTAAACTGGGAGATCAAATCACATATGAACGGAGATCCTACCGCTACTTTCGTGGAGATTCTGAGACAGGCACAGCGGGCAGAGGATGATCTAGAGCTTGGCTCTAAGAGGCCGAGGGACACAGGAGGATCCAGTACCAATGTGGGTCTAATAAAATGGCCTCATTTTCAGCAGTAGCACCAGAGGCATTTTCAGTATCCGAGGTAGCAGTATCATGGACCAACTAGATCATCGGTACAGCTGATATACCAGATCCAGAGGAAAGCTATTCCTTGCACTTTCCATAAGAAGCAAGGACATTAATGGGATACATGTAGGATGAGATTGGGCAGTGCTTATTCTGCAGATCAGGAGACCATCAATTGAGGGCTTCCTAAAATTCTAGCTCGTCCAGCTCAGGGTGGAGCTCAGGCACAGAGAGCACCCGCGAGACAACCAGCGGGATAGCTGAGAGGACCTCCACTACCACCACAACAGTAGCAGTTTGTTCAGCATCAGCAGAAGTAGAGAGGTGCCCAGTGACAGGGACAAGCTTTTGCCTTGATCATTTTGTGTATGAACTATTGGCGAGGACTTTCAAGATCACGATTGGGGGTGGCATTATCCTGGTCAGTGATGTTTGCAAGAACCGAAAAGTTTTTTTGGGAGGCCGAGAGTTGAGCGTATGTCTACTCATAATGCCACTTCGGAGCTACGATATAGTACTCAGGATGGATTGGTTGAGTAGGCATCATGCTAGTATCGATTATCGAGGAGGCTAAGTTTTGTTTCAGGTGCCAGGAGAGCCAGAGTTTGAGTTCGTAAGAGAAGCAGCAGAGTAGAGAGAAGGAAATTTCAGTGGAGATTTGGTAGAAGAGCAGGAGCAACCACATCCATTGATTACAGAGTATATGGACATCTTTCCAGAGGAGTTATCGATGTTGCCACTAGACAGAGATGTGGAGTTCTCTATAGACTTGGTGCCAGGTGTAGAGCCAATATCACAGTACGTCTATAGAGTAAACAACAACGAACTGGCGGAGTTAAAGAAGCAGGTGGATGAGTTATAGGACAAGGGCTTCATCCACTCTATTTTATCACTATGGGGTGCTCCGGTATTATTTGTGCCGATGAAGATGGGTCCGTACGTATGTGTATCGACTGCATGGCACTCAACAACCTCACTATCAAGAACAAATACCCGTTGCCGCGGATTGACGATTTATTTGATTAGTTGAGCGAAGCAAAGGTATTCTTAAAGATAGACTTAAGGTTGGGGTACCACCAGGTAAAAGTAAAGAAGGAAGACATTCCGAAGACAGCTTTCAGGACTTGGTATGGGCAGTTTGAGTTCTTGGTGATGCCGTTTGGGTTGACCAATGCCCCAGCAGTATTCATGAACTTGATGAATACGATATTTCTTTAGTACTTGGATCAGTTTGTGGTAGTATTCATTGATGATATACTGATATATTCGAAGACCTCGGAGGAGCACGAGAAGCACTTGGGGATAGTTCTGGAGATCCTCAGGAAGGAGAAGCTATATGGCAAACTTTTGAAGTATGAGTTCTTCCTTGATAAGGTTGAATTCCTCGGGCATGTGATTACAGGAGACGAGATCTCAGTAGACCCAAAAAAGATTTTAGCAGTTGAGTCATGGTCTACCCCGAGTTTAATGGCGGAGATCATAAGTTTTCTTGGACTGGCAGACTATTATCGGAGATTTGTTCAGAATTTTTCCAGGATTGCGGAGCCGATGACTAGACTAACCAGGAAGGACATACAATTCGTCTGGACTGAGGATTGTCTATCTTCTTTCGAGGAGCTAAAAAAGAGGTTGATTATAGATCCAATATTAACATTGCCATCAGGGACAAGAAGATTTTTTATATATAATGATGCATCGGGTAAGGGTTTGGGTTGTGTTACAATAGAGCGGGAAGGTGATCGCCTATGCTTCCAGGCAATTACGCTCGCATGAGAAGAATTACCCTACCCATGACTTGGAGTTGGCAGCAGTTATTTTTTCTCTTAAACTGTAGAAGCACTACTTGTGTGGAGAGCGGATAGAGATCTTTACAGATCACAAGAGCTTTAAGTATGTGTTTACACAAAAATAGCTCAATATGAGGCATCGATGATGGTTGGAGTTGATGAAGGACTTCGACATTGCTTTTCAGTATCATCCAGGGAAGGCCAACGTAGTCGCGAATGCCTTGAGCATGTATCCAGTGGCTTTGTACTTGACGAGGGACAGACAGTTATTGGCCGATCTTGATAGTTTGGGCATTGAGGTATTAGTTCATGGAGTTGCAGCACAGATGTGGGGACTTCAAGTATAATCAGAGTTGATAGACCAGATCAGAGCCGCATAGTTGGAGGATGAGTCTCTGAGGAGCATCAGATCACATGTCCGGATGGGATTGGCAGAGGACTTCACCATTTAAGATGATGGATCATTGCAGCACAATACTAGATTGTGTGTGACGAGTGGAGCATTGCGCGAGAAGATTCTTCAAGAGGCTCATCGATCTCAGTACTCTATGCATCCAGGTGCCAACAAGATATATAGGTATATGAGAGAGCTTATTTGGTAGTATAGTATAAAGTGGGAGGTAGCTAGCTTCGTATCCAGATGCTTGGTATGCCAGCATGTAAAGGCAGAGAGATAGAGGCCGGGAGGATTACTTCATCCTTTACCCATTCCAGAGTAGAATTGGGAGCATGTGACGATGGACTTTGTTTCAGGGCTTCCGCGTTCTCTATGTCATGCCCCGATCTCCCGCAGGCTAAATCGGCCGTTCCCGCTAGGTGAGAATCACCGTGCCAGCGCTCCCATGGAATGATCGCTTGACCCATCCGAACGTGATGCCGCACGAGCGTGAACCGTGCCCGTACAAGGTCGTGGTTCATTGGCTGGCGGTAAGAGTTCTAAGCCACAGAGTCGCACATATTGTCCGAGTGCAGCGGAGTCATAAACGCGTAGGCAATTTGGTAACAAGTTCACTGAGTCGACAATATAGCGGAAGCATTGAATAACACATGTTGAAGTAAAGCAACTCTTTATTGATATAAACAAGTGTTACATGCAGCGTATAGCCGAGATTACAAGTCGCTCAAGCCTCCCTCTCTGAAACAGTAAAAGCGTACCAAGTGGCTATAATTGTGGAATGATTGTACAGGCGATGATCAGGCAATGTTCATAACATTATGTCTTGTATATATGCTTCGGTTCCGGATGCAGCGCTGCTTCGGAGTGATCTCCACGCCTTAGCACGCACGAAGGAGCATCCACACCAAACGAGGTTATCCCGTACCCTGCATACAATCTGGTGGATTATCAGTACATTGAATACACTGGTGGGGAAACTACTCGCCTGCTCGATAATCCAAACACGTAATATAGGTTCTGTGCACCAACTATTAAGTTGTCTTTCTAGTTGCCTTAGGATTAGTTTTATGCAAGATTTGAATGGCGTAACTCGTGTGGCAGTGCGTCGTGCGACATGAGAGGAAACACGGCGAGACTTACTAACTTACCATTTGTCCTTCCCTGTCCAAGGCAAATATTATTAATTCAAGCATAGGCAAGTATAAACATTCAAGGGCATTCATAATAAAAACAAAGGCAATGACATATGCAAACACGAGAGTCGTTATACCAAGATCGTTCAGGTGTTCAGTTGTTCTTTCGATGCAATACAATGACTCGCGTACGGATAGCCGCTAAGCGAGGATGACTTATCTATATGAACATGAGTCACTGGCATAGCCATTATGGACAGTTTATAGTCTCAAAAAAAATGACGTGCAACGCGAGTGGCGAGCCCAGCTGCATAACACTTTGCCGGGTAACATACGACTATACATACGTTCCGTCCGGATCGGATCGGCCCTAGTTCCCCGGTGACCGTCCGCGGAACTCAAACAATCAATACCTTGTGCACACAAGTTGTTCGCGACATGCATGTCTGTAAGGTCTATCCTTTTTCCATAGCTTGACATGATAATCATGAATCTTAATCTTATTCTGAACGAGCATATTGCTCCTCGAGCTGGTCTATGGCAATTGCCAAATGGGTACCTACGGTCCCGGGTAGTCTTTTTCAAAAATCTAATTTATAAAATATAAAAATATTATACACAACCAAGTATAGAAATACTAAATCCGGGAACGGTTATGACACTATATTAAAATAACCATACTACTATATACTTATAGCATCCATACTACTACTTCTTATTTATTAAGGAAAATATAATAAGGAAACTAACTATACAGACATTACGTGTTGGCCAATTTCCTAATTTCTGCCGAGCACGAATTTCGTTTCTCTGAAATAGGAAGAAACATGAAACAATAATGCGAGTTGTCAATGAAGGAGGAAAGATCGAGGGCATATATGAGGAGTCCAATGGCGATAATGGAGTTCAAAATAGAAAATTTTAAGTAGTTGTGGATTGAGATCCTATCTTGGTCTATTTCTATTCGCAGGCTCCTATCAGTACAGTTACGTAACCGATACAATATACTCTTACCTACATGGGCCACTACAAAAATATGTCATGTCCTAGTCCCAAAATACGTAAGATTAGGAGTACATAACATGCCAGCTACTTATCAAGTGGACTCCAGCCCATATTGAATACGTATAAGCTGTCTAGAGGGCAAATATATCTATCTAAAATGTCAAGTCAACTATATCTCAATCCATATAAAATAGTCATATGAGGAGTGAACCAAGTGCACTAAGGTTGATCAGACCATAATATATCGATTCTAATTAGACAAATGTATTAATATGGGCCTCCAATAAAACATATGTCATGAACAAGCTCGATAAAAAAATAAGCTTATAAAACTAGATTATACAGCAGAATAAGTCATCAAGAAATAAATGTAACAATGGATAAAGATGAATGTAAATCCAAATTGATTAATCTCATAAAAATCTAAAAGACGTCCGATGGTGACAAATCCACTACTAGTAGACGTAAAGTAAAAGATAAGGAAATAAAATTAAGTCCATGCTAATAAACTAAGTAATTATAAGGCTATCAATTTTGACGTACCACTATTTGGTGTCAGTTCGTAAATCTGCAGGTACTCCTCGTCTGCTAAATCTGGAGAACAAATTCAGATCCTCAGTGGGACCTAACATGATACAAAAGTATTATTCCAATATAAATCTGTATAACCATGCAGAAAGGAAAGAGAGCAAAAATAAGCATACTACTGCTAACCAGTCTATGTGTAAATCCAAATGAGGACAACGTTCAATACTTGGCCCGACTGACTCGGGTACACGAGTAGCGCTCTGTCGAGACGCTATCAAGACACAATGAGTAGTGCTCCTCATTAGACACTATCAATTACTCATTAAGTAGCACTCCATCAAGATGCTATCAGCACAGACACGATAAGTGCAACATGGACCAAGCACCTAGTGATGTCCTCCCAACCCAATGAAACTACAAGTCGAGTCTATACCAAACGAAAATCTAGTAGGTCATGGACTATTGTTAAACCAACTGTGGGAACGAATCGAGAAGGACCCAATACACATCAAATCATATAATACGTAAAAGTACAACGTCTCTAACTATCATGCAGGCAACTCTCTATTTCCAAGAACATATCAACATGGTACAAATATACAAGAGAGACAGTTCTATTAAAAACAACTAATAATAAATCTACATCTAATAGAATAGAAAATGGGCACTATGAAGTAACGAGGAAAAAATACTAGATAAAGAGATAAAAAACATAAAATACTGAATAATGACAAGGTATACTTGTACGCACAATGAGAAAATAAGACTAGAGCAGCATGTGCCAAATCAAATATGACAAAGAGCATCAAGAAACTATATATGACAAGAAAATAACAACTAAAATGGAAAGCATGCAAATATTAAACAAAAGTTGCCAAGGTATCTTGCCTAATTTTGTAAGTAGTGTAATCACAATCTTAAGATGGGCAATCCAATCTACTAGCTATCCAATCATGTTATCATGTCGGGTACCCATCGTATAAAATTTTGCACAAGTTACATCTACAATTTCTAAGAATATTGATGATCCTAAACAATCAATTTTCCTAAATTATTTACTAATTATTCTGAATAAAATCATTTATAATAATATTTTTCCTATAAAAGTTATGATCTGTATATTAACTATGAATTTTAAGCCATTAGGGTCGTTTGCAAATATTATATTCGTGGCACGCAAATCAAGGCATTCAGTTGACCAAAAACTCAACCGACATAAAAAAAATATTTTTGTATGAAATCCAGTAGATTTTAGTGCTATATGAATGCTGTAAATGACGGTTTCATTAAATCTCGAATCAGTAAAAAGTTATGGGCAATATGACTTATAGATGATAATTTTGGTAGTTTACTAGTGAATCATATTTTATATAAATTAAAAAAAATAACAAAATACTTTATTAAATTTAGAGAAAAATATATGTTATAATTTATCATGTCAATTTTCTAAAACTTTAAACCGATCAAGATTCTGAGTTCAAAATCTTTCGAAATCTCGAAAACACCAAAACGTGTCAATTTAAGACAACTGACACTCTATGACTTCTCCAGAAAAATAGGTTCTGAATTTATGAAAATAAATTAGATATTCAGAATTATACCTCGATACGGTTCCAACGCAAGAAACATGGACACATTTGGAGTCCGGAGCTAGGAGATATGGCTTCTAGAAGTTGAAGGAAATCCTAGATGAAACTCTCCTCAAATCTCTCTCCACTCTAATTTCGGCGGAAATAATGAAACCCTACCTATGCACACATATATATAGGCAGTAGATGATAGGTCGGCCCAGGCGGATTGGTTAGGGGTGACTGTGTATGTTGACTGGGTATTTGGTTGATTTTTAAGTCCAAAAAATATTTATTAATCTGTTTTAACCTAAATAACTCCAAATAAATATGTAAAAATATCAAAAAATTTCATAAGAATTCTAGAAAATTTAAAATAGCATTATAAACCCTAGATAAATAATTAGGACAAAATTATGCTCCTAGTCTTGCACAATAAATTCTAGAGTCCTTAAAAATTAGTATTGAGCCTATTTGAAAACTAAATAAATCAAAATAAATTTCAAAAAATTCTAAAAAAATTATAGAAAATATATTTAAGCATATTAACCATAAAATAAATATTTGATAGAAAAATATGTAAGTATGGTCTCACAGTAAATCATGGAAGCCATACGTTTCATAGGTTTTAATTATCTAAAAATTCTTGAAAATTCTCAAAAAATTTAAAATGCTGTAAATAAATTTCTAAGACTATATTTGAGTCTCTATGAAGCATATATATCATAGTGTTACATATTTTTGGGCGCGACTAGGTCGAGATATGGTACGGCACCTGAATCCATCATAGCATAGGTCAAAGGGAAGAGGAGGCAAGTCTTATGGAATGCCTGATTGCATTTGCACATTATTCGTATTAAATAGCCTTTCCGCGTGCAGAGTGACCATGGTGTAACATGGGTTTATCTATGACTCAATAAATTATGAAATAATTATTTAAATTAAATAAAAAAATTACTAATTACCATAATAATCCTATATAAAATTAGTGTCCTCACATATACTCAGCCTTAATTATTGATAAAGCAACATAATTTTGCTTCTTGCTAAACCAGGAGACTAGAGACTTTCCTAGAAAATGACAGATATCATTTGTACTTTTTTTTTATCGACAATGCATCCAGCAAAATTAGCATCAAAATAATCAATAAGGTCAAAGGATGTGATTTTGGGATACCATAAGCCTGTCGATAAAGTTTCTTTAAAGTTCTGGATGATACGCTTAACTGCGCACGGATATGATTCCTTTGTATTAACCTGATATCTAGTACAGAGATATACAAAAAACATGATATCTGGGCGATTGGCAGTTAGGTATAACAAACTACCAATCATACCTCGATACTACGTACATCTATAGGTTTAGCACTTTGATCAAGGTCAAGATTTGTTGATGTTGCCATTGGAGTTTTGATAGGTTTTGGATTATCCATGTCAAACTTTAAAAAAAAATCTTTCGTGTACTTAGATTGATTTATGAACGTTCCTTATGAATTTTGCCTGATTTGCAATCCTAGGAAGAATGTGAGTTCCCCTATCATGCTCATCTCAAATTTACTCTGCATACACTTAGCAAATTCGTTACAAAGAATCTTATTAGTAGATCCAAATATGATATCATCTACATATATTTGCACTAATAACATAAAATCATCAGTAGATTTTATAAACAGGTTAGTACCAACTTTTTCTTTTAAAAAATTATTATCAAGTAGAAAGGACCTTAGGCACTCATACCAAGCTCTTGGGGCTTGTCTAAGTCCATATAGAGCCTTTCGTAACTTAAATACGTGGTCAAGATATTTAAAATCTTCAAAACTAGAGGGTTGCTTATCAAAAACTTCTTCTATTATAAACCCATTTAAGAAAGGACTTTTGACATCCATTTAAAAAGTTTAAAATTATAAAAACTTGCAAAAGAAAAAAGCATTCAAATAGATTCTAGTCTAACAACTGGAGCATAAGTCTCATCGTAGTCAATGACTTCCTTTTGGTTATAACCTTGAGCTACTTAACGTACTTTTTTGTGTATGACTGAACCATTTTTATTTAATTTATGAGAAAATTTGAGTTGTACCCTACTTTATTTATCCATATTAAAGGTGTACCCCATAAGAATACCATAATATATGACGACCCTTACTTTTAACAAAAAATAATAGTTAACTGCGTTGACCGTCAATTTTTGACCGAAATACCCCTTCATTTTCCAACCCCCCCTCCTCTGCAGTGCACGAAAGGGGGTATTTTTTCCAAATTTTTTTGTCAACAGAGTTGGCCGGTAGTTAGAGATATTTTTTGTTAAAAGTTGGGGTCATCATACATTATGGTAATCGTGTGGGGTGCACCTTGAATATGGATAAATAAAGTGGGGTGCAACTCAAATTTTCTTTTCATTTATTTTGAAAAACTTATTTAGTACCAATGATTGGATAATCATTAGGTCTGGAGACGAGTTCCCAAACTCGATTACGTTCAAATTGGTTCAGTTTCTTATGCAAAGCCGAAATCCAAAATTTATCAGTAAAAGCTTCTCCTATGTTCTTAGGTTCTATCTAAGAAATAAAAGCAATATTTGCAATGATATCTCTATTTGAAGAGCGTGTACTTACACATTTTGATAAATCACCTCTTACCAAATCCTCTGGATGATCTGTAGAGAATTTCAATCTCTTGGGCAGACTTTCATGATAACTTGTTCAGGTCGTATCTATAAGAGCCATGTTGGTTGTTACATCTTCGTCGTCATTATCATTTGGTACTTGATTATTGAGTTTATCAAATGTGACATTGATTGATTCTTCAACAGTAGTCAGTGATTGCTTGTTGAATACTCGATATCTCTTGCTTTTGGCGGTATAACCTAGAAAAATATATTCATCGGCCTTGGAGTCAAACTTTCTGAGGTTATCTTATTGGGAATAAAGCATTTGCAGCCAAAAACTTTAAAATAACTAATAGTGGGGATTCTACCAAACCAAACTTTATAGGAAGTTTTCTTCGATATAGGTCGAATAAACACCATATTTAAGACATGGCATATTGTATTTACAGCTTCATCCCAGAAGTATTTTGAAAGTTTATACTGATTTAACATGACTCTAGCCATATCGCCAAGAGTTTTATTCTTCTGCTCTACAATACTATTTTGTTGAGGAGTTTTAGGATAAGAAAATTCATAAGAAAATATATTTTCATTGTAAAATCTTTTGAAATCACCATTTTGAATTTGCCTTCATGATCACTTCAGATGAGAGTAATCATGAAACCTTTTTCATTTTGAACCTTTTTGCAAAAAGTAACTAATTCAGAAAATGCCTCATTTTTGTTAGCAATAAAGTAAACCCATGTATATCTAAAAAATTATCAACATTACATATGCATAAAACTTATCGCCAAAACTTGCAACTCTACTAGGTCAAAATAAATCCATATACAATAGTTGTAGTGGTCTAGAGGTACTTACATCTTTAATTGACTTAAAGAAAGATTTAGTAGTTTTATTCTTTTCACATTCAGCACATCCATATCTTTCTCGAAAGTAATCTCCTATAAACCTCTTACCGGCTTCTTTTTGGATAGTTTTACAATAGTATCCATATTTGTATCCTAGACGCATATACCAAAGCCAGCTGTCATCTTTGTTGGCGTAGAAATATCTGCCTACATTATTAGTATTTTTTGAAAGGTAGAATATATATATTATCTCCCCTAATACCTTCAAAGATAATATTACATATAGATCTTTCATAAATGGAGCATTTGTCTTTCACGAAGTTAATACCATAACCGTGATAAACTAGATGACTGATGCTGAGTAGGTTATTTTTTAATTTTGTTACTAGATCAACATCTTTTATAACAGGATAGGGAGGAATATCTACATTACCATTACCAATGATATATCCTTTGAGATTGTTACCAAAGGAGATGTGCCACGACCCGCACCCGGTATAGGGGCACGAGAGCGTGGGTACGTCCAGCCTACGCCGCAGTATCGGCGGTAGAACGTTGTCTAGGTCACAATAATACTATATAACTAAATACCTGTTAATGATATCAATCTCCATAAGGACGACAATATACATCTCACAATAGGTTATAATGTAAACTCAATCACAACATCTATAAGAGTATAAAGGCATGATAAAAGATGAGAGGAATGGCATAGTTAAACACCATGTCTCAAACATAAAGATAAATCACAGTCTAGTTGTCCAACATAAAGTCTCCACAAGTCTCAAATTAAACTTAACATAAGTCTAAACATAAACTGAAATAAACCTCAATAAGTCTCAGATGCATAAGATAAATACTATCTAGGTAGCTGCAGGTGATGTCTCATCTAAAGGAATAGTCTCCTCTAAGATCTTTGGTGTGTGTTTGCATCTATACCCGGTCCATAGTGTATATTACAGAAATCCTCAAGATCCTCTAGAAAAAATATCCAGTCAGGATTGGAACGAAGTACAAACACTAACAGCAGTTCCACATATATTGACAAAAACTATAACACAGTGTAAAAAAAATACAAGACAGATATAAAACTGGAAATAAGAATATACTGGACATAATGAAGTACTGGAATAAGAAATGCTGGAATAATGAAGTATTGGAGCATATGTCATCATCAATGTACATCTAGCAATGAAATAGAAATACAAGTACACGCTAGAACAATGAACTGGTATATATTTGAATGTTAGGATCATGACTAGAACATAAGGAGTACTATGTCAATATACTAGAGATACATGTCAAAAACATCTAACTAAGTGTGTGAAACATCAGCATATCATGTGATCGGCTTGGGACTGATCAGGCTTGTTATGTATGACTAGCTATAATTCATGTAAGGTCAGGTTAACCATCCGGATAGCTTTGATGCGATCAATAGTCAGGCTAGTCACACATAACAGGCTATGAGGCATGTAATGGTCAGGTTGCACCGACGTGAGGTATGGGTGAGCTATGATACATGTAAAGTTTGGGTATGATCACATAAGCTACTAATATTTCCCCGTTTTCCCCAGCTAGCACGATGGATTCCAAATCACGACTCCTCGTGACAGGTCTCGATAATGCCAACTCGTGTAAACAACAGTGTCAGAGTCATGTACGCTATACAACAAGACTTATAGAGATAATCAACATAATGGAAACTGTCAGAGAATGTACTCACCTGTAGTCCTTAGCTGGGAATACCAATGTCCGGGTTCCAAAGTATCGTCTGAAGGATCCAACAGTCCTATAGATATAACATATAACACAATACCGCATCAAATATTACACTACACACACAATCAAACACAATGATCTCAGAGACTACGCTAGGGGGTCACGTCTGTAGTTGCTGTGCATAACAGACAGTCAAATGGTACGGTCTTGTCAGTGCGTCAGTGAACATATGGCAGTCTATTAACATGTTATCTGGTCAGGTCAATGTAACTATGGGGTATCCGTGGTTACGCTCGGGCATCTAGTTCATAGACATATAATATATATTATTATCTAACATAAACATTAATACTAACTACTTGCAACTTATAATAGATATAGGTATATATATACTTATAATATACATATACACCAATATTAAATACATATACAATGCATATACATATGTATATATATATATACTAATTGAGTTCATACTGTATATATATATATATATATATATATATATATATATATACCAATATACCGTCAACATATACTAATACGTACATACCAATCATATACCAATACCATCATATACTAAATACACCATGGCTACATACGTATGCAATACGATGAAGATCTATGCGTATGCGTGTACGTATATATGTACGCGAGGGAAAATCGAACCTGGGTACGTGGGACAAGACGTGTGTGTCGTGGCATCGTCGAGTCTATGATGACAACGTGCAGTCGAGATGGGCTGCTCCACGCCCCAGTCCCAAAATATCGAGGGACTAGACACGTGGCAATGGCCAGCTACGCGTTCAAGCAGACTCATGTCTGACTCGAATACGTATAAGCTGTCTAATGTGAACTATAGTCCAAGAATCTACGAAAATACCTATAAATGTCAGGTATCTAGATCTCATCCATAAGAACAGTATGAACTAAATAGCAAACTGGAATAAATGCTGTAAGTAAAGACACTGTCGAATATCCAGTAAAATGATACTAAGTCGGGTGGAGACAAATCCACTACCGACTAACGAGAGAATAAAGACAAGAAAATATAACTAGAAACATGCTAGAAAGTAACAGGGCCATCAACTGCTATCGTACCCTCGTTTGGTGTTGGTCCGTAAAGTAGCGGGTACTCCTCGTCTCCTAAATCTGGAGAACAAAACCAGGTCCTCAGAGGGACGTAACAAAATACAAAAGAATACGAGCCAAAAGTACAGTAAATGAACATGCAAGATAGACCAAAAAATAAACACAAGAGAAACAAATAAGATACGAGAAATTACTACATCTAAGATGGTGGCGTGCCGATGGTGCTATCAAACATGACTACAAGCAAATTGGGGTAACCGCAACTCAATGGGAGATCACGGTCCTATAGAAAGTAGGCCAATGGGGACTCCCAATCTATAGTATAGCTCTTTCGCAGCCCAATGGAAGCTCATGAATGAGGTAGTCAAATGAACAAGTCTCTTTCGCAGCACAATGGGTACTCACAATCGAGAATGCTCAAGTATAGTCAATGCCTAATAACGATCATCTAGGAACGTAAAGAAACCAATCGAGTCAACTCAAGGAAGTGTAGAGTAAACATATACCATCATAATATATCTATGGAACAAATAGTGATCCATGGAAAAGAGCAAATAATGTACATGCACATAAAACGAGAAAATAAGACTAGAGTAGCAGGAATAAATCAATATGAAAAACGCATCAATAAACTATATACGACAAGAAAATAACAACTGAAAAGGGAAGCATGCAAATAATGTGCAAGAGTTGGCAAGGTATCTTGCACGACAATGTATAAATATGTCAAGGAAATAAGTAGCAAAACTGCAGGGTTTGGCAAGGTATACTTGCTTGGGGTTCGAATACCAACAATTGTCCCTGTGTTAGTGGATCCTGCAGGTACTTCTCCAAAAGCTGTAATAAACATCACCAACAGTCTCAGAAAATATCAAATAGCTAGAAACACCTGTCCTTAAGTCCAATTTGGACACAGGGGCAAAAATGACTGTTTCTGGTCAAAGCGGGGTCCACATGTGGGCCGCTTTGCACCGAAAAATGTGTCAGGGTCAAGGGTCTCCAAATTCGTCAAACTTAGTGTCAACAAGTCTAGAACGATGATACAAACTCAACGAATCTTCCAGAATTGGATTCCGATGAGCCGATCACAAAATCGTCCGTCAAGTGGAGCCTGTGGGGCCCACGATACGCGATTTTGTCAACGTTCTCAGAATCGAACAAAACTTGGGTCACAGGACCAGCGTATTGCTACGAGTCCGATAGTGCAAGTTTCGTCTCGATCCGACGTGTGTAAACAAAGTTACAGCATGTTCCAGAATGGGCGGATACGGGGCATTGTCGGCGGATACGCGTTGATTCCGGTGTGCACGCACATCCAAATCAACTTTTGTGAAATCCCACACGTCCGTATCAACGACGTGCACATTTCGGAAAAGGCCGCGTGCGACCAAGTCATCCCGTTTGTAAACCCCCTGATTTTCAAGAATTTTTAAATTTGAATTTTTCATAATTTTCTGGAATTTTCTGGGATTTTTCTGTAATTAAATTCTGGTGTTTTAATTATTAAAGGATTTTTAAATGATAATAAATAATATTAAAATATTATAAAAATAATATTTTATGGTGTAAAATAAAAAACTAGACATAGGATAATTTTTCGAGAATTTATTGGACCCCGGATGGATTTTTAAAGTCTTAAAAACTATTGATTTAAATAAACCAAATTAAACCAAAATAAAACCCGGTTTATTTGAAATAAACCATACTGAACCAACCCAACCCACCGCTGAACCAAACCGAACCCAACTTAAACCTAGCGGGTCGGATCCGGGTTTAACCCGTGATCCGAAACCCGTTTCTACCCGATCCGCATTTAAATCTAAACGGATCGGGCCGGATCCGTCGAACCCGACCCGTCACCGCCCGACCCGACCCGAAAACCCTTTCCCTGACCCTGACTGTGTCGATTCTTCTCCGGCAGCCACCGCGTAACGCCCGCCGCTCCGGCAGCCGCGCCGCTCCGGCTTCCCCCGCAGCGCCGCTGTCCCTCCCGCTTTCTCTCTCTCCACCGGCCACCCCGTCGACTTCCTTCCCCTCTCTATATAAGCCCTAGTCGACTCCCCATGACCGCTCCCTCCGCCGCGAGCCATCCTCCACCCCTCTCCCAGAGCTCCGCCCAGCCCCGGCCATCGCCTCGCCGCACCTCCAGAAGCCCTCCGCCGTGCCCCGCCCTCTTCTCCTCCTTCCTCCCCGCGTCCCAGCGCCGTTTCCCGGTCGCCAGTGCCGCCCCTCTCTCCTCCCAGCCGTCGGTCACCGTGCTCTGCCTGCGCCGCCTCCCAGTGCGCCGCCGCCTCCGGCCGAGTCTTTCTGCTGCCCCCAGCCTCCCTCCGGCCGGCCTCCCCAGCCTGAGCTCCGGCCAGAGCCTAGAAACCCTAACCCTAGCTTCTGTGATGCGACGCGGACACGTGTCGGACACGAAAACCCCAGTTTTTTGGAGTCCTGTTCAGGTACTTGTATCTTCCTCCTCGTAGCTCTGTTTTCTATTCCGGTTGTTGCATCGCGTAGCCTGTATGACCCCCTCGGTGCCCGTGCAACCCGCTCGGCGCATCGCGTCCTGTGGTGATCGTGAAACGCGATCCAAAAATAGGAAAACCAACACCCTGTTTCACCTCGGAACTGAGTGCGCCCCGCCAAACGGGATGACTTGGTCGCGTGCGATCTTCACAGATACGTGCGCGTCGTTGATACGGACGTACGAGATTTCGCAGAAGCTGATTCGGATGTGCGTGCACACCGAAATCAATACGTATCCGTGGACACCGCCCCGTATCCGACCTTTCTGGTTCTCACTATAACTTAGTGTACGCACGTCGGATCGAGACAAAACTTGCGCCATCGGACTCGTAGCAATACGCTGGTCCTGTGAGCCAAGTTTGGTTCGATTCTGAGAACGTTGACAAAATCGCATGTCGTGGGCCCCACAAGCTCCACTCGACGAGCAATTTTGTGAACGGCTCATCGGAATCCAATTCTGGAAGTTCCGTTGGGTTCGTATCATCGTTCCTGACCTGTTGATACTAAGTTGGACAGATTTGGAGACCTTTGACCCTGACACATTTTTCGGTGCAAAGCGGCCCACATGTGGACCCCGCTTTAACCCAAAATGTTATTTTTGCCCTTGTCTCCAAATTGGACTCAAGGACAGGCGTTTCTAGCTGATTAATATTTTCTGGTTCTGATGGTGATATCTATTTTAGCAATCAGAGTACTGCCTAAAATCCTAGCTGAAGCCAGAGCTGCAATTGGAGCCGAAAACCCAGGCAAGTGTACGATCACCATAGGACGCGATGCACCGAGCGAGTTGCACGGGCATCGAGAGAATTATACAGCCTACGTATCGTAACAGACAAAACAAAATGGAATAACGAGGAGAGAGGAAATGCTACCTGAACAGGGCTCCGTGAAATCTGAATTTCACATGTCCGAGTGTCGTCTCGACACTGTGCTATGTCGTGTCAGCCGTGTCCGGGCTGTGTCCGGCCTAGGGTTTGGGTTCGATGGACGGAGACACGCCGGAGGGGCTCGCCGGGGTGGAGGGTTGCGGCCGAGGGCGGAGGGCGGCGCTGCTGGGAGGAAGAGACGGCGGCGCTGGAGCTGCTGTATCTGAAGGTGGAGGACACGGCGGAGGGGCTCGTCGACGAGGCGGAGGAGATGGGTTGGTGGAGCTCGGGGCTGTGGGTCAGGGTCATGGCAGAGCGGGGCAGAGGAAGGAGGCGACGGTGGGGATGTTCGGGGAGAGAGAGACGGAGGCGAGACGGTGGAGAGGGGTTGCACAGGCGGGTCGTCGTCGGCGGGGAGTGGCGGCGCTGCGGGTTGGGGTTCCGGCGTCGAGCGGAGGAGAGAGGGTTATATATAGGGATAGGGAGAGAGGGACAAGGTTAGGTTTAAGGTTCCGGGGTTGAGGGAGGAGAGTGGGCCGGGCGAGGCAGAGGCGAGGGGGTCGTGGGCCGGCAGCGCGGGCGGCCGAAAAATGCGTTGCACGGGGCGTGCGGGTGAGCGGGTGAACGGATGAGCGGGTGAGCGGGTCGGGCCAGGTCGGGCTGGGTAGGACCCGACCCGTTAGGGTCTAGGGGCGGTCCGGCTCGGTTGGACCGGGTTCAGCCCGGTTCAAGCCAGTTTGAGCCCGGTTCAACCCGGTTTGTTTGGGTTTAATTAAAAATAGGGTTTTTATGGTTTTAAACATGTTTTCGGAATCCAATAAATTCGCAGAAAATTACCCTATGTCCGATTTTCCATTTTACACTATAAAATATTATTTTCATTATACTTTAATATTAATTAAGAGCATATAAAAATCTTTTAATCACAAATTCCTTAGTTTTAATTCCAGAAAATTTACAAAAAAATTGCGAGAAAATGTATTTAAAAGTTTTGAAAAATCAGAAGGCTTACAGCTCCGGTCGTGCAGTGTTCTCCGACGAGTTCTGTGTTCAGTCAGGCACGCCATGTGTCCGATCGACGGATGGCTTGGCGAGGCGAGTTCAACAGCGGGTCGTCGTCGTCGACTCTGTCGTTGTTGAAGCGGGATATCGACAGGTTGCTGGTTGTTCAGTCGAGGGCAGGCGGGTCATGGCCGTGGCTTCCGGCATTCAGGCGGTGGGAGGAATCATGTCAGTTGTGGCAGTGGGTCAAGGCAGTTCGGCTAAGCTTTCAGCAGCGGGCGAGTTCGACGCAGGCGGGTTGGTCGTCGTCGAGATGGGGAGGCGATCGGCTCGTTGGTTCCTGCGGGGTTAGGCGAGCGGAGGCGGTAAAGTTCTGCGGTAGGGTGCTGGCAGCGGGCCGGTCGAACTCTGGCGTCGGGTTGGCAACGTGGTCCGACGGTGAAGTAGGTCGGGGAAAATGGGTGAACGGGGAATAGGGGGAAAGTCGGCTGTGGTTTATTATGTTTAGAAGAAAGGAAAAGTAAAGAAAAGAGTTTATATATGAAGGGGGTTTGGTTTGACTTAGAAGTTGACTTTGGTCAAAGCCCTCTTGGGAAAAGGGGTCGTCTCATGGGTATTTCAAGAGCTAGGATTTCAATAAATTAAAAATGATTGATTATGATTCCATTGGTTCAAGGTTTTAGGGCCATGGTTCAAGGAGGTCGGTGTTGCAATTTCACACTCCCAAAAATTATAAAAAAATATGCATGAAGGAAAAAAGGTTTATTTACGTATCGAGTCCAACGGGGTGGATACCTTAATGCATTATTGCACAAAAGTGCCCAACAATTGGAAAATTGTACAAGGTGAGATCTTATGGTTTTAATTTATTTAAAATAAATGCAAGGAGTGTTCTAAATTAATTAGAATCACAAGGGACTGAATTTAAGTGGGACACGAGCATCATGAATGAAGTAGAATCTGAATAGAATATTATCCTAAATTGGGTTGCTCAAAATAGGTTGAGATCGTGTCTCTAATTTTGATTGGAACACACAAGGGTACAAAGTTAGATTTATAGGAAATTAATTATAGTCGATCACGACGGATGCTGAGCGACTAAAATGAAGCATAACAAGACATGGTTATGAGTCATACCGAGATCAAGGTAACAGTTTGGCACGTCTAGGACAAGGTGTGAATTTAGTTGGAAGACAATGGCTAGTGTAGTGTTCTAATTATCGAAGCAACGATAAAGTGCAACAATCAAATAAAATCACAGCAATTTAAATATAATAATTATCATGCAATCATTTACATATTAATTATGAAAAGACGAAAATACCCTTAATATGAAATATGGGGGTGACAAAACAAATCCTTCTTTCTTCCTCTATAGCGTTAAAAATAAGTCAGCATCACCAGTCATATGTCGTGAGCAACCACTATCGAGTATCCACTTGCTTCTAGCATGAGAAGGCGGTTCCATCTGCAAAATAAGTATAGATGTAACCCTTGATACCTATTTCCTTGAGGGTCCAACTATTTTAGTCTTTGGTACACATGCACAAACATTCACATCTTCTAATTCTCTAGTTCTACATAATCTAGATATATATCCTTTCTTACCACAGTAGTGACATATAGCAGTGTTGTTGATACTAGGTGCAATATGATATATATGATTCTATGAAGCAGTATTTTATATTTTTTTGTGGAAATCTATAGTAGAATGCATGATTGTGTTCAACTGTATGGTTTGTTCTATAATAATATGATATGGTATATTGTGTTCTGCATGGATGATTGTGTGAAGCATTTGGTTTTCTTGTGAATATCCTGATGTGTGTGTTTACTTGTTTAGTTACGTGTCTCGTGTTAGGTTGGGTAATGGGTTGTTCAACCTGTTTACCTAATCTAATCTCTAATCTTTTAAAGGTTAAACTTCATCATACTTAACAGTTAAAGCATCAATTCTACGAGCAGCAATAGAATATTTCTTCTTTTTTGATTCGAGTTTCTCCTTAAGTTTAGTGTTCACTTGAGTGCTATTGTCAATGCAACTAAGTTCCTCATGAAGAATAGATTTGAGTTTGGATATCTCTTCTGAATCAGTGCAAGTAGAAGTATTAAAGAGATAAGTCTTCCTATTTCAGCCTGATGGGATTGAATATCTTTCCTACCATGCTTGTATTTATCCTTAAGTTTTCTAAAATCCTCGAGTAAGTCACTGAAAGTATCACCTAATTTATCAAATATAAAATTATCATACATATTGTTATCCATTACGTGATCAGTTAGTGCCATAAAGAAGAGGTTTGTCGCTTCTCCAGGTTTTTCTTCTTCTTCGGATTTACTTGCTTTGATCTAATGCCAAATACTTGTATTTGAGTACTTCCTTGATGATGTCCTTCTGGATGTCTGATCTTGGAATTTCCTTTCTTTATTGTTGGACTGTCCCTTTTTATGTGATATATCTTCTTATAGTTGTAGCACATATGTTCCTCATCACTGTTGTCGTTATACTCCTTCGTCTTTGATCTTTCGAACTTTAAAAAATTTCTGAAGCTCCTGGTGTCACGCACCAGTCCCAAAATACGTAGGACTAGGAACACATAAGCATGTCAGCCGTATGTATATGGCAACTCCAATATATGGATACCATAATACACACGTACGCTGTAATATGAATATAAACTCACATGTGGTATAAATATAGTGTCACAAGTCACAGGTATACTAATCTCATCCACACAATAAGTCACAGAAAGTAAATAACTGAACTGGAATAAAGAGTCTGAATAATCCATAATTGATAGTCAGGTGGAGACAAATCCACTATCAATGACTATACCAATACTAAAATGAGATAGGGATATAAAATCTCTAATATAAAATAAGGTGATGATAGAAGTGTATCAACGAAGCGATCCATCACTAGAGATAATCAAGGATGCTCAGAAATTAAGGCCTCCTCGGAAGAGATATGTAGTAAGTCCTGATCCGTGCTCCTGCGAATAGCCATGAATATCTACACCTGGAAAGGGACCAGGTCCTCAGAGGGACGTAACAAGATACATAGAAGTATGCCAATTTGAATACAGTAAATATGCATAATGTTTGAAAATATATAAGTACGCTGTACAAGACAATCTATATGAATGCAAATGAGGACAACTTTTTGACGTATGGGCAAGGGTAGGCTACTCGATCGAAGCCTCACAACTCACACATCCGTCTAGAATATCAAAAATTGACATACCTCAGAGGTAGCGACCAGCATGACTCTACAGAAATTGACATACCTTGGGGGTAGCGACCAGCGCAACACACTCCCGTAGTACGAGCTAGATACTACGGTTTACCAGAGTGGTTAAAGCCCATACACCTACTGATTGTCCTCTCATGATACTAAGTGTCATGTGTGTGTCAACATATCTAATATATAGTAATGACTGAAAGAAACTACACTTGCAATGAATATACAAAATTTTAAAGAATATATAAAAATATAATAAGCATGCAAAGTATTGTAAATAATTTGGCAATGTATCTTGCCTGACAAGAAAGCTGCAAAGTGTAACGTCCAGGAGTCAAGCACACAGGATCAGAAGCTACGGCCTCAGAATGAACGTCTCCGGATGCTGAAATAAATATGACCAACGTTCCCAGAATAAGCGAGATAGCTAGAAAATACTACCCTTTCGTCTAATTTGGACACAGGGGCAAAACGATAATTTCGGGTCAAAGCGGGATCCATAGGTCGCCCACTTTGCACCGAAAAGCGTGCCAGGGGTAAAGGTCTCTAAAAGGGACAAATTTATAGGTCAAATCATCCAGTTTTGGATTCCGGTGAGCCGAACAAAAATTCGCCCAAAAGGTCAACCGTGGGGCCCACAAATAGACATCTTGGTCAACTGTCTCAGAATTACGTGAAACTTGTGTCACAGGACCAGCGCGTTACCACGAGTCCAATGGCGAAAGTTTCGTCGCGTTCTGACGAGCATAAAATAAATGATGCGGTGTTTTGCAAAAGTTCGACATAGGGACTTATCGTGGATACGGGTTGATTCTGACGCGCACACGCGTCCGAATCAGTTTTTGCGAATACCCACACGTCTGGGTATACCGTGCGCACCTTTTGGTGCTCTTGGTACACGACGGGACAGTCCCGTTTGGCGGGGCACGCTCCGTATCACAAATCTGGAAGATTGGAAAAATAAGTTTTTCTGAATTTTTAACCTAATTTATTTCTGCATACAGCATCAAATAAAATAATGTAATTGACAGAGAATGATATTGTTCAGGTGGTTTTTCCATAGCAAAAAGAATTTATAGGTTTGGATCCCTGTGGTGGGAGATACGAGGCCTTGAACATGGGTCGTCGCAATAGATTTTCTGAAATATTAAAACGTGGTTTTTCCTAAAGTTGACGTCAATTTTTACCTAGGTTTGCGTGCTTCATAATGGAAACTAATATACGGGTTTTAGAGAGGGATATGTCGAGATTGTACCAGTGAAGACGGGGTCGAGTTTGTTCGAGCGATGCGACAAGAAACAGCTTGGGAACAGGAGTAAGCTGCTGTGTACTTGCTGTGGCGTGCGCGTGGTCGCGGCCGGCCGGCGAGTTCTCCGACGACTGCGGGGCTCCGGCGGTCGGCGTCGTGGTCCAGGCGGCAATGGTCGTGGAGGAGGGAGCTAGGGTTAGGGTTTAGGTTATAAATATATATGTATATATAGGGACCGAGGGAGAGGGGAGCGGAGCGGGTGTGAGGTCCCAGGCCGCGGTTTCCTCTACGCTGGGGGGGGGTAGCTGTTTAGGAAATTTTGTTTTGTTTTTTGTTTTTTGTTTTCTTTTTCTTTTTCTTTTCTATTCATTTCTTCTTCTTTTTCTTTTCTTTTTCTTTTCTATTTCCTTTTCTATTCTTTTTTTTTGTAACACTAATAATAATAATATTATTATTATTATTATTATTATTATTATTATTATTATTAATATATAATACGATTATTATTATACTATATATTATTTATTAACACTTATTATTATTACAACTATATATTATTTACACCCAATTAAATTCTACAAAATTATATCGCCCCTCTAAAATTATTCCTAAAATAAAATAATAGGTTTTTGTACAATAATTCTAATTGAATAATTATTTAGGTACTTAAATCGCTACGTATATATTATCCAGATAACTACATAATAATATAAATAAATTAAATAACTAAATAATTAAATAAATAAAATATTTTAAAAATATAGGATTTTTGCCTCCTCGGAAGAGATAAGTAGTAAGTCCTGATCCGTGCTCCTGCGAATAGCCATGAACATGTACACCTGGAAAGAGACCAGGTCCTCAGAGGGACGTAACAAGACACATAGAAGCATGCTAATTTGAATACAGTAAACATGCATAATGTTTGAAAATATATAAGTACGCTATACAAGACAATCTATATGAATGCAAATGAGGATAACTTTTCGACGTATGGGCAAGGGTGGGTTACTCGATCTAAGCCTCACAACTCACACACTCGTCTAGAATATCAGAAATCGACATACCTTGGGGGTAGTGACTAGCACGACTCTACAGAAATCGATATACCTCGGGGGTAGCGACCAGCGCGACACACTCCCGTAGTGCGAGCTAGATACTATGGTTTGCCAGAGTGGTTAAAGCCCATACGCCTACTGATTGTCCTCTCATGATACTAAGTGTCATGTGTGTATCAACATATCTAATATATAGTAATAACTGAAAGAAACTACACATGCAATGAATATACAAAAATGCAATAAATATACAGAAATATAATAAGCATGCAAAGTACTGTAAATAATTTGGCAAGCTATCTTGCCTGGTAAGAATGCTGCAAAGTGTAACGTCCAGAAGTCAAGCACACAGGATCAGAAGCTACGGCCTTAGAATGAACGTCTCCGGATCCTGAAATAAACATCACCAACATTCCTAGAATAAGCGAGATTTCGTCCAATTTGGATACAGGGGCAAAACGGTAATTTTGGGTCAAAGCGGGGTCCACATGTGGCCCACTTTGCACCGAAAAATATGCCAGAGGTAAAGGTCTATAAAAGATACAAATTTATAGTTAAACCAATTCTAAACGTCAATACGAACTCAACGGTACGTCCAGTTTTGGATTCCGGTAAACCAAACACAAATTCGCCCAAAAAGTCAACCATGGAGCCCACAAATAGGCGACTTGGTCAATTATCTCAGAATCGCGTGAAACTTGGGTCACAGGACCAACGCGATACCACGAGTCCAATGGCGGAAGTTTTGTCGCATTCTGACCAGTGTACAATAAATGGTACGGTATTTTACAAAAGTCGCGACACAGGGACTTGTCGTGGATACAGGTTGTTTCTGACGCGCACACGCGTCTGAATTAGTTTTCGCGAAAGCCCACACGTCTGGGTATACCTTGCGCACCTTTTGGTGTACTTGGTACACGACGGGACGGTCCCGTTTGACGGAGGGCGCTCCATATCACAAATTTGGAAGGTTAGAAAAATAAGTTTTTTTGAATTTTCAACTTAATTTATTTCTGCATATAACATCAAATAAAATAATGTAATTGACAGAGAATAATCTCGGTCAGGTGGTCTTTACATAGCAAAAATAATTTCTAGGTTTGGATCCCTGTTGTGGGAGATACGAGCCCTTGAACATAGGTCGTCGTAATAGATTTTCTGAAATATAAAAACATAGTTTTTCCTAAAGTTGGCATTAATTTTTACTAGATTTTCGTGCTGCACGATGGAAACTAATATACGAGTTTTAGAGAGGGATATGTCGGGATCGTACCAGCAAAGACGGGGTCGAGTTTGGTCAGCGATGCAACGGAAAACGGTGTGGGAACAGGAGTAAGCTGTTGTGTACTTGCTGTGGCGTGTGCGTGGTCGCGGCCGGGCGACGAGTTCTCCGACGACTGCGGGGGCTCCGGCGGTCGGCGTCGTGGTCCAAGCGGCGGCGGTCGTGGAGGAGGTAGCTAGGATTAGGGTTAGGGTTTAGTTTATAAATATATATGTATACATAGGGATCGAGGGAGAGGGGAGCGGAGCGGTTGTGAGGTCGCGGGCCGTGGGTTCCTCAACGCCGGGGGGTAGATATTTAGGATTTTTTTTTTCTTTTTTTTCTTTTTTTTCTTTTTCTTTTCTATTCATTTCTTCTTCTTCTTCTTCTTATTTTTCTTTTCTATTTCCATTTCTATTCTTTTTTTTAACACTAATAATATCATCATCATCATCATTATTATTATTATTATTATTATTATTTTTATTATTATTATTATCAATATTATTATTAATATATAATATGATTATTATTACACTATATATTATTTATTAGAACTTATTATTATTACGACTATATATTATTTACACCCAATTAAATTCTACAAAATTCTATCATCCCTCTAAAATTATTCCTAAAATAAAATAATAGATTTTTGTACAACAATTCTAATTGAATAATTATCTAGGTACTTAAATCGCTACGTATATATTTTCCAGATAACTACTTAATAATATATATAAATTAAATAACTAAATAATTAAATGAATAAAATATTTAAAAATATGGGGTTTTATATTTGATCAGGGTAACTTCTTCATCTTGAGATTCATCGTTGTCGGAGTCACAGTTGGAGACCTTCTTGTGATGTGCCTTGAAAGCAATAGTCTTCTCTTTCAGCGTGGGATCTTGGAATTATTTGAGACCTAGCTCGTGAGTTGTCAACTTTTCCATAAGTGTCTCGAGGGTTATCGTGGTGAGATTATTCCCTTCTATGAATGCAGTGGCCTTGGGATTCCATTCTTGGTGAGACCTCTGAGTACTTTGCAGATATTCTCATGATTGTTGTACTCCTTGCCAAAAGAAGATAGAGGGTTGACAATATCGAAAAATTATGTGAATGTTTGAGTGATCATCTCATTCTGCTTCATCATAAATGCTTCATATTCTTGTGCCAATCGACTTACTTTTGATCCCTTTACTTATAAGGTTCCTTCATGAGTGACCTCAAGAAGTTTTCATACTTCGTGTGAAGTGCCACAAGTGGAGACTTTATTAAATTCAGTTCTGTCTATATCACTAAATATAGCGTTAATAGTTTTAGCATCAAGACTAGCATGTTTATTCTCAGTGTCTGTATACTTATGATGGGGCTTATCTATAAAGTTGCCATCTACGATTATTCTAGGTTGCTTCTTGTATTTGTCTACTATAATAGACCAAAGATCAAAATCAAGTGACTTTAGATAAAAAGCTCATACGTGTCTTCCAGTACGTATAGTTGGTACCATAAAATAGGGGTAACCTATTTGTAGATTGGCCTTCACCATTGTTGGTGTTGATAGATCTAACAGTTGCTATAAATCTCTAGGGAGGTTAATCTGGTAGTAAGAGAAGCAAAGCTCTGATACTAATTGTAGGATCGTAAGGCAACTCTAGAGGGGGGATAGAGTGCAACAAAATAATCTATCCAAAAACTATGCAACAGAGTAAAGGCAGCTACCAACTAACAACAATAAATAATTTAAAGCAGTAAGGGTAAGAGAGAGCAAACGCTATACTGATTTTTTCTCTGAGAGGACTAGTTCAATCCCGAGAACTCTTGCTCGAAATTTTATCTACTATAATCAGCAATAGTGAATCACAAGCTATGATTCGAAGGTTTGTCACTTCTTTACAACCATAAGCTTTGATATGAAGGCTTGCAACTTCTCAGCTAGAGAGAAAATTTTGCTAAGCCAAACTCTTATAACTCTGATATGCTTCTAAACCGAGATTGCACTTGGCACTTAGAAGGCTAAGGAGTTAATCTTGGAGATAGGAAGGTTAAGCCTAAGGGTATAGCTCACTAGAGGAAAAAAAGTTAAGTGAGTTAGAATAGAAAAAATTATGGCTATTTATGGGTTATACTCAAACCGAGTTTGGCCATAATTCGGTATAGGGTATTCAAAATTTTGAACGTTGGGGCCAAAAAATTAGGAATTTTATAACTGGTCATATTTCTAAAATAGGCTGACCGAGTTCGGTCCGAGTTTGGCCCGTCCTCGGTCCAAGTTCTGTTGGTTTATTCCAGTAGGCTTTTGAGTTTATGTATTGGCTAGTTTTGGTTTGATTTGGTGGATGGGTTTCATGCTATTTGAGTGGACTTGAGTAATGCCAGTGCGAATCGATGTACATAAGTCCTAGACTCAAATAAAGTAAAAGGTTACATAGAATAATTATAAAAAGATGCAGTATAACCAGCACCCGTCGCACCATTATTGAGTCTTTAGTATGTATCATATTGCAACATATCGAAACACGATTTAGTTAATTATCAAAATCAAGTTGAGTGGGACCGAATGTGCCAATAGGTTCCTCCGGAAGACTTTGGTGAGTGATACGTCCTTTGACTTGGATCATGAGAGCTTCTCTGCTTAGAGTTGTTTCAGTTTCATCATCAGCTTTATTATCGTCTTCTTCCATATACTATGGTGTATAGAGAACAGAGTCGGAGTAATAGGCTTCAACACCCTTGAGCGGGTTAATGTCGGCAAACTCTGTCTTAACTTCTCTCTGACTGTGCATGTACTTAAAACATTGGTGCCTGGTGGAAGGCACAATCTTGTTCTCATGTATCCATGATATCCCAGCAAGACATTGTAGGATACATCCAAGTCAATCATATAACATATGACTTCAGTTTGAAGATCACCTATCTGAATTTTTTGGCGTATCTTTCCTAACAGCCGACTTCTTCCGCATTGAAAGCTAAGATGGTGGTGTTGGTGGTTGACAGATTATACATCGGTATCTTTAGAGCCCGTAGTAAACTCCTAGGGATGATGCTGAGTGATGAGCCTAGATCTATGTGTATGCTACTCACTTTGATAGAACCGACCTAACCAGTGTAATACAATGGCCTATCATAACGGTTGTCCTTCAGTAATATATCATTTTTGTGGGGGTAATATTAGAGATTGTTTTCCATCACACTGTGGCAATGAGGTCACGCCACTAGTTCTTCTGCTGGAGTTTTGAGTTGATCTAGACATGAATCTGCATGGATCAGTGCTTCACTCAAGGCATCACGAGTTTCTTTCAACAAACGAAGTAACTCGAAGATAGAACGTCGGGCTGGAGTATTGGAAAGCTATACCAATATGTCAAAGTTGTACGGTTTATCAAATCCCTGGGGTAGATTTTTCTTTAGAGATTTGTCAAACCGAACCTCTTTCTGCTGTTGTAGGATTTAATGGACTAGGTTTGATAAATGTGGGAGCATTGGAAGGAACAGGAGAAGCATACTCTTGAGTGGATTTATAAGTCTTGAGATACTTCTTTCCAGATCAGGTGCTGGCCATGACTTCTTCAGGTACAGGAGAAAGAAGGACCATGTGATATGACTTAGTCTTCCTCCTTGAGCGTCTTCTTTTAGCTTTGTTTGGACAATTTTGCATGCTGCCATCCTCGTATCCCAGTCTGCAATGGGACTTGCCAGGAAAACTTTAGGTTTGTAACAGAATGCGGCATCCTTTACCAAAGTTCAGACCTTCAACTTTCTGGATGTCATATCCTATATTTTGCATAAGACAGATAGATTGTTGGCTATAATAATAAAAATGAGGCCTCTCATCATCATGTAATTATAGCTCTCGTATTGGTACAACATCGTCTGGGACTTCCTGTGCTAGAAATCACCAAATTCTAGCGACACAAAGTTAGAATTGACTGTCTTCTCATCATTGTGGATAGTGATAGCCTGGGATTCTATCAGTTGTTACATCTTCCTTTTCAATACATAAAACGCCGTTATAAGATGGTGTATATATTGGTGATACAGACAATATTTTGGATCATCTATTTAACTAACATCATCTGGCGTCTAATATCAGGCAAATGCAGTCTAATATCAGGAAACTACAGTTTGTTACTTTTTATCAAGCAAACGAAGATACTAGTGCTATTACTTTCATCAAAAGAGTACTTCTCCTTGGGCTTTAAAGATTCTAGAGTGTTATCAAGTGTAAGATTGTGTACTATGTGTATATTCGATACTCTAACGTCAAGTGTCCACATGTCTACTAGTTTTTGGATAGTCACTAATTATAAAATGGATACTCATGAACCATGATATTATCACAACCCACACCCGATATAGGGGCACGAGTACGTTGGTACGTCCAGCCTACGCCACAACAGCGGCTGTAGAACGCTGTCTAGGTCACAATACTAGCTAATCAATCTCACATGAATATCCAACTCCATAAGAAGACACAGATATCACAATATAATATAGAAATACTCAATTACAGAACTAAAGCACGATAGATATCGAAGAAAATAAATGAAATACAACACAAGTCTAAATACAAAATAGTCTAACCTGCAAACAATAACATCCAAATCTCCATGTATGCCAAAAATAAGTCCTCAAAGTCGCAGTTTGGAAAAATATTTTCAGTCAGGATGGAGCAAAGTACAATCCAAATAACAGTTCCAGTTAATTGATAAGGACTATAAAACAATAAATAGATGATGCTATATACTGAAAGAAAATAATAAATAGATGCAGTGGCAAATAGTAAAGAGAACAGGCAATAGACAATATAGCATAGTCAGTGCATATATAAAATGAAGAGAAAGAGCTACAATATCATATACGGGTGATGTAGTATATGAAACTGAAATAAAAAACTGTAACTATTCTAAGTGTTTGAAATATCAGTCTATCATGTGATCGGCTTGGGACAAGATCAGGCTTGTTACATATGATTAGCTATGATTCATGTAAGGTCAGGCTAACCATCTAGTTAGCTATGATGCGAGTAATGGTCAGGCTAATCATATGTAACAGGCTATGAGGCATGTAATGGTCAGGCTGCACCCGACGTGAGGTGTGGGGTGAGCTATGATGCATGTCGAGTTGGGTATGATCACATAATCTACTAATATTTCCCCCGCACCCAACTAGTACAGTGGATCCAACCATGACATGTTACGATACACGATCAATGTCCAATATATCATGTACAATGTCTAATATCAATGTCATATACAATGTCAAATACGATAGCCAATGTAACATCTTATGACTACAGATCCAATCTATATACTAGTCCGTGTAGCACAGTTTCAGAATTAGATATAACATTCTAAATACTTGAATTATAGAAATTATCAAATAGTAAAAATTATCAGAGAATGTACTCGGATGTGGTCCTGAGCGGGCAATACCAATGTCCTACTATCGAAGTCTCATAGAATAATCCAATGGTCGTATATATATATAGCATCAGCCATTACACTAGAACACACACAAACAAAATTATACTACGCTCAAAACTACGCAAGGGTGATAACTAGTCAACTAGCAGGGTCAAGTGTGCACGTCTAAATGCACATGTGTCATATCCTCGAATACAGTGCATAACAAGACAGTCAACTCACTAACACATGGTCTAGCTAGTAGGTGAGGGTACATAAGGCAATGAGTTCACTAGCACTCAGGGTCATACAGTCAATGCAATACACGGTATACCCACAACTAATACCTATGGTCACACAGCATATGTAGCACTAGAAATCAATTTCCCCATGAAGTATTCATATATTTAAACCTAATTTTCATACATACATGCATATACATGTACCAGCTATTAGGGTTTTTACCAACGCAGTATTATACAATGTACACATGAAGGGAGGTGCAAGCTACGAACCTTGATGGGCACGTACGGGGTCGAGGGAGGCTGCTGTGGGTCATCTCCGGTGAGGGTGATCGACTGTTGCTGGGTTGCTGCTCGCCAGAAAGGAGATCGACAGGGTGATGATGATGATGATGATGATGATGATAATGATGGTGGTGGTGGTGGTGATGATGATGATGATAATGATGATGAGGATGATGATGATGATAATGATGACGATGGGGTAGTCAAGGGAGGTCGTGGTGGTGGAGGAGCTCAGGGACAGTTGGGTCGAGGTGAAGTCGGGGAGGAGATGATGGGATGTCGGCTGCTGGACTATCCCGACGGAGGAAGGTGGTGGAGATGCGGTCGGGAACGGAGAAGAGAAGGAGAGGGTGATGACTGGGAGATGGGAGGAGACGGTGGCGGTGGTGATTAGGAGGTCGACGATGACGTGAGGAAGTGATGGTAATGACCGGTGGTGGAACTTGTGTCGACTGCTCGAAGGTTGTAGCCGGTTGCTGCTTAGGTGGAGCGTAGGCCGTGAAGTCGTGGGAAGGTGGAGGAGACGTTCAGGCGATCAGGTCAGGACGGTGTCAGAGCTATTGCTCATGAGGTGATGGCCAGGATGAGTCAGGGTTGTGACAGCGGGGGGCTCGACGGAGATGGTATTCCACGGTGGAGGGTGACGGGGATGAGATTGGCTGCTCGTCGTCGGGTTGGCGAGGTGGAGGCCGGGGATAATCGTGAGGTCGGGGTTGTTGGCAAAGGAGGAGGTGAGTCGATCGGGGGAGATGGCGGCGGGTCGTTCGCTGCACGGCGGTGAGGGTATCGTGGCTCGGGGATAATCGGGGTCGAGCGGTTACAGAGGCGGGAATATGCAGTAATCACCGGAGGGAGGATGGCCGGATGGAAGAGGATTAAGTTTAGGTTAGGTTTAGGGTTTTCGGTTTGGAGCTTGATGTAAAAATTTAATGGAGGAAGAGTTTGCATGTAGGAGAGAGAACATGGGTGCTAGCATAGGGATTAGGGCCGACCATGTGTTCATTGGGATGGGGGATGGCTTTTTGTAAAAAGGGTTAGGATGTGTGATATATATAGGAGGGTGTGTGTGGTGAGGATGGTACTCCATTTTGAATGAAGGGCCATGATTTATTATGAAGGAAGGTGCACAAACAAAAGAGGAGAGAGAGTTGGACCGGTTAAAGAGAGAAGGGGATTGGTTCTTCATGTGTCAGGTTCAATGGGAGGTGGACACCTCACTGTACTTTTGCATAAAAGCCCCCAAAAAATGGAAAATTGCACAAAAGGTGGGAATTGGGATTTGATGAAGGAAAACTCCATGTTTGGTATGATATAGTGGCTAAAAAGGGTGTGTAGTTTTTAGTATGAGTCTTGAGGGTGTGAATGGGGGTTTGGTTTGGTGTTGGGTCTAGTTTTGGGTTAAGTTGGGTCTTTACACCAATTTAATTAAAATTAATGTAAATGGTGTTCTTAAATTAATTGGAAGTACATAGGATTAAAATTAGATGGGATACAAGTGTCATGGACGTAGAAGACTCAGAATAGAATATTGTTATAATTTGAGTTGCACAAAACGGGTTGAGATTGTGTCTCCAATTTTGATTGGAACGCACAAAGATGTAAAGTTAAATTTATTTGAAATTTAAAAATAACGTATGCGACAAATATTGTGCGACTAAAATGAAGCACAAAAGTGCATATATATGAGTTACACAAAGGTCAGAATGGAAGACAGGCACGTCTAGGGCAAAGGTGTGAAATTTATTGGAAGACAAAAGCTAGTGTAGTGCTCCAAATATCGAAGCAACGGTAAGGGCAATAATTCAATAAAATCACAATAATATATTATAATCCTTAATATTTAATCCTGAATAATACTAATTAAAATCCATAATCCTATAATTTGGTCAGGGGTTCATCTAGTGGGCTTCTAGGTCTAGTCTACTAACCCATGCATTATAGAACACTATATATAACACACATATATATATATATATATATATATATATATATATATATATATATATATATATATATATATATATATATACATACATATCATGTAATTATTTAAAATAAATACACACAATACTTATAATAAATAAAATGACAAAATTACCCCTATTTTTAGAATGTGGTAGTGACAGATATGGATACTCATGTATCACAACTCAAATAATCATTCATCAATAGGAGTTATTACTGTGATGAATATGTGTATCTATCTTTGCATCCATTTGGATAATATACTTGAACGATGTATATTCATCTTTCCATGAGTATCTAGAAATGGATCTGAATTACTACCTGCGTCATTGTTTGTGGATGTACAACCATCATCCTGATGACATGTGCGGTGTGCGGGATAAATTCAAACAGGGGGTAGAACAGTTTCTGCAGTTCGCCAAGTCGTTCCCTCCGTACATGAACGGTACCAAAATTAATTGTCTATGTATGAGATGTCACAACTTGAAATATCACTCAGAAGTGGATGTGATATATCATTTATACTTAAGGGGTTTTATATTGAATTACTATCAGTGAACCTAACACGGAGAACTTGTGGCTTTAGCATCAGAGCCGGAGCCTTATGTGGAGCCGTATATGGGTATCTACGACCACGCTGATTACGACGATAGGTGCGTGAACATGGTTTTCGACGTTGCTGGGCCTAGTTTTGATCCAGAAAATCATGATGTAGCTGAGGAGGCACCGAATGCCGATGTTTCAAAGTTCATGGAGTTATTGGAGAATGCAAGAACTTATTATATCCTGGTTGTGAGAATCATTCACCGTTGGAGGTGGTTATAAGACTGTTGAGCATCAAGTCAGATTTTAATATATCACAAGAATGCTACAACCGAATGATAGAGTTGATTATAGAGATCTTGCCAGTAGGTGCTAAGTTACCTAAAGACTTCTACTGGTCTAAGAGGATGGTGAAATCGCTCTAGATGAGATACGAGAAAATTGATGTATGTCGCAACGGGTGTATGCTGTACTACAAAGACGATAAGGATGAAAATATGTGCATATCTTTTGGTGTTGATCGCTATAGGGCAACTGGTACACGAAGGTCTGTTGGTGCAAGAAAGTCGACCAATTTGATGCACTACTTGCCTTTAATGCCACGGTTGCAGAGGTTGTTTACGGTGAAGGAGACTGCCAAAAATATGAGTTGGCACAGACGAGAACAAATTGAAGGAGTATTGGATCACCCATCTGATGGAGAAGTATGTAAGCACTTCAATTAAGAGTATCCCAAATTTGCTTTAGATCCGCGTAATGTAAGATTGGGGCTCTCCTCTGATGGTTTTACCCCATTCAGACTTTCAGGCTCTCAATATTCGTATTGGCCTATGACCGTCACCCCGTACAATCTACCACCTTGGATGTGTATGAAGACTCTAGTTACGTTCTTAAACACCATTATTTTGGGTCAAAATAATCCGAAGAGAAACATCGATGTGTACTTGCAACTGTTAATAGATGAGTTGAATCAGCTATGGAAAGTATGTGCCAACACGTACGATGTTTCAAAAAAGCTGAATTTTTAAATGTGGGCAGCACTTATATGGACCATCACGACTTTTTGGCTTATGGCATGTTATTAGGATGGGGCACTCAAGGTCGTCTCTCATGTCCATATTGTATGTACCGCACTAAAGCTTTTCGTTTAAAACACGAAGAAAAATCGTGCTTCTTCGATTGTTATCAACAATTTCTGCCATCGGATCATCCGTTCCGGAGGAACAAGAATGTATTTTGTACCGGCGTTATGGAGAAGGCAAATCCACCTCCAAGGTGACCCGGAGACACGATATGGAAAGAGGTTAAAGATTTATCAACTTCTACTGAAGAGCCTACTAAGGGGTACAAGTGCGATAGATTTGGTCACACTCATAACTGGACAAAGAGGAGCATATTCTGGGATCTGCCATATTGGAGCACCAATCTGATCAGACATAACATTGATGTCATGCATATCGAGATGAATGTGTTTAAAAATATAATTAATACTGTTATGGACGTAAAGGGGAAGACGAAAGATAATTCAAAGGCAGTTGGACTTGGCAGAAATATGCAGACACCCTGCGTTGCATTTGATAGAGGAAGAAAATAGAAAGTATAAGCAGCCTAAGCAATTTTCTCAATGGACAAGGAGGATAAAGGAAGACTTTATTGGTGGATTCATGGGCTAAAATTTTCAGATGGTTATGTGTCGAATCTGAGATGATGCGTTGACCCGAAGGAGAACAAACTGACGGGTATGAGAGCTACAACTGTCATGTATTCATGGAGAGGTTAATTCCAATTGCATTTCGAGAATTCTTACCGCAGGTAGTTTGGGATCCATTGACTGAACTTAGCATATTCTTCAGGGATCTTTGTTGTACAAAGTTGATCGTCGATCATCTAGAAAAGCAAGGTAAGGATATTACGGTAATACTATGCAAGCTTGAAAGAGTGTTCCCTCCTGGATTCTTCGACTCCATGGATCATTTGCCAATTCATCTTTCTTACGAGGCACGTGTTGGTGGGTCTATCGGTTATCGGTGGATGTACCCGTTCGAGCGTCAACTGAACCACCTAAAAAAAAATATACAAAATAAGGCAAAGGTCAAGGGTTCTATTTGTGAAGCCTATGTTCTTGAGGAGATTATAAATTTTTGCTCGATGTATTTTAAGCCGCATATTTTTACTAATAGAACAAGAGTTCCCAGAAACAACGACGGATATCAGGAATCTAATGATGCAATACTAAAAGTACTCAATGCTTTCGGTAAGCCATCTGGAAAAATAAATAAGAGATATCTGAATGACGGAATAACGATGAGCTAAGGGATGCTCAGTTGTATATATTACTCAACTGCGACGAGGATGAAGTTGAGAAGCTAGAGGCGTAAGTAATTAATACGTTAATGTTTAAGTCATCTTAATGTAATAGTATACGCTAATATTGTTACACTAATCGAGCGATGTTTTATTATTTTTTAGCACATTTAATGATAAGTTGAGGTCTATAAGACCATATATAACAGATGAAGAAGTAAAATAGGAAATGAGACTTCATTTCCCTTCTTGGTGGAATGCATATATAAGAATCTTTTTGTGCATGCACTATGCACAATAATTCATATAACATTAAACTTAATATTTTTTTTGGTATTTAGGTCGATCGTCCCCACACGACACTCGAGAATGAGTCTATTAGAACTCTAGCCAAGGGACCAATTTATGTCATCAAAATTTAGCCAAGATATTGTGTGAATCTGTTTAGGTTCAAGTCAATAAAAGCTCCGATAAGAGACAGCTTCTTGGATCTCGATTCTACTAAAAATAGTTATTTGTGTATCAGATTTTTGAGCTACAAAGATATCGATCCAGGAAATGATTTATATGGCATCTTACGGGAGATTCTGGAGTTGACATATAATTATGGAACATAGCCTACTAAGATCGTGTTATACATGTGTGATTTGTTCGACCCGATCCAAGATCAAGGTTGGAAAATAGACAAATATGATCTTGTAGATATAAACTACTGGCGTCGATATCAAGGCTATGAACCATTTGTCCTATCAAGTCAGGCTCAGCTCGTGTACTTCATAACTTATCCTAAACGGGGAACAACGAGGTTGGACTAGTGGGTAGTATACAAGACGAAATCTAGAAATACCTTTGACGTTAACGAAATAGCTTATCATGAGGATGAGCTACATATTGTAACATATATTATAGATGTCACGCCTCAGTCCCAAAATAAGTAGGACTAGGACACCTAAGCATGCCAGCCGCATGTATATGGCAACTCCAATGTATGGAACCATAACACATGCATACGTTGTATAATGAATAATAATTCACAAGTAGTAAAACTATCACAAGTCACAGTGTATAATCTAATCTCACCCACAGAATCAAATTGAATAAATAACCAATATCTATGAAACTAGATTTCCATATAAAGTATCTCAAGATGACAGTCGGATGGAAACAAATCAACTTCCGAACTAGAATATAGAATAAACAAGATAAATACAATATAAGTACAAAATCTAACAATCACGAGGCTCGAAGAGAAGACCTCCTCGGAATATAAGTAACCAGTCCGGATCTACCCTCCTGCGAATACTCATGAACATCTACACATGGAAAAGGACCAGGTCCTCAGAGGGACATAACAAGATACATAAAAGCATGCCATAAAGTAAATACTGAATAAATAAAAGGGGTGCACTAACCATCTAAGTGAATGCAATTTGAGGACAACTTTGAGTGTATGGGAAAGTGTAGGCTAGACATATGCTGACGTAATTCACCAATCGTGACAACTGGCTAGTATATGCTACATATGCCCCCAATACAAGGGCGCTATGTAATATAATATCGTCCTATCACTCCGAAGAATGAGGCATCTGCATAGTATATAACGTCCATATCGCTCCGAAGAATGTGCCATCTGAATAGTATATAACGTCCATATCACTCCGTCGAGTGTGGCATCTGAATAGAGGGAGTGGGTATCCCATACGCCTACTAGTCGTCCTCCCCGCCCAATGATCTATGCATGTTGTATCCACAATACGCCTTAGCTACTACGCCGAGGCATCGTAACTCTGGCTCGTAGTCTATCGTTAGAACAATAGCCCAACCTTACAACCAAACAAGGACAAGGATTGGACCATCGTACCACGATAGTCTATGCTCTGACTACTGATAACTGCTAAGTCTTCTAACATGCATCACTATTAGAAGTTATACCCTATCCGTCGCACGACATACACCTACAGGTGGCCAACCGCATACGCAAGTCCGTGCCCTATATGAGAGTCACAACACATGTAAGAAATGTGTCAAGGCCTGGGGAATCATACCGATAACTCTACTACTTTAGGTGGGTCTACTAGACACTAGGTCAGATACAAGTCCTAACGTCTACGCGTCCGTTGACTGCACCCGAGTCTCTCTCGGATGCGCACAGTTTATATAATCTAAAATATGCAACTTGTAATACATAATTTAAACAGTACAACAAGGCAAGGTATACTTGCCTGGCAGGAGAGCTGCAAAATGTAACGTCCAGATGTCAAACACCAAGAGTCGACCTCAGAATGAACGTCTCCGGATGCTGAAATATACATCACCAACACTCCCAGAATAAGAAAAATAGCTATAAATACTACCCTTTCCTCCAATTTGGACACAGGGAAAAACGGTAAATTTTGGGTTAAAGCAGGCTCCACATGTGGGTCACATTGCATCGAAAAGCGTGCCAGGGGTAACGATCTCTAAATGGGATAAATTATAGGTCAAACAAACTCTAAATGTCAGTACGAACTCAACGGTATGTTCAAATGTGGATTTTGGTAAGCCGAACACAATTTTGCCCAAAAAGTCAATTGTAGGACCCGCCAATAGGCGATTTGGTCAACTGTCTCAGAATTACATAAAAATTGGGTCACAAGACCAGTGCGATACTAGGAGTCCAATGGCGCAGGTTTCGTCGCATTCTGACAAGCGTGCACTAAATGGTGCAGGGTTTTGCAAAAGTTGTGATACGGATCGCAGACACGGGGTAATTTTGACGCCCACACGCATCCAAATTATTTCCGCGAAAGTCCATATGTCTGGGTATACCGTGCGCACCTTTCGGTACACTTGGTACACGACGGGGCAGTTCCGTTTGGCGGGACACGCTCCGTATCACAAATTTTTGTGTTTCAAAAAATAGGTTTTTATGGGTTTTCATCCTAATTTAATTCTGCATACAACATCAAATAAAATAATTATAATTGAAAAAAAATAATCTAGGTTAGGTGGTCTTTGCATAGCAAGAAGAAAAACTAAATTCGAATATTTGTGGTGGGAGATACGAGTCCGTAAACAGGGGTGGTTGCAACAGATTTTCTGAGATCCCCAAAAGTTGTTATTTTTTGCCAACTTGGTCGCTGTTTTCGTCTAGGATTACGCGTTGTTTGAGGTAAACTAATATACAAATATGGAAGGGGGATAGATCGTGAATATACCGGTGAAGACGGGATCGAGTTTGGTCGAGCGAGGGCGCGGCAATCGGGACGTGAACACAGGTAAGTTGCTGTTCAGAATCTGCAGTGTACGCGCGGCGTGCGGTGGTCGCGGCGGCGGCTCCGACGGTACAGGCGACTGTGCGGCGGTGGAGTCTCGGCGGCACGGTCAGAGGTAGATGGATGAAGAGGCGGTTTAGGGTTAGGGTTTAAGTCATCGTTAACTTATATATATATATATGCGGGGTATGAAGAACGCGGGGGTGGGTTTTCTCTCGGCTATAACTGCTGCTGTGGATGTGGAACGGGTTGGGTGTGGGACTAACGGGCGGGTAGGTTAGGGTTTTGATTCATTAAGAATTTATTTTATTAATATTTTTCGTATTCTCCTTTTTCTTTTATTTCTTTATTCTTTTTCTTATTCCTTTTCTTTTCATTTCATTTCTAATTTATTTTCTTTCTTCTATTTTTCTTTTTAATAAATCTTTATATATATATATATATATAATTCTAGAAATTGATCTTAGGGCATACAATTAATCTATCAACTGTCCACAGGGTCTCCTACATGTAAATAAAAAAAAATTATAATTGCTCCATAAGAAATCTCTAAATGCACAATTACCTAAAAATAAGAATCCAATAAATTTCTATTTCTTCTAATTAGCTAATAATTACTATAAATAAATAAATTAATTAATTAAAATTAATTCATACGATTTTGAGAATTAGGGGTTTTACATTCTACCCAACTTATAAAAATTTCGTCCTCGAAATTATAACTAAGCCGCGATAGAAAGTCAAGGATGGTATAAGATAGAGATTTGCAGCTTATTCTGTACCTTCCTCTATCCTAACCTCCATGATTTTATTTTTGATTGCCATTGGGATGTTTGGAGGGGCGATGTTGCGCGTTGCACATTCCAAAGATCATGGAGAAAATTCATATAAATAAAAAATAGGTTTCTTCAGGTATTGTGTCCAATAGTGTGGACACCTCAATGCACTTTTACATAAAAGTACCCAACAATTAGAAAATTACACAAAGATGGAAATTGGATTAATTTAATTAAAATTAAGGCAAATGGTGTTCTGGAATTAATTAGAAGTACATGGAGATAAAATTAGGTAGAACACAAGTGTCATGGACATAGAGGACTCAGGATAGAATTTTATCATAAATTAGGTTGTACGAAACGGGCCAAGATTGTGTCTCCAATTTCGATTGGAACGCACAAAGATACCAAATTGGAATTATTTAGGATTAAATATAAACGTTCGCGACGAATATTATGCGACTAAAATGTAGCACAAGAGAGCATAATTATAAGTTACACCGAGGTCAAATAGAAGGTGGCACGTCTAGGACAAGGGTGTGAAATTTGTAGGAAGGCAATGGCTAGTGTAGGGCTCCAATTATCGAAGCGACGGTATGATACACTAAGTGATACAATATTGTAAAATTAAATAAAATACCGTGTCCTATTTCTAATTGGATTCAAACTAGCCCTAGTTTCTCTTTCTAAGCCAAGTAGGTCTAATTTTGGGTGAGGGGGTTCCCAACTTAAAAATAATTTTATTCTCGAAATTAAAATAAGGCATAATTTGTTAATTCCTTCACATTCGCATATAAGGCAAGTCAATCACAATCTGTTCCAAAATTTAAAATATATTATAATCCATCGTAATCACTTTCAAAATTAAGGTAAACTCTGTTTAATCAAAGTTATTGTAATCTCTTCTCAATTTTTAAATAATCCTATCCAAATTTAAGCAAAATATATATGACATCTTCAAGTTTTAAATAGCCCACATCAATTTCCACATCACGATCTCCAACTATCATAATCTCCTTTTAAAAAAAAATTCTAATCCAAAATTATTCCTATTTTCACTTATGAATTTTGTATTCTTCAAATTCAATTCACATCCTCAATATTTTAAATAGGTAATCCAACCATCAAAATTTAACTTTTAATTTAATTCATAAATTTTGGAATTTAATCCGTCAATGTTCATGTTTAGAGTTCTATTTATTTTCCTTAAGATTTAAATCGATGATTCAACTTTCAATATTAAAAATTTAAATCATATGCCCAAGCATAAAGGTTTAGTTCGCCATATCAAAGTTTTTAAATTTTATTAAATCATCATCATCTTAATCCTTCTTTTAATATTTCTCCAAATTAAAATGACTTGAATCTCCTAATCTAATCTTTCTTGATCACAATCTAAAAGAAATTCCTCTCAAGTTGACAATGCAACTTCTACCCAACTTATAATTAACCCATCTATCATATAAGGCTATACACTTAAGAAAAATATTTCTCAACTTTTTTAATCATGCTATTCGATCCTCAAAAAGTTTTTAACACCTTAATTACGAAAAATAATTATCAAGTAATGTGATTGGCCTATGGGTATATCTAGTACTCTCTATAGATCAAACTTATACCAAGCACGAGGTTTCATCTTTCCGAAATAAGGAAAGACGGAAAACAATGATAAAGAGTTCAAGTGAGAGGTAATAGAATATAAGTATGGGAATCAAGGCGTTTAAAGAATTAAAATAGGAATTATCAAGGCAGTTATGGATTGAAATCCTATTTTGGTAGGTTCTTATTCACATGCTCATATCAGTACAATAATGTAATCGATATGATATGCTCAGACATATCTAGAGGCAAGTATATTCGTCTACTACTATATATCTCAATCCACGTAAAGTAGTCATGCGAAGAGCGAACCAAGCGCACTAAGGTTAGCTAGACCTTAATACACCAATTCTGATTTAGACAATATATTAGTGTAGCACTCCAATAATACATGTCATGAACAAGCTCGATAAGAATAAGCTTGCAAAACTAGGCTATAATAGCAGCATAAGTCAAGGTAGTACATCAAAATATAATTATGCTATATTATGATGAGAGAAATTACAAAATAATTCAAGTTCATAAGAAAATGAGATTCTACAATCTCAACGGTTGTCATACAAACTCCTTGTCTAAGTCGCTAGTCGACCAAATAGGGGCTTGGACTTCTAAGTTCTACAGTTTGGCTAAATATTATCTTCTTATGCAAGTCTATTATTGACGTCATTTAATTATACTTCATTAATGAGTCAAGAGGACTATATGATACTAGGTTATGAGGCATACTACCCAACTTAAAAGAATTAAACTAATATTGTAATTGCCTTAAGGGGATTCTACAGAATAACCTGGTTCTGGTAAATAAAGTAGAACTCTTATTAGGGTATATTAGGAAATATCTTGGTACTCATTAAGGTCTCCTATTGCATTATATAGGTAATGGTCATCTTAAGTCTTAATCACAATGCTCATAGAACAAAGGTGTCAATATTAAGAATGGAAGGGTTACTGGCTCTCAAGTGAAATAGGATATAACTTGTATGAAGATATGTGGAACATGTTACTTGATTCGAAGCTAAAAGGGAAATCATAAAATCATAATTTAAATAAATAACTCAAACCATCAAGCTCTAATTATTAAGCACATAAATTCAAAATTTAATATTATAACTATAATCCTAACAAACTATGTTTTTTATCATAAAAAAATTTTCTTGGCCTATAATCAGAAGGGTTAGGTGGCACGAATTGAAAGATTGAAGAAAAGAAAACATAATTAGTCGTCGCACAATAGCGAGCGCTAAGTTTTCAGAGGAACAAGATTGAATTTAAATAGAAAGTCTTTAAATAATATCATGGTTTTCTAAGGGGAATGTGGCATGCTAGTCTCTATGTTCGAGGTATGATCTAGGATAATGTTAGATTCATTCCTCTAGGTTTCCTTAGGTGTTGTCTGCTAATACCAAGACAAGAATCTAAATTTATAGTTCTAATACTATCTTACTATGAAAGTTAGGTTTAGTCCTAATGTTAAATCTTGGATTTCTATTGGTTCCTTAATGCTAGGGGAAAATAGTGTGGTTAAATTTATAACTAACCCTAATATTGCCTATACTACTCTTAAGTCATCCCCAATTATCAAGGGATAATGGTTACTCAATCTACAGGTAAGGGATGCTAGGGTTCATTAAGTATTCTAACTTAGTGATGTGTCATTACGCTAGTTGTACTCTTAATAGGAAGGTTACCCTACTTATTATCTAACCACAAGAACTTCTATATTATAGGAGAAGGCTATACTCAAGGAACTATTAGGGAAGCACATGAATCAAGCAGGATACAATTATTCAAATAGAATGGATTGGAAGGAGGATGAGTCATAGTCAGTTGTGGATGAGATCTTATACTCTAATCCTATTTGCAGGCTTGCTCGGTACAGTAACGAAACCGCGACAATATGCTCTTGACCTACATGGGCCACCACTAAAAACATAGCATGCACCAGTCCCAAAATACGTAGGACTAGGACACGTAAGCATGCCAGCCGCATATATATGGCAACTCCAATGTATGGAACCATAACACATGCGTACGTTGTATAATGAATAATAATTCATAAGTTGTAAAACTATCACAAGTTACATTGTATAATCTAATCTCATCCACATAATTAAATAGAAATAAATAACCAATATCTATGAAACTAGATTTCCATATAAAGTATCTCAAGATGACAGTCGGATGGAAATAAATCCACTGCCGAACTAGAATATAGAATAAACAAGATAAATACAATATAAGTACAACATCTAACAATCATGAGGCTCAAAGAGAAGACCTCATCGGAATATAAGTAACCAGTCCGGATCTGCGCTCCTGCGAATACTCATGAACTTCTACACCAGAAAAGGGACCAGGTCCTCAGAGTGATATAACAAGATACATAGAAGCATGCCATAAAGTAAATACTAAATAAATAAAAGGGGTACGCTAACCATCTAAGTGAATGCAATTTGAGGACAACTTTGAGTGTATGGAAAAGTGTAGGCTAGACATATGCTGACGTAATTCACTAATCGTGACAACTGGCTAGTATATGCCACATATGCCCCCAATACAAGGGCGCTATGTAATATAATAACGTCCTATCACTTCGAAGAGTGAGGCATCTGCATAGTATATAATGTCCATATCGCTCCGAAGAATGTGTGATCTGAATAGTATATAACGTCCATATCACTCCGTCGAGTATGGCATTTGAATAGAGGGAGTCGATGTCCCATACGCCTACTAGTCGTCCTCCCCGCCCAATGATCTATGCATATTGTATCCATAACACACCTTAGCTACTACGCCGAGGCATCGTAACTCTGGCTCATAGTCTATCGTTAGAACAATAGTCCAACCTTACAACCAAACAAGGACAAGGATTGGACTATCGTACCAAGATAGTCTATGCTCTGACTACTAATAACTGCTAAGTCTTCTAACATGCATCACTATCAGCAGTTATACCCTATCCGTTGCACGACCTACACGTACAGGTGGCCAACCGAATACGCAAGCCCGTACCCTACATGAGACTCATACCACGTGTAAGAAATATGTCAAGGCCTGGGGAGTCATACCGATAACTCCACTACTTTAGGTGGGTCTACTAGACATTAGGTCAGACACAAGTCCTAACGGTAACGCCTCCGTTGACTGCACCCGAGTCTTTCTTGGACGCGTACAGTTTATATAATCTAAAATATGCAACTTGTAATACAGAATTTAAACAGTACAACAAGACAAGGTATACTTGCCTGGCAAGTGAGCTGCAAAATGTAACGTCCAGATGTCAAACACCAAGAGTGAGAAACTACGGCCTCAGAATGAACGTCTCCGAATGCTGAAATAAAAATCACCAATGTTCCCAGAATAAGAAAAATAGCTAAAAAATAGTACCCTTTCGTCCAATTTGGACACAGGGGCAAAACGGTAAATTTTGGGTTAAAGCGGGCTCCACATGTGGGCTACCTTGCACCAAAAAGTGTGCCAAGGGTAATGGTCTCTAAATAGGATAAATTATAGGTCAAACAAACTCTATATGTCAGTACGAACTCAATGGTATGTCCAATTATGGATTCTGGTGAGCCGAACACAATTTCGCCCAAAAAGTCAACTGTAGGGCCCGCCAATAGGCGACTTGGTCAACTGTCTCAGAATTACATGAAAATTGGGTCACAGGACCAGCGCGATACCACGAGTCCAGTGGCATATATTTTGTCGCATTCTGACGAGCGTGCACTAAATGGTGCGAGGTTTTATAAAAGTTGTGATACGGAAAATTTTTGCGGATACGGGGTGATTTTGACGTGCACACGCGTCCAAATCAGTTTCTGCGATAGTCCACATGTCTATTTATACCGTGCGCACCTTACGGTACACTTGGTACACGATGGGGCGGTCCCGTTTGGCGGGACGCGCTCCGTATCATAAATTTTTGTGTTTCGAAAAACATATTTTTATTGGTTTTTATCCTAATTTAATTCTGCATACAGCATCAAATAAAATAATTGTAATTAACAGAAAATAATCTAGGTTAGGTGATCTTCGCATAGCAAGAAGAAAAACTAAATTCGGATCTCTGTGGTGGGAGATACGAGTCCGTAAACAGGGGTGGTTGTAACAGATTTTTTTAGATCCCCAAAAGTTGTCATTTTTTGCCAACTTGGTCGTTGTTTTTGCCTAGAGTTACGCGTTGTTCGAGGTCAACTAATATACAGATATGGAAGGGGGATAGATCATGAACATATCGGTACAGACGGGGTCGAGTTTGGTCGAGCGAGGGCGCAGGAATCGGGATGTGAACACAGGTAAGTTGCTGTTCAGAATCTGCAGTGTGCGTATGGCGTGCGGTGGTCGCGGCAGCGGCTCCGGCGGTGGAGTCTCGACGGCGCGGTCAGAGGTAGATGGATGAAGAGGCGGTTTAGGGTTAGGGTTTAAGTCATCGTTAACTTATATATATACGCGGGGGTTTGAAGAACGCGGGGGTGGGTTTTCTCTCGGCTACACCTGCTGCTGTGGATGTGGAACGGGTTGAGTGTGGGGCTAACGGGAGGGTAGGTTAGGGTTTTGATTCATTAAGAATTTATTTTATTAATCTTTTTCTTATTCTCCTTTTTCTTTTATTTCTTTATTTTATTATTCTTTTTCTTATTCCTTTTCATTTCTTTTCTAATTTATTTTCTTTCTTCTATTTTTCTTTTTAATAAATATTTATATATATATATATATATATATATATATATAAATTGATCTTAGGGCATACAATTAATCTATCAACTGTCAACAGGGTCTTCTACATGTAAATAATAAAAAAAAATTATAATTACTCCATAAGAAATCTCAAAATGCACAATTACCTAAAAATAAGAATCCAATAAATTTCTATTTCTTCTAATTAGGTAATAATTACTATTAATAAATAAATAAATTAATTAAAATTAATTAATATGGTTTTTAGAATTAGGGGTTTTATAGTAGATGTGGACTCAACGGAAGTTCCTCATTACACGTCGAATCGTGTAGAAGAGGTAGAATTATTCGAAGAGGAAGATGAAGTAGATGAAAGTGAAGAAGAGGAGGAAGAGGAAGAGGAGGACAAGGAAGAGGAAAACAAAGAAGATAAATTTTTAAAAGGATATTAAAAATAAAATAAAATCCATTTAGAACTCTAGCCATGTGCTGTATTTTTAATGTGGAATGTAACCTCTATTTTAACTGTATGGATACTTTTATATTGTACTTATTGTGTGACTGTGATACTTTTATTTTATTTTTATTATGTGATTGTAATATTTCATATACTTTTGTTAAATTTTGTACCCAAAAATTCAACGGAGGGTTGCTCCGGGTCTGTATATTTTATGAACTGTTATAAGTCTGTTTATTTGTTTTATCATCGTATGTTATTATCAGGTATGACAGGACGACGAGGATCATATGTAGGTAGATCCTATAGACAGATTGCTCCTCCGATACCGGCTACTAGTTTAGGATCCTCGTCGCAGGGTACTCCAGTATACCGACAAGTCACATCTTCGACTCCGTCGACGGTACGTGGCAGTACTCCTGGGACCAGCAGATCTATACCATAGACTACCGCCTCGTCCAGTCTTCCTTCTGCTGATGGCACCATGGAGACAGAGGAGAAGATGGAGGAGGTCGAGCCGACTCTGTCTGTGCATGATCAGAGCAATCCTCCAATCGCGCCTCCGGGCTAGACGAGGAGGGATATTTAGTGGGACGGGCCTAGCAAGTAAGTTAAATAGTTAACAATTTCTAAATGATTATATATATATATCCATGAATTTAATTATCGTTGTATAGATATCGTCCCTCGTGGTACAGAGAACACTGAGGAATTTTCTTAGGCAGAACTATGGTGGGCCTTGGATCAACTACTCATATGCTCCTGAAGATAGGAAGGCATTTTGGTTTGCCCACTTCAATGTAAAAATATATTTACTTTTAATATCAATAATTATTTATGTATATTATGTAACTCTCTATTTTACTTCTTATAGAAAATCTATTTTTATCTACCACACGGGATGAGAAGATCGAGGAGGAGTTTTCTTCCGTCGTTGCCAAGCTGATCCGTGATGCGATTAACGACCAGAAGGTCCGTGATTGCGACGAAGAACCAATCCACAGTTGGATCACGCCTGAGAAGTGGACTGCGATGAAGGCGAGATTCGACGAAGCCAAATACAAGTAACAGTTATAGAAGGCAAAGGCGGCTAGGTATAAGGCAGAAAAGTGGTATGGTGGCTCAATTCCCGTGATGGAACATTTTTGTCGTCTAGTATATATTCTATTAAATATATATTATTTTAATGCAAGTAGGATAAGATGTTTAATTTTAATAGCAAATAATATAATTTTTAACAGGTACAGAGGGGTGAGAACGACAACATAGTGACAGTCTTCCTGGCTACCCATCGGAAGGACGAAAAGCTTATCGATGAGAACGCCACGCAGACCTATGTACGTTTCACTAACATGTGTTAGTTTTAATTTAACTTAGAAAATATGCAAATAGATGTCTATATAATTAGTAATAAGTAACTTAGACGTTAGCAACCACTTTTCTAGGACGAGTATCTTAAACTACGTGAGCGGGCTACTGCTAGTGCACCAGCAGAGGGAGGGGCTGGTACTTCCTCGCAGCCCTCTACTGCTCCGTCGATGGACGAGCTCTGGATGACCGTCGTTGGTAGTCTTCAGAGGGGTACGTACTACGGTACAGGATCCAATGGCACCTATGTTGTGACACAGTCATCCAGGGCCGCCTTTATGATCAGTATGCATTCCTCACACCCTTCGGAGGCATTGACACAAGTCCAGGAGATTATTGATCATTAGATTGCTGACCTGCGTGACGAGTTGCTACAGAGGATTACGGAGCAGCCACAGTCTACCCTGCAGACGGACAATGCGATGATTACCGCACATTTTGATTCGCTCGAGCATAGCCTTATGGAGATGAAGACTCTGATCCATATGATAGTGCACAACCATATAGAGCTCAAGACTATGGCCCAGACGATAGGGCACAGCTTGGCAACTCTGGTCGTGTCTACGGAGCACAGACAGACAGAGTTGGAGGGGTCGCATACGGCCATGAGCGACTCACTTGCGAGGATCCATTCGGCGTAGGATTTGTTGAGCTGGTCGGTGGCGGAGAACACTTCAAGGGTGGTATCTATCTTGGATTCATACAATGCTCGACTGCTAGCATTAGAGCAGATACGTCCTCTTGGTCCGGCGGCATCGATACCGCCTTCATCACTACCTCCTCCATCGACATAAGTAACCCTTTCACAGGAGCAATATGAGTTTCTTCTATCCCAGATGCTTGGCGGTGCTCCTCCTCATCAGTAGTAGTCCTTGTTTGGACAGGTTTTAGTGTATTTATATGTATTGGACCGTTCTTGGGTCTTTGATATATTTATTTCATACTTTTTATTACATTCAGAGATGCATGTGATACTTATTTTAAATTCATTTATCTACTTCTTGGGACATATTTAGTGTAATGTAACTTTGTAGATTTCTTTCTATGTGAGTTTAGTTTATAATTTATATTAACTGTACACCAAAATTTACCGTTATTGTGTGTTCTACTGTAGGGGTCGACGAACCCAGGGAATTCAACGGAGGGTTGCCCCGGGTCTATTTACATAAACTGTAATTTTATAACTACAGGTAGAGTTTTGTTGGAAAATATTTTACAAACTGCGTTCTATTTTTTTTTAATTTAGCGACGTGTTGTGACATATTGTGACATTCCGTGACTTATATTTACGTCGCTAAACAGTATCAGAACGTTGCTACCTGATACCAAGGACGTCGCTAGTATGTTACTAAACATCGCTAACATGCTTACATGGAAAAACTTGCTATGTCAGTATTATTGTAGTAAAATGTCGCTCATAATGTCGCTAATACAGCGACATATTATGACCAAATCTTACATCGCCAATTTGACGACGACATATTGCTAAACATCGTATATTCTGCGATGGCGTGTCATCACAAATATACGTCGCTACAGCGATGACTAGCGATATTTTTGTTGTCAGCGACCATGTAATATGCGACGACTTAAAAACATTGTTAATTACATTGCCAAATTATTTTAGCGACGTTAGTTTACATATTAGCGACTTTTTTGGACGTCACTAAAATGTGTTATTCTGGTAATGCTTGATGTCTATAAGTGAATACATAGTCATATCCATCCCTCCATCATAGAACCGGGAGAGAAAAATGCTTCGTAGGTCACCGAATATTGAGATACAATTATCAGGGAGACGGCAGAACCAATCATAAGCGACGCCAGCTAAAGCCCCGACAAATATCTTAGTAAGGAGAGCATCATCTAGTGACAGATGTGTTGTCATCGTGTCAAAATAGTTCATATATTGGCGAGGTGACGTCTTTCCTTCAAACAGGTTCATTGCTTGAGGCCTGTACTTGGGTGGAAAGATAACATTGTTCTAGTGAGGAGGATATGGTTGTCTTATCACAAGCTTTAGGAGTTTGACCCAATTATTCATAGCATCATATTGAGCATGCAACTCATCAATAGCTTTTTGTGTATCTTTCGTCTGAGGTGGAATAGCGGACTGGAGAGATATTGGTTGAACTTGTAAGACCATTGTTGTAGGTCTACCCTCATCATTGAGGGAGTAAAGAGTTAGAGTTGCTAAATCTTGATTATGAGTGAGATCTGGATTCATATTCGCCAAAGGTGGTATCATATCCGGAGACGGCTATATAGAAATAGATGCAGCCACCTGTACAGGTGCTGCTGTGGTGGTATTTTGAGCCATCATTATCTGATGCATATTCTGCATCATAGTATGCATATCTTTGAATGCAGCTTCCAAAAAATTAAGATATTGTTCAGTATTTCCTAATAGGGAAGCATCATGATCTTCACCAATAGTAATACAATAACCTCTGTGTGGACGATAGAAGGACTAGTGGATTGCATTGTGTAGTTGGAGTCTACATTATCTGTTTCAGACTCAGGATGATTGCTACCCCATGGAAGGTTAGCTTCAAATTCTAAGGAATGTCCAATCCTCGTGAGAGCAAGTTCCCGCCTCCGAGAACGAGTGTTCTTGTATACCCCTTCAAAGTACTTGACGAGTTTATCGAACCTCCTTTGACTAGGTATCCTAGAAGTACTTCGTCTTGAACATCTTCCACCAAGGGAAGTTGAGGCCTTGTATACCAGAGCCAGAAGTAACTCATCATCACTTTTCTTGTTGTCAGTTTGCTTTCCAGATCACTGTCAAGTAGGCAAAGTGTAACTCAACTGGTCGATGACAGACTGTTTAGTAGATGAATCAACTATTTTAGCACATCAACAGTTGATTACAATATTGTGGCAACTATAATGATGCCATTTAGAAGCACTATTGCTGGAACATAGAGTTCCCTGACTTCTGTGTAAGAATTTTGCGTAAGTCAGAAGGAAGAAATAAAGTCAAAGGAGAAGGCATACTCTACCTTCTTACATTGTGTGTACATTATTATGTGCGTAGTTTTTGGGTACAATACATATAAAGTAGAGTACTGAATTGGGCAACATTCACTTCTGGCGTATGTTGAGGAGTTAAAGAGGAAGCTAATACACTATTTCTTTGTGCGCATAACTTTGCATGTAAGTCTGGCACACTATGCACATTATCAGTAGTTTCAGAATAAGATACACATAGTTTCTTGTCTGTCGTGCACGTAATTTGGATATGCCGATGAGTCTTTTTCTGCTAACTTTTTATGTACGCGTGGGAAGTCTTTCTTCTAATTGCGTGGTTGTTGAACAACTTCCTTGCCATGAGCTTTGAATGAGACATAAATTGCGCCTATATATAGGGTAGTTTTGATAGTAGAACCCTTGTTGGGTTTGCTTTGCACGTTGCACTGATTGTGCAAGGATTTGGCAGCTCGAGGATGAACAATCCCCTTGGCATCGTATTGAATTACTCTGCCAAGAAAGGATTGGTTCATCTGCCACTTGTTATTGCAAGAGCTTTACGATTTGTTCCCCTTAGTTAGCATACAAGCGTGGCTAAGGGGAGCATCCACCGAGTCACAGACCAGGGACAGAGAAATAAAGTCCATAACAAGAGAATTCTTATTAGCAGCAGTGAGCACACTCTTCCCTTTGTTCACAGCAACTTCGGGATAAGAGGAGCGAGGCTTGGGCAGCCAAGTCTTGCGGACCTTCCTCGACTTGGGTGCAGTTGTGGGGCTAGCACTATCCCCAGAAAGTATCTCTTCGTAGGCTTGTTGGTCAAATTAAATGACCAAAGTCCTGCGTTGTTCCAAGTAACGCCGTGTCATGTTGAGCTATTACCTTCTCATCGGAGGAGAAAGTCGTCTTTAGCAGAATCGTCATTTTGTTTGCCATGAATAAAATTTTTTACAAATTTTTGTGTTACAAATATAAATAAAAAAAAAGGGTACAATAAATTCTATATAAGAATCTAAAGTACAAAAATTATAGGGGAGTATAACTATGGAGATATGATATACAGTTGATTACTTTACTCCTTGGACCACTCGACACAAAGGAAGAAATGCAAGAGCTTGAACTTGGATACTTAGAGAACTTGACTACAAGGAAGCTTTGGCAGCACAGGCATATAGAGATTCTGTCCTTCCCTCTCTGTCCGTTCACCTTTATCTGTCCGTATAGGATAGCACTGATCCCGTATTTATAATACTAAAAATTGTTATTTAGGTGTGCACACACAAATGAGCAATATGAACTGTATTTGCCATTGTACGCATACATTTTGAAGACTTACAATCCACGTTCTGCTTAGTAGGTGCATAACTTACTGTCAGCTTGACATGTGGCCTCCTATACGAGGAAAGCTTAGGTCGTGGGAAAGTTGTTTATACATATTCCACGAGAATTAGGGCATGAAATACATGAATCATAACCGCTCAATGTTGGTTATAGGCCACAAAGTGCACACACTTCCCTCAATAGAGAACAAAGTGCGCACACCTTCATGAAGAGAGAGGAACATGCATACTTGTAGAGGTATCAATACTGGCATACATCAGTAGAGATAGCAAAACAAGCGTACTTTAGCTGAAGTAACAATGTTGGCATATTCAGGGGAAATATCATCGCTGACGTATTCTGGTAGAGATAGCATACTGGCGTACTCTGATTAAGTTTAGCATACTAACGTACTCTGATAAAGTTTAGCACACTGGCGTACTCTGATAGAGTTTAGTTCAGTCTGTCTACTAATCGATAACCGTGGCCTGCGTGCCAGAGATCTTCTATATTAATGATTTGAGCTCTTCGAATGTCGTGTTTGTCAACTTTTAGGTTCATTGCATTAAATATGAATGGAGGAGATCGGAAGATTGTACGCCCGACTTTGAGGAATGGATTCAATGACTATAGAGTGCACCTCTGCTCTTAACTTTGGGAAAGTGCACCACTCCTCTGCTGAGCATGTTTTATGAGAAAGTATGCCATCTCTTTTTTGTTGATCTGGAGGCGTACTTTTTATGCTTGTATAGTATTGAATTCAAGACTTAGTTTATTATGTATCATACTATAGTTCGACCCATGCAAAAATATTCAAGTCATTAGCAACATCTATCCTAATATACGATATACAATCATTGGGGGAAGGCTCATTCAAATATTGAAATATGTGGAAGATTGCTGGGGTGTATCTAAATTTTGCCATTAGAGACTCGATCATGCTATTCTATGTTGAGGCAAAACCCAAATATTATATTTCAATATTTGAACTATAATTTCTTGACTTTTCCATATAAGATGTTTTAAATGAAATGGTTAGTATGGTGGGGTTTTTTTAGTAGATAATGTTCAAATCCTACAATAAGAATTTATTTTGTCACCAATTTTTCATGGAAAAATCCCATTGGAGTTAGGCCCGGACTCAAACTCAGACGTGTGTAAAGGACGTAAAGTGACGTTTTGATGATGCACTTTACACTTTAAAAGTACGCAGACATGATGTGCTCTTATGAGTTGGTCGGGGAGATAGTACAAAAGCTGCAAAAGGTATGAAACAACGGTGCAATATGGCAGTAGTAGTGTGGTGGCTCAGAGTAGCGTGTCTACGAGGATGTAGTGGCACGGTTCCACAGAGCTGCAGTTCTTCGATTCTGTAGGGTGGCGAGGTTTGTTAGTGTTGTGGTTCCACGGGACATTAGTGTCACGGTTCCGTGAGGTTTCAATGCACGGATTCGTGACACTAAATATGGAGCTACTCCTTTGTCTTCCGAGGTTTTGCTCTATCTAAGCATCACGATTTTATTACCGCCGGGACAGTTCAGTTTTGTAACTGTCCTATTTATAAAGAGTTGTTGTTGGTAACCCATCCTATTTATTGTTTGATGATAAACGAAAGAAATAAAACTGGGTTTATACGAAACCCTTTCTTTGTTTACAAATAAGAAAAAAAAGAAGTACAATTAATCCTATACTAGGATGTTAAGTACAACAAAAATAATTCTGGAGAAATATTGCTATAGGAGTCTGATCTGCGGTCGATCACTTTGTCCCTTGGAACACACGATGACAAAAAAGTGGTGTAGAAGAAGAAGAAGGAGCTTCAAAGACTGCAGGAGGGATTAAACTCTCGTTGCCAAAGTTATCAATCAACACTCTCTGTATGAGCTCTCTTTCTGATCTCTCTGATCCTGACCGATCTTGACCTCTTTTTCGACTATCACTGCCCCCCTTTCTTCTGTGACTAGGGGTCTCTATTTGTAGAGCTCAGTCACAGTAACTGTCTAGTCGGCGTAGAAGCCGAACAGTGGAGAGAGCAGCGCTCTTTACGCGACGGTTATGATAACTGCTACCCACGTCTGAATGATCTTCTGAATCTACGTGTGACATGTGTCCCATTATGAGGTAACGCGTATAACTGCTTCGAAGATCATAGCATACAAGCCACGTAGGTAACTGCCCCTCGCGTAGAGTTGCTTGGCATAAAAGCCAAGTAACTGTCTCGTTGGCGTAACAGCCAAATAGTTATCTTGTTGGCGTAAAAGCCAAGTAGCTGCCTTAATGGCGTAAAAGCCAAGTAGTTGCCTTGATGGCATAAAAGCCAAGTAGCTATCTTGTTGGCGTAAAAGTCAAGTAGCTGTCTTGATGGCGTAAAAGCCAAGTAGCTGTCTTGATGGCGTAAAAGTCAAGTAGCTGTCTTGCTGCTGCATAGGTAGATAATCAGCGTAAACTAGCCAATTATCCTTCCTTGACTGAGGTCTTGAGCGTATTCTCGGCCAAGTAGCCTTGTCACGTACCTTTGCAAATATAGCCTGAGTTGGCGTATTTCGAGGAGATGGCATACGGCGTACTCCTATAGTTTGAAAATAGCCTGAGTTGGCGTATTTCAAGGAGATAGCATACGGCATACTTCTATAGTTAAAAATAGCCTGATTGACATAAAATGCAGGGATGGTGACGTGAGCGTATTAACTCTAATTTTAGCTCTCCCAGTCATCAAAAGTAGAACCAAATCCCGTGCATTAAATGCTGAGATCTTCCTCCATCTCGAGCATTAACTGCAGAGACGTGCCTCGAGTTCTGTACGAAGAACATCTTTTGACATGGCGTCTGGTTTTGTCTCATCTTGAGCGTAAAAGCTCATCTCTGTCTGTGTAGAATAGGCAGCATATTCCTTGAATACGTAAACAACGTCTTATATCAAGGATTATGTCACTAAACGACAGCCTGGGTCTCTGTGCAGAATTATTATTATAGCTGTCCTCTTGATCGTCGTACAGTACTCTTTTTTAGGAGTCAAGTTTACTGTTTTGTCTGACAGGTTCATTCGAGAAATACGAAGAGTTCCTCGTATAACTTCACGCTGCATTAAAAGTAGACATATTTTACATCTAAATGGCAATGTAGTAACCTTTTTATGCCACAGCAGTCTGGAAGTACCGCTTTACGCAGCTTGTTTTAGAGCTCTGTTTTATGCTGTATAGCATTGAAGCTCTGCTGTACGCGGGCTTCATGCATGTTGGGGCTTTTTACGCGTACAATTCCCTAGCGTATTTTTTATGCTTCTACAAGACCCCCTTCAAAGTTTTCAAATTTCTCGTAATTTGAAATACTTTGAATGAAGCATGAAACGGTTAAATTTGACTCGTTCTGTGAGGCTAATTTCTCGGTAAATTTTTAGAAATTTGTTGGGATTTATTATGTTCTCTTTTGCCTATATAAAGGCAAGCAAGTGAACCTATTTTTTCTACACTTCCTTCACCAAAAGAGATGATTGCCGAGATTCATCGGGCTGACCTGAGAAAGAAGAAGATCATGTTCTTCCAGCATGTAAGGAGCCGTAAAAGAAGGCATCTTCGAGCAAATATCCTCTGCAACGATGGATCATAGAAGGATATCATAGCTTCCTTTGCTCGGGATAATCAGCAATTTCATATGACGATTCGTCCATGAGAGAGGAAGGATCTTATCAAACCACACAGCTTGCTAGCTGTATTTTCTTCCATTATGAAGCTGGACGAAGGTGGGCAGTTTAGCCCTGTCTTCCAGTATTGTGTTGGGCCTAAATCCCTAACACAATTCTAGGGCGTGGCTGCCATGGCGCATAGAGAATGGGCTTGAATAATTGATACATGCCCAATTCTGTATCCTCCCGCCATTAATTATTTTCTTGTTCATCGGCCGCAGAAGCCGATAAAGTGTCGTAGAAGAAGAAAAAGATCTACACCAATATGAGAACCTGGCACAACAGATTCTCGGCGTGATCTTAAATAAAAATAAGAAACCCTTTGTAGAAAAAGGATTTCCATCATATATAATCATGAAAATAAAAAATTCTTTGTAAACTGGATTTCCATCATATGTAATCATGATTAATAGATTTGTCTTCTTTTATGCCTTGCTGATTCGCCATATTTGTTGTGTGCAGCTTCAACATGTCTGAATAGTTTTATGCTGACTCTGATAAACGATTATCCGGTCACGTCTCGACTTTTACGCGTAACGGAAGATGCGTAAAAAGCTCTTTAGCATTAAGTTGTCATGAAGATTCAACTGTCATGCTATTTTTGGACGAGGCATCGCATAAAAATTATGAACTGTTACTTCTCTGATGCGAAGACTTCCTGTTCAGAACAATATCTTCAAGAATGGTTTCCCAAAAAATCCCTCGAAGTAGGGCAAGAAATGCCCGCCGAACAGGCCATACTTGAACTTAGATATAAAGAATTCTGGCAAGACTTTGAATGAACTTCCAATAGCCCAAGAAGAAGAGCCATCTTCAAATGTTGACCTCTGTGCATTTCAGACACTTGGAATATTTTTTAGCCAAAAGAAGTATTTTCTGCGTAAACCCTTGCAACTGGCCTTCTCGAGTGTAAGACCCAAATTGTCCGGATATATGCGTACGCTGTCCTGCATAATTTTAAGATATACAGAAAGTCATAGATCCGTAGCATCTGTATCTTCTGAGCGTAGAATCGTAGATCTATAGCCGCTGAGCGTAAAACCGTAGATTTGTTGCTTCTGAGCGTAAAATCGTAGATCTGTAGCTTCTGAGCGTAAAAGCTTTTGAGCGTATGATCGTAGATTTATAGCTTCTGAGCATAAAAGCTCCTGAGCGTAACATCATAGGTCTATAACTTCTGAGCGTAAAAGCTCCTGGGTGTAAGGTCGTAGATTTGTAGCTACTGAACGTAAAAGCTCCTGAGCGTAAAACCATAGATTTGTAGCCGCTGAGTGTAAAAGTTTCTGTGCGTAAAACCATAGATTTGTGGCTACTGCGCATAAAATCTGGATCCACTGACTATCCGTCTTCTTTTTCAAATGATAGGCTGACGTGGTCCCAAATCATAACCGACTATTAAATATCGGATTTGGTTAGGGATTCGAAGAGTTATCCGAACTCTATAAATAGCCCAAGGTCTTGAGAGAGAAACCTTTCACCTGTCTTTGCAAAAACCCTTCGTCTCTTTGAGGACTTTTCATCTTCGTCTCTTCTCTGAGAACTCTGAGTTTAGCCATGGCCCCAAAACAGGCTTCCACAGTTAAGGGAAAGAAGGTCGCCTCTTCTTCTCGCTCCTCTGCTCAAGTACGAGCAACCCCCATTAGGTTGAGCGAGCCCCGATCTGAACGAAGTGCTCCTCCGACGAGCTGCGCCCCGGGTATCACAGGTAAAGACTTCAAGAAGAGAAAAACCCTTCGCACACGTTGTACGTGAACGCGCAAGGTCATCTTCTGTGTTAAGAGCCTCTTCGAGGAAGATGATGCACATAGATGTTTTATTATTATGCCCACATTCCTAATATGTCAGCGTAAAAACTCTATATTTTCGCAGTCCAGCGTAAAAGCTCCGACAGTCAAATTTGGCGTATACTGCAAACTTTGAGTTTTACATGTTGGATGTAAATTCTAGCGTAAAAACTCTAATTTTGGCAGTCTGGCATAAAAGCTCAGACTGTTAGATTTAGGCGTATACTACCAACCTTGAGTTTTACGCACTGGAGATAGATTCCAGCGTAAGACTCAAGTTTTTGCAGTATGGCGTAAAAGCTCAGACTGTTGGTCTTTGGCGTATATTGCAAGAGGGTAGCGTCTAGCATAAAAAAAAAACTTATTTTCTTGCATTTTGTAGTGGACTTGCAGATCCCTCTTTTGGCTGAAGTGATGGGCTTTTCTGCTGGGATGCTGAATTCTAATTATCTGGAGGACTTGTCCCATGTGACATTCCCTATCTCTGGAGCCAATTATCCATAAAAAAGGGGAACTCTGATCTCGTCCCAAGGAGAACGAATACTGCTGAGTATGATCAGTGGGGAGCCCCTGACATACATAGATGGGACTGAATATAAGAAACCAGCTTTCTTATTCGGGGATATGATTGACAAGCAATCCCAGACGAAGTCCAAGAAGGAAGATTAGGTGTTTTCTGCTGAGGGCACGGTCATGTATCTGCCAAGGATGCCCAGAGATTACCCTATCTCGGCATTCTTCCACGCCACACATCCTAGGAAGATGATGTGGACTCTGACTCCAGATCTTCATGGGCGGCCAGGAAAGATCTCATACCAGAAAGTATCAAACCGAGGAGTCTTTGTGAGCAGTCCTTCAGGCCCTGTTATGCCTTTCAGAGGATTACTGCCGGGCAGCATCCCGAGCGAAGACACTTTACTGATCCAGCCGGTCCAAATATTGACTTTCTGTAATGACCTTATGGGGCAGGGAGGGGTATACCCCAAGGTTAACCCTCGGACCATTGGGTGGCTTATCCCAGGAAATCTTTGATGGGCCAGTTTAACTGCCTGGGCCCTGAAGCATTTTCAGACGGAGCTGCAAAGCATTGGCTTGTTTGCAGCCGTGAGTGCCACCAGTGTTGGGCTACCTCTCAACCCCAACTTGTTCTTGGCTTTGATGGAGCGGTATAACTCGCTCACTGGGACTTTCGCCACTCCGCTAGGGGAGTTGGGCCTGGCCCTTCATGAGATGGCAGAAATTTTAAGGCTGCCAATGGGAGATACTCCGTATGAAGAGTATGTCCCTATAAACAGGGAGCTGAGGGATACAAACCCTCGGGCAGTGGTAGTGTACCAGGAGCTGATGAGCCATTATCTTGCATGCACCACCTTCTACAAAGAGCCCTCTGATTTGGCCCATGTCAACAAATGGGTATCCTACCTCTTCTTCCACCAGGCCAGAAATGCTAAGCTGGACAAGGTTGTAGATAGCAGAGATAAGCCTTTGAATCTCCTGAGCATGCTTAGTGCCAACACGGTCGATGACCTCATTGAAGACGCAGGGGCTTCAGATTATGTTCTCGATGAGGAGATAGAGGGTTATCCTGCAGGCACTAAAGCCTATATTTATATGAGGCATTGTCGCAAGCCTCTTTCAAGGGGAACCTAATTGGCTGGCTTCCTTTCCATCTAGTTACGCCGATGGGTAGTGCCTGGCATCGCGTCTGCGGATCGCACTCATCGCAACACCTTATGGCCCATAGTACATTTGGTGTTTGGAGCAAGACTGGGCTTGCTCCCTGCCATGGTATGCCGGATACAAGCTGGCCTGAGGGCCATTACTGATGGGCTGCTTGCAGATGATACCCAACGTGAAGGATTTCCCAGAGTGTAGTTACCATTCCTATATCTGATGGGATGGTTAATCCTTCACAACACCAGAGTGATGTCCCCCAGATCTGTCGACGGTTCAGGAAATAATTTCTTGTTGAATTACAAGAATTTCCTATGGAATGTGACCAGCGTCATCGATTGCCGGCGAATATTAAATTTTGCCCATGGTTGGAAGCTCTTCTGCATCGTCCCCCCTGTACATATCAATCAACAGGGGACTAAACTTCAGGATACGGGCCATGGGAAGACTATTCTTTCTCTTGAAGCTTTTTACTGGTTGGTCTGCATTAGAACTTCCCACCTGCTATACAGAAGTGAGGACCACTGCTACTTGGAGCTCTATCTGCCTAGTCGGTTCGCTAGACAATTTGGGTATGACCAGTTGCACGTGGGGAATGCTATCACTAGCTTCAAGTTTAAAGGTGGACTTATTGATGGAGCTAGAGGATGGCGTTACTTCATCATGGGTTGTACCGGAGCATTCTTTGTTGTGCCCGCGACTTCTCTCTCCATGGAGTTGCGCATCCTTCACTCGTACGTGCAGTTTTATGCATCCATTAATACCTTCCATCGCGATTTTGATGTGCATGGAAGTTTCAGGATGCCCTTCCGGAAGTCCACTGGAAGAGAAGAGATCCCATCCGTCTCCTCTGATGAAGGTGAAGACACTACCGGTACAGATAATTTCTTGTTGATAATACCAAGAGGCGTAATAGCTCCGCCAGCGGAGCCTCTCATCATCTCAAATAAGCGAAAGGCTTCCACTCTGAAAGATCCTTCCCCCCGAAAGAAGAAGAAGACTGCCGAAGGTCCTAAAAGGGTTTCCACTAAGGGGGCTTCTAGGAGTGAGCCTGTTGTTTCTCCTGTTGGGGATGATTCTTTGATCAGAGGTCCTTCGCCTTTTAGAGAAGGAACCTCCATAATTCTGGCTGCCAGTGCTGGAGATTCTTTGCTCGCAGCTGCTGCTACCACCGTTACTAGTAGTGCTTCGAGATCGCCTTCGAGAGCGAGCATATTTAGAATCACTATACCTTTATCCAGACCAATAATGGGAATAATCCCTCCTTCATCTGTAAGTATTTCCAGCGAGATTCCGCCCGATGAGCCAAGAGTGGATCTGGGTGACGACTGGGATGATTACCCTCAAACGTCATTTGGTGCACCCTCCTCTCCAGGTATGACAACTTGCTTAGCATCATTAAGAAATAATTTAGCTGTACAGGCTGCAGATGCAACATACATACCTTCGGCCATGGGTAAATATTGTGTAAGCCCCCTGATTTTTAGTAAATTATTAATTTGAATTTTCATAATTTTATAGAATTTTTTGGGATTTTTCTGTAATTAAAACCTAGGCCGTTGGTAATTAAATTATTTTTTATTACTGTTAATTAATGTTAAAATATTATGGAAATAATATTTTATGGTGTAAAATAGAAAACCGGACATAGGGTAATTTTCTGTGAAATTATTGGACCCCGGAATTATTTTTAAAGCCCTGAAAACCGTTGTAGAATTAAACCGAATTAAATCCGTACCAACGTCCGACATCCCCATGAGAGCCGAAGCCAAGCCCAAGGAGCGTTGACCCAACCCAAATCCTAGGGCAAACCCTAGTCCAATTTCTGCATGTATAAATGCCTATATTCCTAGTTTTCTCCAAAAAGAAAATAAAAAGGAAAAAGAAAAAAAAGAAAAAAAGAATAACCCTAATCCCTAAACCTAACCCTAGCCTAGCCGCTTCCTCCGCCGCCCCGTCCGGCCACGCGCCGCTCCGCCCTGCCGCGTCTTCCACCGCCCTCCGTGCCACGCCGGCCCATGCACCCCCGACTCCGCCTCCTCCGCCGCCTAGCCCGGCCGACCCCGCTCCGCCCGCAGCCTATAAATCCCCTCCCCTTTCCCTCCGGCCAATCCCCCTCCGACGCCACCACCTCGCCGCCTCCCGCCCAGCTTCGTCGGCGATGCCGCAGCGCCGTCCTCCTCCTTCCACCTCCCTTTCTCAGCCGCAGCGCCGTTCCCCCGACCTAGCAGTAGCCGCTGCTCCGGCCAGAGACCCACAGCGCCATCCCCCGCCCGCTCCGGCGCGCCGCCGCCTCCGGCCAGCGCTCCCCCAGCCGCCCTCGGCCACCTCCGGCCCCCGACCCGACCTCGTCGTCCTCCAGCGAGGCCCCCTACAGCTCGAAACCCTAACCCTAGGGTGGACACAGGACCCGGACACTTCGAACTCGACACTCGGACACGAGAAAATGCAGTTTTCAGAGCCCTGTTCAGGTAGCATTTTCTCTCTCCTCGTTGACCCGTTTTTGATTTCGTCAGTTGTGACGCGTAGACTGTATAACCCTCTCGGTGCCCGTGCAACTCGCTTGGTGCATCGCATCCTGTGGTGATCGCACACCGCGATCCAAAAACAGAAAAAATAATGCCCTGATTCACCCCAGAACTGAGTGTGCCCCGCCAAACGGGACAACTTGGTCGGATGCGGTCTTTACCGAAACATGCGCGTCGTTGATACGGACGTGCGAGATTTTGCAGAAGTTGATTTGGATGTGCGTGCACACCGAAATCAACGCGTATCCGCCGACACCGCCCCATATCCGTCGGTTCTGGAATATGCTGTAACATTGTGTACACAAGTCGGATGGAGATGAAACTTTTGCCATCGGACTCGTAGCAATACGCTGGTCCTGTGACCCAAGTTTGGTCCGATTCTGAGAACGTTGACAAATTTGTGTATCGTGGGCCCCACCGACTCCACTTGACAGGCAATTTTGTGATCGGCTCATCGGAATCGAATTCTGGAAGTTCCGTTGGGTTCGTATCATCGTTCCTGACTTGTAGACACTGAGTTTAAGGAATTTAGAGACCTTTGACCCTGACACGCTTTTCGGTGCAAAGTGGCCCACATGTGGATCCCGCTTTGACCCGGAAATGTTATTTTTGCCCCTGTGTCCAAATTGGACTTAAGGACAGGCATTTCTAGCTATTTGATATTTTCTGAATCTAATGGTGATGTTTATTTCAGCAACCGGAGTAGTACCGGCAGATCACGCTGAGACCAGAGCTACAGTTGGAGCCAGAATCCCAGGCAAGTGTACCTCGCCAAAACTTTCAGTTCTTGTTACTTATTTCCTTGGCTTATATGTATATATATATATTATGGTTCATGCTTGACCTAGGACCTTGTGACTTTACTTAGCGTCCGATTCATAGTCGGGTGCCAACACCGTACGCGGCGTTGTGTATTATCATCTAGACATGGATACCGAGACCCTATCTTTCTCGTACTTGTCCTATCAAGTACATTATACCCAGGACACTTGACACTATTCATGAGACAGGATCTTCCTGAGATATTCATGATGATTCTGTATAGGATACAGGTTCATGACATATTCTTTATATATATGCTTAGAGCTTATTATGACTTGCTGCATTAGATATGATCTTGCGTGACATTGACATGGGACCACATGGACGTGAGACGTATGATTACATTGGGTGGGGAGAGACACACAGGCTACAGGTTGATTTTATATTATGCCGACGTCTCAGTCTTTCACTGAGCTAGACGACCACATGATATCACTGCTACCGGCTCCCCGACACAGAGCTTGTAGTGGTTTCAGCCTGAGTTCTAGTGCTGCTCTCATCTTGCATATCACTTAGCTGGTTATTTAGTGTTTTTCTATTGTTCCATTTATTGCTGGAGAGACACACAGGCTACAGGTTGACTATATTATGCCGACGTCTCAGTCTCTCTCCGAGCTAGACAACTACATGATATCACTGCTACCGGCTCCCTTACACAGAGCTTGTAGTTATTTCAGCCTGAGTACTGGTGATGTTCTCACCTGCATTTCACATAGATGGTTACATATTTACACTGTTTATTTCATTGACTATTTTACTGCATTATTATGGCTTGTATTTTCTGTACCTTGTTATGTCCCCTGAGGACCTGGATCCGGATGATGTCCCCAGGATTAGCAGAGGAGATCCACCCAGAGTTATACAGTACAGGAGCATTAGCAGGATCAGAAGTAGGAACAAGAGCAGTTATTGGAGTAGTACTAGATTCAGCAGACGAGTGATCACCGTGGTTATCTTCTAAGTATATATTGTTTCATACTCAGTATTGCTGTAGTTATCTTTATTCTTGTGTCCTGACATATGTATCAGACTCATTACCGGGTTATTTCCCGAGTTTATATTCTATTGAGATATGATCTTGCTTTATGATTCTGATATTATGGTATTTATTGTAAACTCCCTCACCCAAACTAGGTATTTTGTGTATATTTTATATTATTATATTTATTATAGATATTGAATTTATTTAGAGTATTCTCTTAGTTAATTAGAAAATAAATTTTTTTAATAGTATATTTACTTATATAAATATTTATTTAGAATTATTTTTAGGCTATTTTAGATTATTGTAATTTTTCCATAATTTTTAGTTAATTAAAAACTAGTAACACTAATTTTCTAGGACTTTGAAGAATTTAATGTTCAAACTTAAATAAAAATATTTCAAAATTTTATTTTAGGTTCTAAATAGTCAAATATATTTTCTAGAATTTTATGGGAATTTTCTGAATACTTTTAGTATTTATTGGGAGTTATTTAGACTAATAACTAATTTTTAGGACTTCTAAAATTTATTTTGCAAGCTCAGGAATATAGAATGGACCCACGTTATTTTTTAGGCTTTATAATATTATTATATATTTTCTGAAATTATTTCAGTATTTTTGGAATAATGTTAGTATTTATTTTTAGTTAAATGGATAAAACTAATGTTTAGAGCTTCTCCTAATTATAGTAGTAAACTTATAAATATAAAATTGTCCCAAATATTTTTCTAGGGTTTATAGGTTCAAAATATATTTTATGTAATTTTTTTAGATTTTTATGATTTTTTTTAATATTTATTTGGAGTTGTTTAGATTTAAAATAACTTAAATAATGTTTTGATAAAGACAAATAAAAAATAAATAATATAACAAAAACCATCCAATCAGATTCTGACACGTGTCAGCCTATAAATATCCATTCAGCCGCAGGTACATCCCTATATATATATATACTAGTATATACGCACGTACGTTGTACGTATTTCATATTACTTGAAAAAAATAATAGTTTATTAAAAGAGCAAACCAAAATTTCTTAATTTTATTATAGGTGGAAATATAATAGGCAGGAGCATGAAAGTTGAGAGAAATTAAATGACGGGAATAGAAAATGTTTCTCTTATCTCTTGGGTTCATGTGCCTACTTTGCATGCATTCTTTATTAACTTTTGTTTTATTCTCCAAACTATCTACTTTGCATACATGCATATCTTTGTTTTATTAACTATCATTCCCCATGTTGTCTCATGCATGCATACATACATTTAATACGTATTTAATTACTGTTTTTAATTACTTAGATATCCTTATCAATGTTAATACATATTGAAATGTAATAAAGGGTATTTTTGGAACGAAAAAATTTCACGGTGAAGCCTAGTTTTGGCATTATATAGTAGAATAGATTATTATAACCCTAATTATCCCATTATTTTAGAGAGAGAGATTTTGGAGAATTGCCATCTAGGGTTCCTTCATCTTCCATAAGCTATTGCGCATAGCTCTGGACTCCAAACGAGGCCTAGTTTCTTGCGTTAGAAAGATATTGAGATTAGCTTTCTTATTATATAACTTATTTTACGAAATTATGAGTATTAAATTCTGGAAAATTCGTAGAGCACAACATGTCCGAAAATAGACGTGTTCAATATTTTCGTAATTTCGGAACAACCAGGAATCAGAATCATGAACCGTTTAAAGTTTCGGAAAGCTAATGTCGAGATCATTGATATAGGTTTTTCCCATAATTTAATTCGAAGTTTTTGTATACTCTTAATTCTGTAGAACTTCTAGGTTAGAATTTAACTATCGGTGCATAATACAAAATTTGTATGTGCCATAATTCCCAAACAAATTTGAATTCGGATGAGCCGTAAATTCCAGCATATTTTTGATGCTGAAATCTACAGGAAATCATGCATGAAAGTTGAGTTTGTGTCGGTTGACTTTTCGGTCACCAGATCGCCTCGATTTGCGTGTCATGAGTCTCAAGTTGATAAAATTCAGTTTCTTTGGACAAAATATAAGAATTAACATAAAAATCATAATAATAAGATTAAAATAAGATTTTAGAGTAATTATTTCAGAATTAAATAAATTAAAATAAATTATCTTTTGACGTGATAAATTTGTAATACATAGGCTATTTGGACTGTGACTTGGACTCTGATTCATACCAGCAGTAGGACCCCAGGCAAGATATCTTGCCAAATTGCTTACAGTATTTTGCATGCTTAGTATATTTCTTTATATTTATTGCATTTCTGTTTATTTATTGTATGTGTAGTTTCTTTCAGTCATACTATATATTAGATATGTTGACACACACATGGCACTTAGTATCATGAGAGGACAATCATTAGACGTATGGGCTTTTGACCACTCTGGTAAATCGTAGTATATAGTTCGTACTACGGGCGTGTGTCGCGCTGGTCGCTACCCCCGCGGTATGTCAATTTCTGGAGTCTCGCTGGTCGCTACCCCCACGGTATGTCAATTTCTGATATCCATTGACGTGTGTATGAGTTGTGAGGTAGATCGAGTAGCCTACCCTTGCCCATACGTCAAAAAGTTGTCCTTATTTGCATTCATATAGATTATCTTGTACAACATACTTATTATTTTCAAATAATATGCATGTTTACTGTATTCAAATTGGCTCGTATTTTTTGTATCTTGTTACGTCCCTCTGAGGACCTGGTCCTCTGCCAGGTGTATCTGATCTTGAGTATTTGCAAGAGCGCAGATTTGGATGGTGACATGTGATCCGAGGATGTCTTCTCTTCGAGCCCATGGTCGTTAGCTGGTATTCCTATATTGTATTTGTTGTGTTGTACTTTTCCATTCGAGTTGGTAGTGGATTTGTTTCCATCCAACTATCATCCTTAGATACTTCTTATTGAGATCTAGTTTCATAGATACTGGTTATTTATTTCTATATGATTTTGGTGGATAAGATTTAGATTTTACCCTGTGACTTGTATTACATTTTATACCACTTGTGGATTTGATATTCATATTACAGCGTACGTATGGATTTGGTTTCCATATATTGGAGTTGTCATATCCATGCGGCTGGCATGCTTACGTGTCCTAATCCTATGTATTTTGGGACTGGGGCATGACATATTTTTGTGGTGGCCCATGCAGGTCGAGAGCATATTGTCTCGGTTATATTACTGTACCGAGCAAGCCTGCACCTAGGACTAGAGTATAGGATCTCATCCTTAATTGACTATGATTCATCTTCCTCCTATCAGTTCTATTTGAACAATTGTATCCTGCTTGATTCATGTGCTTCCCTAATAGTTCCTTGAGTATAGCCTTCTGCTGAGAATATAAGAACCCATGTTGTTAGGATGATAATTAGAGTAGCATACCTATTAAGATTACAACAAGGATATAGACACACCACTAAGTTTAGAATATCTAGTGAACCTAGAATTCCTTATCTATAGATTGGTTTACCATTATCCCTTGATGTATTATGAAGACTTAAGAGTAGTATAGATACTACTAGAGTTAGTTAGAAGCTTACCATAATGTTTGACCCTAGTATGGAGGAACCAATAGAAAACCAAAAGAGAATATTAGGACTGAACCTAACCCTCATAGTTAGATAGTATTGGAGAACTATAAACTTATATTATTGTCTTGTTATTAGTAGACAACACCCTAGGAAGCCTAGAGGAATGCAATCAACACTTCTTCCTTGATCATACCTCGAACATTCAACTAGTATACCACTCCCCCTTGGAAAACCATGATGCTACCTAGAGCCCCTCTATTTTACATTTTGTTCCTCTGTGACCTTAACGTTCGCTAATTATGCGACGACCAAAATTACGTTCTTCTTTTCTTTATCTTTCAACTCGTGCCACCTGACACTTCTGATAGTAGGCCAAGTAATTTATTTCTTTGTTAAGGACACATAGTTTGCTAGGATTATAGTTGTAATCTTGAATTTTAAAATTGTGTGCTTAGTAGTTAGAACTTGATAGTTAAGTTATTCTTGTAGATTGAGACCTGGTGCTTATCCCTTAATTTTAAATTGCATAACTTGTACCACACCTCAATACGAGTTATATTCCCTTTCCCTTGAGGCCAGTAACTGTCCCATTCTTACTATTGACACTTGCACTATGACTAAGACTTAAGACGACCATGACCTATGTAATATAAGAGGATACCCTAACAAGTACCAAGACCCCTTCTCGAAGACCTTAACAGGAGCTTCTACGGTACCCTTAAGACTGTCACAGTATTAGTTTATTGTTTTAAGTTGGGTAGTATACCTCACAACATAGTATCACATAGTCTTTTGACCTATTATTGAAGTATGATTGAATAACATTAATTATATACTAGCATAAGACGATAGTGGTTATTCAGACAATAGAAGTTAGAGGTCCTTGTCCACATTTGGTCGAAACATTTTTGATATCTATATTGGATTCGAATTAAATTCTTGACTTGCATCCTGCCTTGATTCCTGAGCGCCTCTTATTGTTTATTTTGGATGCAGAGTTATGGAACCACCAGCAAATGATGAGACTCTTGTAAGATCACCACGAGATACTATGGTAAACAACGAAGAGAAAGTAACACCAGTAGAAGAAGATAAATCAGCTCAACAACATAGTCAAGCGAATCAGCATGCCTCTGGAATCCAGCAAGATGACATTCCACCATCGACGTAATTTACTCCACAAATGCCTGTATTTCCATAAGGGTAGGCCATGGACGGACAGCAGATGTTTCAAATGATTTATGCAATAATGCAAGCTCAACAAGAGGCTTTGAGTCGCAGCCTAGTAACCGCACAAGAACAGGCAAATCTACCAGTACGACGACCAACACCGGGATCTATTTTTGATTTTCGCCAGCTGAAGCCCCGTACCTTCGCAGGCAAAGAGGAGCCCACAGAAGTTCATGAGTGGCTCACCAACACTTAACATCAATTAGAAGCAGCCGAGCTTCCAAAAGAACGTTGGATGACTGCCGTCATAATGCAGTTGACGGACAATGCACATCACTGGTGGCTATCTGAGAAGACACGGCTCGGACCAGACCGAGTCACTTGGAAAGAGTTTTCTAGACTCTTTCAGGAGATGTACATACCAGCCATCGCTCGATCAGAACTTCGCGACATGTTTAATCGCCTCACTCAAGACAGTATGACAGTAGAAGAGTACAATGCGGAATTCATTCGTCTAAGTCGCTTCGCCCCAATCCTGATCCCGACAGAAGAAGAGAAGGCTGAAAAGTTCTTCGACGGACTAAACATTGAGCTACAGAAACTAATTGGATCCGTTGTACCTACATCTTACCCGGACGTCCTTGCTGCAGCCCGACGCATAGAGCGCGTCATCAAGAGAGAGACCAGTCTGAAGCGATCATCCATATCAGCACCCGCCAAAGCACCACAGGAAGAAGCTACAAAGAGACCTCATATGCACCAGCCATCAGAAACATTTCCATAAGCACTACCTATCTGTTAATATTGTCGCAAGCGAGGCCATGTTGAGGACGAGTGCAGACGAAAAAGGAAAGTATGTTTAGCTTGCGAATCCAGTCAGCATTCATTGAGGGAATGCCCTGAGCGTCGAGAAAGAGCACCAATGGTTCACCAACAAGCATTACTAGAACCGAGGCCAACCAATCCAGCATTGGGAGCACCACAAACAAAAGTTGAAGGTGTCCTACCACCAGCTCCAGGAGGGTATCAGCCGAGACCACCTTTGATACCACAAGCAGCACTCTTTCAGCAGGCTCAACAGCAGCAAAGGAATCAACTGCAAGAATGGGAACAAGCTCCAGCGATGACTTTAGAGGACGCGCAGACTCATGGAGTAGCTAATGCGCGTAATTCTTCGTAGTTATCTGTTATAGATTTATTTTATCTCGTGTCTATTGGTTCGTGACCTCAGCCTTAACCTATGTAGTTTCGAACTGCTAATAATTTATAACCTAGAATGTTTTTATAATTGATAACTGTAGAGATTATAGAGTCTCTTGTTATTGTGCTTATTTTGGGTTGTTTTGTGAACTTGAATTAAGTTGTACCTTATTTCATCATCATCTAGCGTACTTATAATTATTGTACTACCTTGAGTTATGCTGCTAATATAGCATGGTTTTGCAAGCTTATTCTTTTATCGAGCTTGTTTATGACATATGTATTATTGGGTCAACACACTAATACAATTGTCTATTCAGAATCAGTGTATTATGGTCTGATCAGCCTTAGTGCATTTTGGTTCGCTCTTTGCATGACTACTTCACGTGGATTGAGATATATAGTTGACTAGTATACTTGCCCTCTAGATATGTCTGCGCATATCATATCAGTTACATAACCGTACTAATATGAGCATGCGAACAAAGGATTACCAGAATAGGATTTTAATCTACAATTGTCTTGACAAATCCCATTGGAATTCGTTAAACGCTTGATCCTGATACTTCTATTCTATTACCTCACCCTTGAACTCTTTATTATTTATCTTCATCTTCCTTTATTTCGGAAAGACGAAACCTCGTGCTTGGTATAAGTTTGATATATAGACATTACTAGATATACCCCACAGGCCGGTCGCATTGTTGATGACCCTTTTATATATGATTAAGGAAATATCATAGGTGATATGTTTGGTGTTAGAGACTTGAGGATTCAATACCATGATTAAATAAGTTGGGGCATAGCTTTATTAGACGGATAGTCTTAGATGATAGATGGGTAAATTCTAAGTTGGGTAAATACCGCAATATTCACTTGAGAGGAATCTTCAGACTGTAATCAAGTGAGATTGGATAGAGAGAACCCCATCATATTTTAATTTTGAGGACGAAATTTTTATAAGTTGGATAGATTATAAGCCCCCTGATTTTCAGTAAATTATTAATTTGAATTTTCATAATTTTCTGAAATTTTTCGAGATTTTTTTGTAATTAAAACCTAGGTCGTTGGTAATTAAATGATTTTTAATTACTGTTAATTAATGTTAAAATATTATGGAAATAATATTTTATGGTTTAAAATGGAAAATCGGACATAGGATAATTTTTTATGAATTTATTGGACCCCAGAATTATTTTTAAAGCCCTGAAAACCGATGTAGAATTAAACCGAATTAAACCCGTGCCAACGCCCGACATCCCCATGAGAGCCGAAGCCAAGCCCAAGGAGCGTTGACCCAGCCCAAATCCTAGGACAAACCCTAGTCCAATTTTCTGTATGTATAAATGCCTATATTCCTAGTTTTCTCCAAAAAGAAAAAAAAAGGAAAAAAAAAAAGAATAACCCTAATCCCTAAACCTAACCCTAGCCCAGCCGCTTCCTCCGCCGCCCCGTCCTCCTCCTTCCACCTCCCTCCCTTAGCCGCAACGCCGTTCCCCCGACCTAGCAGCAGCCGCTGCTCCGGCCAGAGACCCACAGAGTCGTCCCCCGCCGGCTCTGGCGCGCCGCCGCCTCCCGCCAGCGCTCCCCCAGCCGCCCTCGGCCACCTCCGGCCCCCGGCCCGACCTCTCCGTCCTCCAGCGAGGCCCCCTGCAGCTCGAAACCCTAACCCTAGGGTGGACACAGGACCCGGACACTTCGAACTCGACACTCGGACACGAGAAAACACAGTTTTCGGAGCCCTGTTCAGGTAGCATTTTCTCTCTCCTCGTTGACCTATTTTCGATTCCGTCAGTTGCGACGCGTAGACTGTATAACCCTCTCGGTGCCCGTGTAACTCGCTTGGGGCATCGCGTCCTGTGGTGATCGCACACCACGATCCAAAAACAGGAAAAACAATGCCCTAATTCATCCCAGAACTGAGTGTGCCCTGCCAAACGGGACGACTTGGTCGTACGCGGTCTTTACCAAAACTTGCGCGTCGTCGATACGGACGTGCGAGATTTCGCAGAAGTTGATTTGGATGTGCGTGCACACCGGAATCAACGCGTATCCGCCGACACCGTCCCGTATCCGTCAGTAATGGAACATGTTGTAACATTGTGTACACACGTTGGATCGAGATAAAACTTGCGCCATCAGACTCGTAGCAATACGCTGGTCGTGTGACCCAAGTTTGGTCCGATTCTGAGAACGTTGACAAAATTGTGTATCGTGGGCCCCACCGGCTCCACTTGACAGGCGATTTTGTGATCGGCTCATCGGAATCGAATTCTGGAAGTTTCGTTGGGTTCGTATCATCGTTCCTGACTTATAGACACTGAGTTTGAGGAATTTAGAGACCTTTGATCCTGACACGCTTTTCGGTGCAAAGTGGCCCACATGTGGACCCCGCTTTGACCCAGAAATGTCATTTTTGCCCCTGTGTCCAAATTGGACTTAAGGACAGGCATTTCTAGCTATTTAATATTTTCTGAATCTAATGGTGATATTTATTTCAGCAAACGGAGTAGTACCGGCAGATCACACTGAGACCAGAGCTACAGTTGTAGCCAGAACCCCAAGCAAGTGTACCTCGCCAAAACTTGCAGTTCTTATTACTTATTTCCTTGGCTTATATATATATATATATATATATATATATTTGTTCATGCTTGACCTAGGACCGTGTGACTTTATTTAGCGTCCGATTCATACTCGGGTGCCAACACCGTACGTGACGTTGTGTAATGTCATCTAGACATGGATACCGAGACCCCATCTTTCTCGTACTTGTCCTATCAAGTACATTATACCCAGGAAACTTGACACTATTCATGAGATATGATCTTCCTGAGATATTCATGATGATTCTGTATAGGATACAGGTTCATGACATATTCTTTATATATATGCTTAGAGCTTATTATGACTTGCTGCATTAGATATGATCTTGCGTGACATGGACATGGGGTCACATGGACGTGAGACGTATGATTACATTGGGTGAGGAGAGACACACAGGCTACAGGTTGATTTTATATTATGCCGGCGTCTCAGTCTTTCGCTGAGCTAGACGACCACATGATATCACTGCTACCCGGCTCCCCGACACAGAGCTTGTAGTGGTTTCAGCCTGAGTTCTAGTGCTGCTCTCATCTTGTATATCACTTAGCTGGTAATTTAGTATTTTCCTATTGTTCCATTTATTGCTGGAGAGACACACAGGCTACAGGTTGACTATATTATGCCGGCATCTCAGTCTCTCTCCGAGCTAGACAACTACATGATATCACTACTACCGGCTCCTTTACACAGAGCTTGTAGTTGTTTCAGCCTGAGTACTGGTGATGTTCTCACCTGTATTTCACATAGATGGTTACATATTTACCCTGTTTATTTTATTGACTATTTTACTGCATTATTATGGCTTGTATTTTTTGTACCTTGTTATGTCCCCTGAGGACCTGGATCCGGATAATGTCCCCAGGATTAGCATAGGAGATCCACCCAGAGTTATACAGTACAGGAGCATTAGCAGGAGCAGAAGCAGGAACAGGAGCAGTTACTGGAGTAGTACCAGATTCAGCAGACGAGTGATCACCGAGGTTATCTTCTGAGTATATACTGTTTCATACTCAGTATTGCTGTAGTTATCTTTATTCTTGTGTCCTGACATATGTATCAGACTCATTACCGGGTTATTTCCCGAGTTTATATTCTATTGAGATATGATCTTGCTTTATGATTCTGATATTGTAGTATTTATTCTGTGGATGAGATTAGTATATTTAGACCATTATTATTGTACTACAGCTTAAGCATGCCCCGATGGATCCATTAAATTGGGTTTGTCCATCGGTGTGTGCTGCTGGCCATTATCACGCGACCGGTCCCTCGGTATTTTGGGACTGGGGCATGACATGTTGTCTTCATGCTTTTTCCAGGAAAATTAATATCAAATTGATATTAACTTTTCCTTATCTTATTTGCAGGTGAAGACATCTACGGGGAGGGCAGAGTTGACACAACTCCTGACTTTGTTGCGGATCCAACAGCTGAAACGGCGGTGTCCGACGTTGAAGGAGCAGGCTTTGACGCTGCCGATCTTTCATCCGCAATATTCTTGGGTGTCATCTCGCCGGTAGCAGTCCAAATAACATCGGAGGAGGATGAGCCCATTGTCTCGACTATGCCTCCTTCGTCGAGCATGCCAGCATCTTCAACCGTTGCTGGTATCCCTTCTTTTGTTGCATCCTCCGTTGAGGCAACGACTGTGGCAACATCCTCTGCAATCATTCTTGAAGGGAGATTTATCGGTATTGCAGCCACTCCCTGCGTATATCCGATCTTTGCTGCGCTAGTTGACCAATATACTAATATATTCTACCGCATTTTGACAGAACTGATATCTATGGTGCTAGAAAAGAACCTAAGCTTTGATGCTCTGAAGACGTCCTCCCTTCTTACTATAGCGCCGATTAGAAATTTCTATGACACTGAAAGAGCTGATACGCTGGAGCAAATAGTTAATGGTTTAGAACAACCTATTAACGAATATTTGCAATTATCTCGAGGCAGTATCGACGATCTTGTTCAGGCTGAGTATGACTCCCTAACTGCGAAACTTGCTCAGTAGATAGAATTGCTAAACAAATCCATCAGGGACAGCAGCAAGAGATGGATAAAGAGCAAGCAGTCTTAGTGGAGGTTATTCCTCAGCGAACTGAGTGTCGGGCCGAACATGAGGAAAATGAAGCGAGGGTTCGAGAATTAGAAGCTAAACTCGCTCAGGCAAGGGAGAGGCTTCCCAAGACATCGGTAGTTCATGATGTGTTTGAGGGCCAAGTGAAGACAGCTCAGCAGAACTTGACACATGCCGGTATCATCCGCGCCAGTTTTGTTAATGCTTTCTCTGAACTATCTTCCTTGAACGATGAGGAGGCAAGGCTGGAACAGGATCACGCTAACATCTTGAACTCCAGGAACGAGAGGATGGCTTCTTTTGGCGCGACAGATTCGCGATTTAACTAGTCCTCCCCAATGATGTACCTTTTTGATTCTTCTATAATTTGCTATTCACAGAGATAATAAAGATATTTCATCTGACTTTATGGACCTATCATTTTGGAATATAAATGATAGGCTAGAATGAAAGTGATATCAGAGGTAATATGGACGTGATATTCTTTCGGTAAGTTTTAGTTGACCATATCTATTCAGAGGTTATATGGACATGATAGAATATGATCCAACTAAATTTGTGTACAAAACACTATCAGAGGTAATATGAACGTGATAGGTTTTGATGTTTCAAATTAGTTAAACATATCTATTCAGAGATCATAAGAACATGATAGAATATGATCCAACCAGTCTTTGTACGTAGTATCGTCAGAATGAGATCTTCATCATACTCCGTTTAAGCGAGGGTGATTAAGCATAGTACTTCTTCAGGAATTTGTCGTTGATAGGAGCCATTATCAGATCTCTATTAGGCTTGGCTAATCTGTAATCGTCGTTTGAAAACGTTATTTCAATCACATAAGGGCCCTCCCATTTAGGCTAGAATTTACCCTTGCTTTTGTGCGTAATGATCATTGGCCTCTTCACAGCTAAAACTAGCTCACCAACTGTGAACACTCTTTCCTTCACTTTCTGATTAAAAGCCCTAGAAATGCGTGCCCGGTAGAACACAATACGCTGTTGAGCTTGAAGGCATTTTTCGTCTAATCCTTCTAGCTCTTGAAGCCTTATTTGGTCATTCTTTTCCTGAGTCAAGTCATTAGCCACTGCTATTCTGAGTGATGGAATTTGGATTTCGATGGGAAGAACTGTTTCACACCCGTAGACTAATGAGAATGGGGTACAACTCGTTGGTGTTCGTACCATTGTGCAGTATGCCTAGAGGCATTCTCCTAGCTTCTCGTTCCAATCTCTTTTGTTCGAGGAGACGAACTTCTTTAAGAGTTTGATGATGGTTTTGTTAAAGGCTTCCGCCAAACCATTAGCAGCAGGATTATATGCCGTTGAGACCATATTTTGTATCTGATTTCTGTCGCAAAATCGATGAAATGCTTGGCTGATGAATTGGGGCCCGTTGTCATAAATTATCCTTTGGGGTATCCCAAAGCGATAAATGACATGATGCTTGATAAAGCCGATCACGTTGGATGTCTTTACCTCAGCAAGAGGGATCACCTCTGCCCATTTAGAGAAATAATCGGTGATAGCCAATATGAACCGATGTCCTCTAAAAGACGACGGGTGAATATGACCGATGATATCCATACCCCATGCTTCAAAGGGCCATGATGCAATAGTAGGATGTAAATACTCAGAAGGCTGATATATAAAATCCACATGAACCTGACAGACTTTGCATTGTCTTGCATATTTTACGGCATCTGCAATCATGGTAGGCTAGTAGTAGCCCATCCTCCTGATACGATCCTGTAACTTAGGACCGGGTTGATGTGTTCCACATACACCATCATGTGCTTCTCGGATAACCCGCTTTGCATCATCATCAGAGAGACACCGTAATAATAGTCCATCGTATGTTCGGCGATATAGACTTTGTGAAGAAGCATCAAAATAGAAGCGTAGTGATCGTCTTTTGATAGATACTGCTTCTTTAGGATCCTCTGGCAAGATTTCGTATGATGCGAAGTCTATAAAGGGACTTCTCCAATCCCTCTTAGGAGAACTGTATTTACAGCGTAGCTGCGTCCTATGTGAAAAGTATTTTTCACACAGAATAGATCTCTGTTGAGAAGGATCACCGAATTCTACCTTCTTATAGGAATAGCTAGGTCTGCAGCTAGACTGTCCAGAGCGTCAGCTTCCAAATTTTGAGATCTAGGCACGTGCTCTAGGAAGAATCTTTTAAAAGACATGGCTATCTCGATCGTTGCTTGGTGATAAGGAATGAGGTCTGGATTGCGGACTTCATATATTCCTCTGACCTGATTGACAATTAGCTAAGAATCACCAAAAGTTTCCAGGTATTCAACATCCAATTCTTTAGCGACTTGAAGCCCGATTAGCAGGGCATTATACTCTGCCACATTATTAGAGCAGGGTTCGCTTAGAGAATATGCTCGATAGATGAAGAGTTTATCAAGAGTCACTAGAACAATTACTACTCCTGAAACCATATTTCCCTTGGGACCAGTCCTGGAGGCACCATCGAAGAATAGCTGCCAGAGATCACCTTCCATTGACGAGTTACATTCTGTAACTTCGTCGGGAATGTCCTCGTATAGTTTGGAGGTTTCCGAAATTGGATAGGCAGCTAAGAAGTCAGCCAAGGCTTGACCTTTTATGGACTTTTGAGGGATATCATATGGTGTTAGTAACATCGCCCAAGTCGCGAGTCGGGAATTAAGAGCGCTCGGCTTGTTCATCAATACCCGAAGAGGATTGATTCTGGAGATGATATGAATAGTTTGGCCCGTCACGTAATGTTGCATCTTCTGAATGGCAAATATTAGGGCCAAGCATTATTTTTCTACTGGATTGTACCGGTGTTCAGCTCCGACCATCATCCTGCTTAAATAGTAGATAGCCTGTTCATGACCCTCGTTGTTCTTTTGTGCGAGGAGAGCCCCTAAAGAATGATCCATTGCTCGAACATACAATAAAAATGGTCTTCCTATGACGGGAGGCACCAGAACTGGAGGATTAGTGAGATAGAGTTTGATATCATTAAACGCTTGCTGACAGGCTTCGTCCCATACGAATGACACACCTTTCTTCATTAGACGAGAAAAAGGTTAACATCTTCCGGAGAGGTTGGATATGAATCTCCTGATATAAGCTAGTCGACCTTGAAATCCCCTGAGTTCTCTCAGATTATGGGGCGGTCGTATTTCCAGGATAGATTTTACTTTATCAGGGTCAACTTGAATGCCTTTAGCGGGAATGACAAATCCCAGGAATTTGCTACTGGATACACCGAGAAAGGACTTTGTAGGGTTCATTTTGAGTTGGTGTTGGCGCATCAACTCGAACACTATCTTCAAGTCCTGGATATGATTATCCTTGAAGCGACTTTTGACAGCAATATCGTCTATGTAACATTCCACCATTTTGCGTAGATGTTCATAGAATATGTTACTCATAGCTCGCTGATATGTAGCCCCGACATTCTTCAATCCAAAAGGCATGACTGTGTAGCAATATAACCCCAGTGATGTACGGAAGGCAGTATGCTTCTTATCTTCAGGATTCATCTTAATTTGATTATATCCTGAGAATCCATCTATGAAAGACATGCACTCAAAACTGCATGTATTGTCGATCATTACGTCTGTGATGGGGAGAGGGAACTCATCCTTGGGGCAGGCCGCATTTAGATTTCTGAAGTCGATGCAAATACAAACTTTCCCGCTTTTTTTTATGACCGGGACAACATTGGCGACCCAATCAGGATGTTGTTCTTCCCGGATGAACCCGCAGGCTACCAATTTTTCGATTTCAGCTTCAATGGCATCTATTATATCCGGGCGAAACCGGCGTTGGTCTTGCTTTACAGGCTTTGAATTGAGCAATATGTTGAGTTTATGGGTATCCACTTTTGGATCAATACCTGGCATATCCTCATAATTCTACGCAAAGACATCGATATATTCTTTTATCAGCTGGATTATTTCTTTCTTTTCTTCTTCGGAAAGATTGTTACTAATAAATATCAGCTTTGGTGAAGACTCATCCACAACATCGACTTGGATAACTTTATCTTCAGTGGGTGGTTCTCTTTGCTCGAACCGGAGTTCCCATTGTGTATCCATTTGCTGTGTCCAGAATTCATCTTCAAATAGTTCGGATTCTTGTTCCTCTGCTTTGAGAGAATCTGTTAATACCATATTTACTGAAAATACCCTTTGGAGTTCAGCATCTGAATCGGAGGACGATAAACCATCCTGAGAAGAGGAAATGGCCTCTCCACTTGACTCAGAGTTGTCCGAAGTTGCAAGAGATGTGGTATACCCTAACCCGAAATGAGTTCGTTAATAGTAGGGATTACCATGCAACGGCATTCGCCTGCCTTTTCCATAGTTGAGGCCTGGCTCCGACTTCAAGTCATAACCCATGATTTGCATAATCTTCAAAGCCTGAGGGCTATATCTGTGAACCTGCATTTTTCTAGCATCAGACTCGTGAGAATCTTCTTGTACAATCGGTCTATTCCGCATGCGGCCGAAGACTATTGGATGCTGATCTTTGTGAGTAAGTGGAACAATAAAGATAGAATCTTCATGTGGCCCATATGTCGTGATGACAATAGATGTTGACGCTGCTTCCTACACATACGGCTGATAGAAGTCTATAGCTTTCAAGATTTTTTCTGCTATAGGCTCTATATCGTTATGGGGGGAAGATTCCTGATTAGGAAATTGAGCGTCAGTGTGTTGGAAAAGAGAAGCTTTATTATCGTCAGAAACCCTATTTCCGGTTGTATTTACATCAGTCGGCTGCGTGTTGCACCTAAGGTTGATGACCAAAGGTGGAGGCTTCTGGTTCAGAGTGATCACTAAGGGATCCTTTCCTCCTCCAGATTTGGTTTTGCCCAAGTGGATAACCATGGGTTCCATTATTTTTGGATGGGTAGTCCGCCATTTCACCTTGATTGACAGAGGTTGCTCAGCAGATGATTCTCCTAGCTCCTGGTGGGATTTTTCCTCCATCTTGCCCGACACCTCCTTCATGTAGTCTTAAGTGTACAACATGGCATCCGTAATAGTAGGACTCAACTCCTTTGAAAAGATTGAGATCAGCAAACTCTGTCTTCACTGTCCCTTGGGAGTCTACATATTTGAAGCATTGATGTAGAGTGGAAGGAACAATGTTGTGATCGTGGATCCATGGTCTACCCAACAAAATATTGTAAGATACCTCTGAATCAATGACGTAGCATGTAGCCACTGATCTAAGGTCACCAATCTGGATCCTCAGACGAATCTTCCCCAATGGCTTGCTTTTTCTGGCATTGAAGCCCACGATTGTAGTGGTGGTGTAAGCCAGTTCGCTTGTAGGAATTCTCAACGATCGTAGCAGACTATGAGGGATAATGCTGACCGACAATCCCGGATCTATATGAATCCGGTCTACCTCTATGGAGCCGACATATCCGGTATAATAAAGAGGACTGTCATGCTTGTTATGTTTCAATAACATGTCCTCCTGAGTGAAAGTGATGTTAGGGACCACTTCCATCACACTATGGCATTGAGGACATGCCACAGGCTCTTTATCTGGAGACTTGAGTTGAGTCAAGCATACCTCCGCCTACATTAAAGCTTCACTAAAGGTTTCAAGAGTATCTCTAGATAGCCTAAGTAGCTCAAAGATGGACAATCTGGCTGGAGTATTAGCCAACTGAGCCAAGATGTCGAAGTTATATGGTTTCTGTAAACCTTTGTTTTGAATATTCTTCAAAGGTTTATCAAAATGAACTTATTTTTGCTTGCCTTTGTCCGTCGAAGTTGGTTTAGAAGGACCTGCCTCTGATATGACAGGTTCAGGTTCTGAAAGTTTGGCAGCAGAAGTATCTGCCGTTGCTTCTTCTTGATTTCCTCCATAGTCCTTGAGGTAGGCTTTCCCTGACCGGGTTCCGGTAGCCAAAGCCTCTTCTTCTGATGTCGGGGATATTGCAACCATATGGCATGGTTTGCATCTGGAGTTCTTTTTAGACTTAGCCTTAGCAGCTTGAGTCTCTTCCTCAATCTCTGACACCAAATCAGGATAAACCCACATGATCTCACCACGCTTGGTAGTTAGGGGTACTAGGTCATAATTTTGACCCCTGGTCGGAGGGAGATTAACAATGTTCATCATCGCTCGTGGAATAGGTACTACACCATCCGGGACTTTCTGAGGGGGCAGATTGCCAAATTGGAGAGAGATCATATTGACAGTGACCGTCTTCTCGCTATTACGTAGAGTGATGGCCTTGGCGTCGATCAACTCCTCAATTTTCCTTTTCAATACATAACATGCCTTTGTGGGGTAATGTATGTATCTGTGGAAAATGCAGTACTTAGGGTTATTGGTACTGCCGACTTCATCAGGCCCTTTACTTCGGGGAGAGTAAGCTTGCCACTTTTGACTAGATAATCGAATATGCTCGGAATGTCATCATCATCAAAAGAATATTCCTCAATGGGCCTGGAAGTCCCAGGTTTAGTCTGCGTAGTTGCTGGAGTATTTGGCCTGGACGTGCTGATCGCCAGAGCTTCCTTTCCTTTGGAACCACGAGTATGGTCGCTATTGGAGGATGACCATTTTCCTTTGTCAGAGGTAGAGATCATGATTCCATTGTCACGAGCCTTTCGACTATTGTCTTCAGCGGCTACCGCTGAGATGATAAACGAGGGCCAATCAGGAAACTGATATGGTCCCATGAACACTGAGATCAGTGGGAGAAGGCTTTTTTTGTAAATGTCCACCAAGGCGGAATCTGGAACTCTGGGAGGCATCTGCAAAGTAGCCTGGCGAAAACGTTCAATAAACGTACAAACGTTCTCTTTCTCCTTCTGCTTCACTTCGATGAGCGATGACATAGACATGTCCATTCCTCCTTCGTAGAGTCGAGCGAAGAACATAATCTTGAAATCCTCAAAAGTGATAATGTAGTTGTCCGCAAGACTACGGTACCATTCATAGGCTATGCCAGACAGACAGCCTTTAAACACTCGAGTGAGAAGGGCGTCATTCCCTTGCAACAACACCATCATCATGCTGAAGTAGTTCATGTACTGGCTTGGTGACGTCTTTCCCTTAAATAAAACCATAGCCTGTGGTTTGTATTTTGGGGGGAAAGGGATCTCGTCCCAGATAGCTGGGTATGGCTGGTTGATTCCCAATTTCTTGAGCTGATCCTTATGCTTCAAGGCATCAAATTGGGCTTTTAATTCCCGAACTGCTTGCATCGGATATTCAATTGGGAAAGGGACCGCAGAGAGGTGAGAGGTCGGTTGTATTGTGACTCCCACATGAGGTAATACGTTCTTCGGGTTGAGAGGTTGAGGAGCAGCTGATTCTTGATTTTGAACAGGCTCCTGACTTGATGGTATATCTACCCTCACCCGTAGTTGAGTCGGAGGAACAGGTGCAGCTGTGTGTTGAGTCACCAACATTTGGTGCATACTCCTTATCATGGTCTGCATCTATTTGAGTGATGCTTCCAATACAGTGACGCGTTGTTCCGTACTCCCTGACGGGGAAGCTTCTTCATGTTTATCTCCAATGGCATAAACTCCCACTTCTATGGATGTCACTGAGGGATTCGTATAGATCTCTGTAGAGATTGAATCTATACTGTCAGTATCACATTCAGGAAATTGGCGACCCCCAGTGTCGGAATCGGAAGAATATGAAGCCGATTGTCGTGATCTCGAGCGAGTGTTTCGAAAGACGCCTGCTTCAATATTCTCAAGGAGTCTGTCAAATTTCTTTTGACTCGTAGTTCTAGAGGGATGACGTCTTGAACTCGACCTTCCTCTAGGAATGTGTGAAGCATGTTCACTGATGTAAACCCCCTATTTTTTTTTCAAAATTTTTAAAACAATTTTACACAATTTTCTATAATTTTCTGGGATTAAAACTAAGGTATTTTACAATTAAATAATTTTTAAATGATGCTAATTAATATTAAAATATTATGAAAATAATATTTTTGGGTGTAAAATAAAAAACTAGATATAGGATAATTTTTCGGGAATTTATTGGACCCTGGAAACATTTTTAAAGCCCTAAAAACTAATTTATATTTAAACCAAAATAAACCCTGGAATTGAATCCGGTTTATTTTAAAATAAACCAAACCAACCCGAACCGAACCAAGGAGAACCAAACCAAACCAAACCCAGCTCTTAACGGGTCGGGTCGGATCTGAATTGAACCCGACCCGGACCCGTTAACCCGGCCGAAACCCTAATCCTAATCCTAACCCCTCTACTGTTCCGGCAGCCTATAAAACCCCTCGATCTCCTCGCTCTGCTGGCCAAAATCCTAATCTCCTCCGCCCAGAACCCGCTCCGGTCACCCTCAGCCGCCCTAGCCCTAGCCCGCTGCCCCTCCTTCCTCCTCCAGAACTTATCTCTCCATCAAAATCCCCCGCCTCGACCACCACCGCTTGAACCCTAACTCCTCAGCCTTCCCTCTCCACCATCTCTCCCGACGAACCCCCACAGCCCTCGACCACCACCGCCTGAACCCTAACGTCTCCGCCTGACCTCGAACCCCCGCAGTCGCTCGACCCGAACCCCGGCCGCCTAACACCCAGCCTTTCTCCTCCGCCTCGACCACGAGTAGCAGCAGCCGCTGCTCTCCCCGCGGCGCCTCCACCTCGCTGTCTTTGCTCCGGCGGTGCGGTCCTCCTCCGACGAGTCTCCTCAGCAGCACCCTGACTCGGACACGGCACAGCACTGTGCAGTTCGTGTCGTATCCCCTCACGAACACGAGAAAATTTAGTTTCCATGGAGCCCTGTTCAGGTAACCCGTTCTCTCTCCTCGTTGTTCCATTTTTTGTTCCATCAGTTGTGATGCGTAGGCTGTGTAACCCTCTCGATGCCCGTGCAACTCGTTCGGTGCATCGCGTCTTGTGGCGATCGCAAATCGCGATCCAAAAACAGAAAAAATAATACCCCATTTTCCCCAGGAACTGAGTACGCCCCGCCAAATGGGACAACTTGGTCGCGTGCGGTCTTCACTGAAAGGTGCGCGCCGTTGATACAGACGTGCAGGATTTTGCAGAAGTTGATTTGGATGTGCGTGCACACCGGAATCAACGCGTATCCGCCGATAACCACCTGTATCCGCCTGTTCTGGAATATGTTGTAACTTTGTGTACACACGTTGGATCGAAACAAAACTTGCGCCATCGGACTCGTAGCAATATGCTGGTCCTGTGACCCAAGTTTGGTTAGATTCTGAGAACGTTGACAAAATCGGGTATTGTGGGCCCCGCGACTCCACTTGACGAGCAATTTTGTGATCGGCTCATCGGAATCCAGTTCTGAAAGTTCCGTTGGGTTCGTATCTTCGTTCTGGATTTGTTGAAACTAAGTTTGATGAATTTGGAGACCATTAGTTCTGACACATTTTTCGTTGCGAAACGGGCCACAAGTGGACCCCGCTTTGACCAGAAACTATGATTTTTGCCCTTGTGTCCAAATTGGACACAAGAACAGGCGTTTCTAGCTATTTAATATTTTTTGAATCTGATGGTGATGTTTATTTCAGCTTTTGGAGGAGTACCTGCAGAATTCGCTGATACAGGGATATCTGTTGGTATTCAAACCCCAGGCAAGTATACCTTACCATTGTACTGTTATTCATATTCTATATGTTGCATGCATCTTTATTTTCTGTCTTTAGTTTATATATTTTAACTGTTATATAAAATATATGCGACAGTATCGTCGCGGTATATTTTATTTATGTATTTGTATTGACCTTGTTTATAAGACTACCCCATTATCATGTAGCATCATTAGGTTTATTGGCCGTGACACAGTTATTACACGAATTATGAGTCTCATATAGATCACGGACTGGCGTACAGGGTTTGGCCTCCTTGTACGTGTGGGCCGTGCGTTAGGAATAACTGCTGTTAGAAACTTTGCATGCTAGTAGACTTAGCAGTTATTAGAGGTCTATGGACATAGCCTATTGTAGTATGGTGGTCCCATCCTTGTCCTTGTTTTGTTGCAGGATTGGGCTAGGGTACTAAGAATAGGCTATGAACCAAATTGTGTCATGGATGTGACATGCTTAGAGCATTGGGTGGAGAGAACAACAAGTACCGTATTGAGCTCCTTTACACTTTTCCTTCTGTAACCCGGAAGCTCCGCTGGAGATACGGGCGGTGATGACCCCTATACTACTTGGCGGGCCTCCGCCGTTCAAAAGACGACGTGCCTTTGAGGCCCCTGGTTCTCCGAGAGAGTCATGCCAATCCCAGTTTTCGGCCAGATAGCTCACTTGTGGGGAAAGTTGTTCTTAACTGCATTCACTTAGACGGTTAGGCGACCATTGGATATTTATTTTAGTACTTTATTGGCATGTTTTTATGTATCTTATTATGTCCCTCTGAGGACCTGCCCCTTCCAGGTGTATCTGTTCTTGGGTATTCTCCGGAGCGCAAATTCGGATGGTTACCTATGTTTCGAGGAGGTCTTTTCTTCGAGCCGTGGTTGTTAGCGGGTATTCCTATATTGTGTTTATTGTGTTGTACTTATATTGTATTTACTTTTCCATTCGAGTTGGTAGTAGATTTGTTTCCACCCAACTATCATCCTTAGATACTTTTATGGAGATCTAGTTTCATAGATACTGGTTAGTTATTTATATTTAATTTTCTGTGGATGAGATTTAGATTATATCCTATGACTTGTGATACATTTTATACCACATGTGGGTTTAATATTCATATTACAGCGTACATATTGATTTAGTTTCCATATATTGGAGTTGCCATATCCATGCGGCTGACATGCTTATGTGTCCTAGTCCTACGTATTTTTGGGACTGGGCATGACATATTTTTAGTGGTGGTCCATGCAGGTCGAGAGCATATTGTCTCGGTTACGTTACTATACCAAATAAGCCTGCACCTAGGACTACAATATAGGATCTCATCCATAATTGACTATGATTTATCTTCCTCCTATCTGTTCTATTTGAACAATCGTATCCTGCTTGATTCCTGTACTTCCCTAATAGTTCTTTGAGTATAGCCTCCTGCTAGAATATATGAATCCCTGTTATTAGGATGATAATTAGGGTAGCACCCCTATTAGGAATACAACGAGAATATAGACACACCACTAAGTTTAGAATATCTAGTAAACCCTAGAATTTCTTATCTCTAGAATTGGTTTACCATTACCCCCTGATGTATTACGAAGACTTGAGAGTAGTATAGACACTACTAGAGCTAGTTAGAAGTTTACCATAATGTTTGACCCTAGTATTGAGGAACCAATAGAAAACCAAAATTTAATATTATGACTGAACCGAACCTTCGCAGTTAGATAAGTAGTGGAGAACTATAAATTTAGATTCTTGTCTTGAGATAAGCAGACAGTACCTTAGGAAGACTAGAGGAATGTAATCAACACTTTTTCCTTGATCATACCTCGAACATAGCAAATAGCATACCACCCTCTTAAAGAACCATGATGCTATCTAGAGCCCCTCTATTTCATATGTTGTTCCTCTGCGACCTTAACGCTCATTAATTGCGCGACGAGTAAATTATGATCTTCTTTCCTTCTTCATCTTTCAGCTCGTGCCACTTGACACCTCTAATTATAGACCAAGTGATCGTATTCTATGGTAGGATATATAGTTTGCTAAAGTTATAATTGTAATCTTGAATTTTGAATTGGTTGCCTTGTAATTAGAACTTGACAGTTTAAGTTATTCTTGTAAATTACAACCTGATGATTATTCCTTAGTTTTATTTTTAATTGCGTAATTTGTACCCTCACCTCGATACGAGTTATATTTCCTTCCCTTGAGACTAGTAACCCTTCTATTCTTGCTATTGACACTTGTTCTATAAGCACTATGACTAAGGCTTAAGACCACCATGACCTATGTAATATAGGAGGATACCCTAATAGGTACTAAGACCCCTTCTAGTAGACCTTAACAGGAGCTTCTACGGTATCCTTAAGACAATTACAATAGTAGTTCAATTATTATAAGTTAGGTAGTATACCTCACACCCTAGTATCACATAGTCTTTTAACCCATTATTGAAGTGTAACTGAATGACATTAATTGTATGCTAGCATAAGACGATAGTGTTTATTCAGACGATAGAATTTAGAGGTCCATGCCCCTATTTGGTCGACTAACGACTTAGACAAGGAGGTTGTATGATAACTGTAGAGATTGTAGAGTCTTTTTATTATTGCTTATTTTGTTTTGTTTTTGTGAACTTGAATTAATTTGTACCTCCTTTCATCATCATCTAGCGTACTTATATTTTTGTGCTACCTCGACTTATGCTGCTGTTATAGCCTAGTTTTGCAAGCTCATTCTTTTGTCAAGCTTGTTCACGACATATGTATTATTGGACGCGTACACTAATACATTTCAGAATCAGTGTATTAAGGTCTAGCTAACCTTAGTGCGCTTGATTCGCCCCTCGTAATACTACTTTATGTGGATTGAAATATGTAGTAATTAGTAGACGAATATACTTGCCCTAGACATATCTGACATATCATATCGGTTACATGACTGTACTAATACGAGCATGCGAACGAAGAATTACCAAAATAGGATTTTAATCCACAACTGCTTTGACAATTCCTATTTGAATTCTTTAAACGCCTTGATCCCGATACTTCTATTCTATTACCTCTCCCTTGAACTCTTTATTATTGATCTTCGTCTTTCCTTATTTCGGAAAGACGAAACCTCGTGCTTGGTATAAGTTTGATACACAGAGAGTACTAGATATACCCATAGACCGATCACATACTTGAGGATTATTCTTTCGTAATTAAGGATATATCATATGTGATATAATCGGCGTTGAAGTTTCAAGGATTGAATAACATGAGTAAATAAATTAAGGAATATTTTTCTTAAGGTATATAGCCTTATGTGATAGATGGGTAAATTCTAAGTTGGGTAGCAGTGCATTGTCAACTCGAGAGAAATTTCTTTTAGATTGTGATCGAGTAAGATTAGATTGGGAGAGGTTAAAGCCATTTTAATTTTGAGAATTTTAGAAGAATGACTAAGATGATGAGGATTAATGAATTTAAAAAAAATATCTTGATACCGAGGACCCAATATTTATACCTTAAGTACATAATTTAAAATTTTGAGTATTGAAGGTAAAAGCATCAACTTGAATTTGGAGGATAAATATAGAATTTCAGACTTGAACATTGATGGACTACATTTAAATTATTTTTTAATTTGATGATTTAAATTAAGAATTAAAATTTGAGGGTTGGACTACTTAAAATATTGAGGATGTGAATAGAATTTAAAAAGTTGAAGAATACAAAAATTTATAAATAAAAATAAGAATAATATTGGACTCGAATTACTTCTAGAGAAAATTATAATTGTTGGAGATCGTGAGGTAAATTTATATGCGTATTTAAATATTGAAGATGTCATATGGATTTAATTTAAATTTGGATATGGATAATTTGAAAAAGTGAGAAGAGATAACAATAGGTTGAGTTTTGATTGGAACAGTGATCATCTTAACCTTGAAGTGATTGCGATAGATATGATTAGGATTTTAATTATCGCAAGAAGATTGTGATTGACTTGCCTTATGTGCATGAAGGATTAACAAATTATGCCTTATTTTAATTTTGAGGATGAGATTCTACTAAGTTGGCTGGATTGTGAAACTCCCTCACCCAAGAATTAGACTTACTTGGCTTAGATAGTGAGACTGAGGCTAGCTCGAATCCACTTAGAAATAGAACACGGTATTTTTATTTAGTTTTACAATATGGTATCACTTAGCGCACCTTACCATTGCTTCGATAATTGGAGCACCTCACTAGTCACTGCCTTCCTACAAATTCCATACCCTTATCGTAGACGTGCCCATCATCCAATTCCCATCTTTGTGCAATTTTCTAATTGTTGGGCGCTTTTATGCAAAAGAGCATTTAGGTGTCCACACTATTGGACATGACACATAAAGAAACCTATTTTTCGCTCATGCCGATTTTCCCATGATTTTTTTTCGGGATGTGCAACGCGCAACATCGCCCACTCCTTTAAACCTGGCCTTGCATTTTAAACAATACAAATCTTATACCATCCTTGACTTTCTACTGTGACTTAATTTTAATTTTGAGGACAAAATTTTTATAAGTTGGGTAGATTTGTAAACCCCCTATTTTTTTCAAAATTTTTAAAATAATTTTACACAATTTTTTATAATTTTCTGGGATTAAAACTAAGGTATTTTACAATTAAATAATTTTTAAATAATGTTAATTAATATTAAAATATTATGGAAATAATAATTTTGGGTGTAAAATGAAAAACTAGACATAGGGTAATTTTTCGGGAATTTATTGGACCTCGGAAACATTTTTAAAGCCCTAAAAACTAATTTATATTTAAACCAAAATAAACCCTGGAATTGAACCCGGTTTATTTTAAAATAAACCAAACCAACCCGAACCGAACCAAGGAGAACCGAACTAAACCAAACCTAGCTCTTAACGGGTCGGGTCGGGTCGGATCCGAATTGAACCCGACCCGGACCCGTTAACCCGGCCAAAACCCTAATCCTAATCCTAACCCCTCTACTATTCCGGTGGCCTATAAAACCCCTCGATCTCCTCGCTCCGCCGGCCAAAATCCTAATCTCCTCCGCCCAGAACCCATTCCGGTCACCCTCAGCCGCCCTAGCCCTAGCCCGCTGCCCCGCCTTCCTCCTCCAGAACTTTCCTCTCCATCGAAATCCCCCACCTCGACTACCACCGCCTGAACCCTAACTCCTACGCCTTCCCTCTCTACCATCTCTCCCGACGAACCCCCACAACCCTTGACCACCACCGCCTGAACCCTAACGTCTCCGCATGACCTTGAACCCCCGCAGCCGCTCGACCCGAACCCCGGCCGCCCAACACCCAACCTTTCTCCTCCGCCTCGACCACGAGCAGCAGTAGCCGCTGCTCTCCCCGCGGTGCCTCCACCTCGCTGTCTTTGCTCCGGCGGCGCTGTCCTCCTCCGGCGAGTCTTTCTCAGCAGTACCCTGACCCGGACACAGCAGCACCCTGACTCGGACACGGCACAGCATTGTGCAGTTCGTGTCGAGTCGCCTCACGGACACGGGAAAATTCAGTTTCCACGGAGCCCTGTTCAGGTAACCCGTTCTCTCTCCTCGTTGCTCCATTTTCTGTTTCGTCAGTTATGACGCGTAGGCTGTGTAACCTTTTCGATGTCCGTGCAACCCGCTCGGTGAGTCGCGTCCTGTGGCGATCGTAAACCGCGATCCAAAAACAGGAAAAATAATATCCCATTTTCCTCCGGAACTGAGTACGCCCCGCCAAACGGGACAACTTGATCGCGTGCGGTCTTCACCGAAAGGTGCGCGCCGTTGATACAGACGTGCGGGATTTCGCAGAAGTTGATTTGGATGTGCGTGCACACCGAAATCAACGCGTATCCGCCGACAACGTCCTGTATCCGTCTGTTCTGGGACACGTTGTAACTTTGTGTACACACATCGGATCAAAACGAAACTTGCACCATCGGACTCGTAGCAATATGTTGGTCCTGTGACCCAAGTTTGGTTCGATTCTGAGAACGTTGACAAAATCGCGTATCGTGGGCCCCGTGCCTCTACTTGACGGGCGATTTTATGATCGGCTCATCAGAATCCATTTCTGGAAGTTCCGTTGGGTTCGTATTATCGTTCTGGACTTGTTGACACTAAGTTTGACGAATTTGGAGACCATTAGTTCTGACAAGGTTTTCGGTGCGAAACGGGCCACATGTGGACCCCGCTTTGACCAGAAACTGTGATTTTTGCCCTTGTGTCCAAATTGGACTCAAGAACAGACTTTTTTAGCTATTTGATATTTTTTGAATCTGATGGTGATGTTTATTTTAGCTTTTGGAGGAGTACCTACAGAATTCGCTGATACAGGGACATATGTTGGTATTCAAACCCAGGCAAGTATACCTTGTCATTGTACTGTTATTCATATTTCATATGTTGCATGCATCTTTATTTTTTGTCTTTAGTTCATATATTTTAACTGTTATATAAAATGCGCGCGACGGTGTCGTCGCGGTATGTTTTATTTATGTATTTGCATTAACCTTGTTTATGAGACTATTGTTTGTGGTATTAAACGAAAGAACGAAATGTGTATAATATGAGGTTTACACGAAACCCGTCTTCTTTGGTTTACAAACAAACTTGTACAATTTAATCCTATACAAGGATGTGGGAGTACAATTTATTTAATCTAGGTAAAAATTGCTATAGGTGTCTGATCTGCAGTCGATCACTTTAGCCCTTGGACCACACGATGATGAAGAAGTGCCGTAGAAGACAGGAAGCAGCTTCGAAGGTTACCAAAGAGGGTGGATGCACGATGCCAAAGTCGTTGATCCCTACTCTTTGTCTGAGCTCCGGATTCTTCTCTCTTTCTCTCTCTCTCTCTCTCTCTTGACCTCTGGTTCGACCTTTTTTGGAAGTTCGACCTCGGATTTGATATTGGATTTCTTGACCAATTTCTTCCCTCTTTCCTCTGTTGATAGAGGTCTCTATTTATAGAGTTTTAGTGACAGTGACCACTCCGTCGGTGTAGAAACCGAGTAGTGGAAAGTACAGCACCCTTTTACACAACGGTTAAAGTAACCAATGCCTGCGTATAGATGATCCTTTGAATGAGCGTGTGACGCGGGTCCAACTAAGGGACAAAATGCGTATAATCGCTATGAAGATCACGGCGTAGAAGCCACGTAGGTAGGTATCCCTCGTGTAAAAGAGGTGGGCGTTGAAGCCAATGTCTGTCACCATGGCGTAGAAGCCAAGTAGGCATAGAAGCCGAATAGGCGTAGAAGCCGAGTGGTCATAGAGGCCGAGTGGGCGTAGAAGCCGAGTGGTCATAGAGGCCGAGTGGGCATAGAAGTCGAGTGAGCACAGAAGCTGAATGGGCGTAGAAGCTGAGTGAGCACAGAAGCTGAATGGGCGTAGAAGCCGCTGCGTAATGCGCCAGAGTGCTGATATGGACGTCTTAGCCGGAATTACGACTTTTGAAGATATAATCAAATCTCTTGCATTAAATGCAGAGATTTGCCACCATCCTGCACATTAAATGTAGAGGCATATTTTTGAAGGTCTGCAGGCCTTTTGTGCATCAGTCGCAGAGACATGCCTCGAGAAACTGTTACCGCTCTGTGCAGAAACTGTCACCGCTCTATGCATTAGACGTAGAGACGTGCCTCGAGCTCCGTACTAAGTGCAGCTTTTGATGTGGCAGGCGGTTTGTCTACTGCGGAGCATAAACAGCTCATGTCTGCCTGTGTAAAATAAGGCAGCGTATTCCTTTGTGCACGTAAAAGTAGTTTACGCAAAGGAGATGGCGGTAAATGACAGCCTGGGTTGCAGTGCCGTGCCATCATTATAGCCGTCGTCTGGGTAGTCGAGCAGCATCCTTTTATCAGAAGTCCAGATATCAGGTTCATTGCAGGATCTGACAGGTTCACTTCGGAGAACACGAAGTGTCCCTCGTACGCTTTAATGCTATATTGAAAGCGGATATGTTTTATGCCATATAGGCGACGAAGTACCCTATTTTACGCTGAGGCAGCCTGGAGATACTGCACTTACGCGGATGGTCCTTTGAGCTTTTAATATAACCCTTGTTTTGCATGCTTGATGGCTCTGAGGTCATCTCTTTACGCTGCCCAGCACCAATAAGCTGCGTATAGCCATCCGACGTATTTTTCCTGCTTCTACAAGACCCCCTTCAAAGCTTTCAAAATTCCTAGGAATTTGAAACGCTTTGAATGAAGCATGAATCGTTCCTCGTAACTCGAAAAGCTTTCTGAATGGAGCCTGAAACGGTCAAGTCTGACACGTTCTTTTAAGGCTGACTTTATGGCGGAGTTATTGGGGATCGGTTTGATATCTTTTGCCTATAAAAAGGTTGAGGGGTTTATCCTGTTCTCTCCACATTTCCATCACCACGCAGAGATGATCGCCGGAGTTCGTCGGGTCGATCTGAGGAAGAAGGAGATCATGTTCTTCCAGCATGTAAGGAGCCGAAAAAGATGGCATCTTCGAGCAAGTGTCCACTGCAACGATGGATCATGGAAGGATATCTTAGCCTCCCTTGCTCGGGATAATCAGCAACTTTGTATGGTGGTTCTTCGGGAGAGAGAGGAAGAATCGTATTTTACCACGCTGCTTGCAAGTGGCGCCTTCTCCCGTTACCTCCGGGGATGAGAGCAGCAACTAGCTCTGACCTCGGGTATTGAGTTGGGTGATATACCTCAACTCAATCTACCATGGCGCTGGGCATAGGAAAGCAGTACCCTGTTTTTCTATTGGAGGATGGGTCTATGCCCAGTTTTGTATCCTCCCGCCACTGATCATCTTCTTGGAAGAAGAGGAAGACCTTCACCAACATGAGAACCTGTCAGAACAGCTTCTCGGTGCGATCTTCAGACGATGATGAGGAAGCCCTTTTGTAGACGGGGTTTCCCTCAGATGTAACCATGAAAAATGAAGAAAAACCCCTTGTAGACAGGATTTCTCTCATATGTAATCATGATTTTGATTTTAATAAAATCGTATTTCTTCTCTGCATATGATCATTTTGCCATACGTTGTTGTGAAGTCTGAATATGTGTAGCTTCGACACATCTGATTCTTTACGCCGACTCTGATAGAAAGAGTATTAGGCCCTGTCCTGTCTTTTACGTATAACTAGTGATGCGTAAAAAGCCGCATTTAGCAGTCGAGTGTTCGAACTGTCATGCTATTTAGGAATGAGGAACCGCGTAGAATTCTGAACTGTTTCTGATAAACAGAATTCCTTTGTTCAGACATCATCTTCAAGAATGATTTCTCAAAAATCCCTTGGAACAGGGCAAGAAATAGCTGTCGAACTGATTCGCCATCTTGAGCTGTAGATGAAATATGCAGACTGGATTTCTGGATGAACCTCCAATTGACCCGAGAAGAGTAATTTCTCAATATTTGAATTCTGTATGCTTTGGGTGCTTGGGATATTTTAAGGTCAAGAAGGAGTGTCTTCTGTGTGAACTCCCGTAATCGACCGCCTTGGGAACTGTTCGGATATGCGGAAAGTCAGAGATCTGTAGTGTAGATGAGCTGAAAATCCTGAGTTCGTAGCCTATTGAGCGTAAAAAGCCACCGAGCGTGAAATCGTAGATTCGTAGCTACTGAGCATGAAGTCGTAGGTTTGTAGCCTCTCGAGCGTAAAAGCTACCGAGCACAAAGACATCCGGGCATAAAACCATAGACTGATAGCTTGCGAGCGTAAAACCGTAAATTCGTAGCTGTCGTGCGTAGAAAGCTCCTTAGCGTAGAACTGTAGATTTGTAGCTTGTGAAAAAGAAATTTTCCGAGCGTAAGGTGTGGATCTGTTGCCTCCGAGCGTAAACTAAACGCCGCTAAGCGTGAGATCATCGATTTGGTATCTGCTGAGCGTAAAGTCGTAGGTTTGTAGCCTCTCGAGCGTAAAAGCTACCGAGTACAAAAGCATCCGGGCATAAAACCATAAACTGATAGCTTGCGAGCGTAAAATCGTAGATCTGTAGCTGTCGAGTGTAGAAAGCTCCTTAGCGTAGGAATCACGAACCTAATTTTCGCGAAAAACTTTTTGAATTTGCTGACTGTCCGCCTTTCGAGAGTAGTGGGCTTACGTGGTACCCAATCATAACCAAAATATTAATTGCGAGATTTGGTTAAGGTTTCGAGGAGTCCGTCCAAGGATTCGAGGAGTCGGTCCGAACTCTATACATATCCCAATCTTTTGAGAGAAAACTTTTCATCCGTCTTCTGCGAAAGAGAGCCTTCGACTGTTCGAGTTTTTTCCCTCGTCCTTTCTCCGAGCACTCCGAGTTTTCAAAAATGGCGCCGAAACAAATCCCCTCCACTAAGGGAAAGAGTATAGGTTCTTCTTTTCGTTCTTCTGCCCCAGCGAGGGAGTCTTCGGTCGGGCAAGGTGATCTTTCTTCTGAGCGAAGTATCCCGCCGACGAGCAGCGCACCCGGCCTTAGAGGTAGAGCTTTTGGGATGACAAAGAACGACAAAAAATCCTTCGCACACGTTGAACGTGACCGCGCTAGGTCGTCTTCCGTGCTGATAGCCTCTTTGAGGAAGATGACGCACGGAGACATTTTTATCTTTTACGCCCACATTTCTAATGTGCCAGCGTAAAAACTCCATATTTTTACAGTTTTGAGCGTAAAAGCTCTGACTGCCGAAAACTTGGTGTATACTATAAAATTTTAGTTTTACACTTGTGGATGGGACCTCCGCCGTAATAACTAGAATTTTGGCAGTCTGGCGTAAAGCACGGACTGTATACCGCCAATTACGCTTCTGGATGTGACTTCCGGCGTAAAATGACCAAATTTGTACAGTCTTGGCGTAAAGCACAGACTGTCGTTTCTTGGTCTTTATGTTGCAAGATTTGTAATGACATATTTTTTTTGCACTTTTGCAGTTAACTTGCATGTGTCTCCACTGGCCGAGGTGATGGGTTCCGTTGTCGGGATGCTGCACTCAAACTATCTGGAGGATCTGTCCCACGTGATATTTCCTATCTCCGGATCCCAGTATCCTGAAGGAAGGGAGATCTTGATATCGGCTCAGGGTGAGCGGACGTTGCTGAACATGATTAACGAAGAGCCCCTGACGTACATAGACGGGGACCAGTACATAAAGCCGACTTTTCTCTTTGGGGACATGATTGACAAACAGTCCCAGACGAAGACCAAGAGAGAACTCTGGGTTTTCCTCGACGAGAGTTTGGTCTTGTATCTGCCAACGATGCCGAGAGATTATCCCATCTCGGCTTTCTCCTATGCTACACATCCCAGGAGGATGTCGTGGACGCTGACTCCCGATCTTCACGGCAAGCCGGGGAAGATCTTTCATCTGAAAGGAGCTGACAGGGGTCGTTTGTCAACCGCCCTTCCGACGTTGTGACGGTGTTCAGGGGACTGTGTCCGGGCAGCGTCCCGAGTGAAAACGGTTCAGTGATCCAGCCGGTCCAATCGCCGACTTTCTGTAACGACTTTATGGGGCGAGGGAGGGTATACCCCAAGGAGAATCCTCGGTGCAATGGGTGGATCACCCCAACAAACCTCCGATGGGCTTGCCTAGTTGACTGGGCCTTGAAGCATTTTCGGAGAGAGCTAGAGGGCATTGGACTGTATGCTGCTGTGAGTGCGACGAGTGTTGGGTTGCCTCCCAACCCTAACCTGTTTCTGGCACTGATGGAGCGATACATTTCGCTCATCGGGACCTTCGCCACTCCACTGGGGGAGTTGGGGTTGGCCCTCCATGAGATGGCAGCGATCTCGAGACTGCCGATAGGGGATATGAAGAGTATGTTCTCACCAACTGGGAGTTGGGGACTCGGACCCTCGGGCGGTAGAAGTGTATCAGGAGCTGATGTGCCAATATATCGCGTGCACCACTTTTTAAAACGAGCCTTCTGATTTGGCTCACACCACTAAGTGGACGTCCTACCTCTTCTTCCACCGGGCAAGGGCCGCCAAGTCGGAGAAAGTCTCGGGGGGCAAGAATGAGCCTGTGAACTGTTTGGGCGTGCTCAGTGCCTAGGTCGTCGAGGATCTTATGGAGGATGCTAAGGCTCCAGATCAGATTCTCGATGACGGGGTAGAAAAGTATCCTGAAGGAACTAAGGCCTACAGTTACTTGAGGCGCTGCCGCAGGCCTCTGTCTAAGGAAGCCCGGCTGGCTGGTTTCCTCTCCATATGGTTGCGTCGAGTAGTGGTGCCCGGCATTGCGTCCGCGGACCGCATTCACCGGAACATCCTGTGGCCTGCCGTGCGTCTGGTGTTCGGGGCAAGACTGGGCTTGCTCCCTGCAATGGTGTGCCGGATATAGGCTGGCCTGAGGGCCATGACTGATGGGCTGCTCGTCGATGAAGCTCGGCGTGATAGCTTTCCCAGGGTAGAATTACCATACCTGTATTTGATGGGATGGTTAATTCTCCACAACCCCCGGGTGATGTCCCCTGGCCCTGGTAGTGGCTCGGGGTATCACGCCCCAGTCCTAAAATATCGAGGGACTGGACACGTGGCAACGGCCAGCAGTACGCACCGATGGATAACCCAATTTAATGGAGCCATCAGGGCGTACTTAAGCTGTAAATAAGGTCTACTACAACAAGTCACACTAATCTCATCCATAAAGATAAAGAAATAACTGCATAATGAAATGGAAATAAGTAGCAACAATAAATCACAGCAAGTCAATCGGAGAAATAATCCGACTTAAGTCTGAATAACTGGCTCTATAGGCCAGGAACAAAAGAGGTAAACATGAAATAGTACTGAGTACTGGAACAGGCACTCAGGAGAAGTCCTCGGCAGTCACCTCGTCTTTAGTGTTCGGTTCTATTCCAGCAATAGCTTCAGCTCCGGTCCCGTATACCTCGGGGTACTGCTCCTCTGCTAAACCTGGGGACATAATCCATTCCAGGTCCTCAGTGGACATAGCAAGGCACAAATAATACAAGCCAAATGAATAAGCAGTGCAATAAATAAATAAACAGTAGGGTAAACTAAGTAACCATCTATGTGATATGCAAATGAGAGCAACACTAGTACTCAGGCTGAGACCGCTACAAGCTCTGTGTCGGGGAGCCGGTAGCAGCAATAACACGTAAAGGGTCTAGCTCTGCTGGAGAGTCTACAACCTCATAATAATAGTAGATATATATATAGAACAGCCTGTAGCCTGTGTGTCTCTCCCCACCCAATGTAATCACGCAAGTCATGACCATAACGTCTCATGCCCATGTCAGCGGGATTATAGCTAATGCAACAAGTCATACTGTCTATAAATAATATAACTCTGTCAAGTCCTGTATCCTATACAGAATCACCATGAATATCTCAGGAGGATTCTGTCCATGATAGTGTCAAGTGTCCTGGGTTGTAGGGTACTTGATAGGTCAAGTACAAAAGTAAGGGAATCGTAAATCCATCTCTAAATGACGAACCCAACACCGCGTACGGTGTTGGCACCCGACTATGATCGGACACTAGGTACGTCACACATTTCCTAGGTTAAGCAGTTTAAACAGTTTATATGAATTTACACAAGACATCCAGCAAAGTGTTATTACAGGAAATATGAAAATAAAGACTGCAAGTTTGGCAAGGTGCACTTGCCTGATGTTTGAATTCCACTAAGGTCCTAATTTCGGAAATTTCTAGAGATGTCTCCGAAAGCTGAAATAAACAGTATCATCATGCTCAGAAGGTTTCAAACAGCTAGGAACGCCTGTCCTTGGGTCCAATTTGGAGACAAGGGCAAAAAGGGCAATTTCGGGCCAAAATGGGGTCCACCGGTGGGCCCGCTTTGCACCAAAAAACGTGTCGGGGTCAACGGTCTCTAAATTCACCAAACTTAGTGTCAACTGGGCAGGAACGCTGATACGAACCCAATAGAACTTTCAGATTTGAATTCCGATGAGCCGATCACAAAATCGCCCGTCGAGCGGGGCTTGTGGGGCCCACGACACGTGATTTCGTCAACGTTCTCAGAATTAAACCAAACTTGACCCACAGGACCAGCGTATCGCTACGAGTCCGATGGCGCAAGTTTCGTCTCGATCTGACGTGTGTGCACGAAGTTAGGGTAAATTGCAGAAAAGTCGGATACGGGGCGATGTCCGCGGATACGCGTTGATTCCGGTGTGCACGCACACCCGAATCTACTTTCACGAAATTTCACACGTCCGTATCAATGACGCGCACGTATCGGTGAAGACCGCACGTGACCAAGTCGTCCCGTTTGGCGGGGCGCACTCAGTTCAGGTGTGAAACAGGGTCTGGTTTTTCCTGGTTTTGGATCGCGGTGTGCGATCACCACAGGACGCGATGCCCCGAGCGGTTTATTCGGGCACCGAGAGGGTCATACAGGCTTCGCGTAGAAATTTACGGAATCGAATTCCGAGCTACGAGGAGGAAATTATGAGTACCAGAACAAAGTAGGAAAAGTTAGGGTTTACCTCGTGTCCGACACGACACTATCGTGTCCGAATCCTGTGTCTGAGTTGTGTCCTAGGGTTTAGGGCTGTATCCGCGTGTCCGGAGCTACGCTGGACGGGTTTGACCGAGACTCGCCGGGGAAGGGCGGCTCAGGGCGGCGGAGATGGGCCCGAGGAGGACGGCGGCTCTCGGCTCCGGGCGGAGGAGGGGGAAAGCAGCCGCGGGTGCTGCTGCTGCTGGTGTTGCTGCCCCCTGGGGGAGGAGACTCGGCGGAGGGCGGCTGGGTGCTGGCGGGTGGTGGTTGGCGGGGCTCCGGACGGCGCTGGAGGGTGGTGGTCGGCGGCTAGGGAGGAGGAATTAGGGCTCCGGCGGGGGTTTGAGGGAGGAGGAGACTGGAGGGGAGAGGGTTTTATAGGCTGTGGGCGGGGGTGAGGTCGGGGACGACCTGGGCCGAGGGAGCCGGCCGAGGGGAGCGTGGGCGGAGGTCGTGGCCGACGGGCACGCGGCGGGCGACAAAATTCTCGGGGCGGCGTGGGGGACAGGGGGGAATGGCGATGCGGGTCGGGTCGGGCGCGGATCCGGGTTGGGTGGACCCGCCCGGCCCGCTAGGCTCGGTTTGGGCTGGGTGCTAACGGGCTCAGCCCAGTGGGCCAGGCCGGGCCCAAAAACAAAAAAAACAGTAATAAATAATAAAAATAATATCTAATAATTAATTAATTTAATTAGAAAATAGTTTTTAGGCTTTTAAAAATAGGTCTGAGGTCCAAATAAATCCAGAAAAATTACCCTAAGTCCGGTTTTCTATTTTACACCATAAAATTATATTTTTATTACATTTTAATGTTAGTTATTGGCAATTAAAAATTATAACATTGCCACAGGACCTATGTAAATTCCTGAATATTGCATATTAATTCCCAAAAATTGATTTTTAAAAATCTAAAAATTTAGGGTGTTTACAATCTACCCCCCTTAAGAGGATTGCGTCCTCGCAATCGAAGGGTAAACTGTAAAGGCAAGATTTTACAGAATTGAAGAATGCTTAGGTTTTACCTGATTCTGCAAATAAGTGTGGATAACGCTGGCGCATAACATCTTCTCGCTCCCAGGTCAATTCGCCAGGAGAGTGCTGTTTCCAAGCTACTCGAACCAGTCTGATTGTCTGCCCTCGCAGTATCTTCTCACTGGTGTCGAGTATACCCACTGGCTGCTCTTCGTATCTCAGGCTAGGTCCCACCGAAATCTCAGAATGGTCAACTATATGACTCGGGTCCGTCACATATCTCCTCAGTTGTGAGACGTGGAATACGTCATGCACTCCCTCTAAGGATGGAGGTAATGCAAGACGGTAAGCCACCTCACCAATGCGCTCCAAGATATCAAATGGTCCAATGTGCCTTGGGCTTAACTTGCCTCTGCTGTCGAATCTGATGGTACCTCCAGTGGGCGAGATCCTCAAAAATACATGCTCTCCTTCCTTGAACTCCAGGGGTCGTATGTGTGCATCTGCCCAATGCTTCTGTCTATCCTGGGATGCACGGAGATGGTTCTGAATCTGTTTTACTTTCTCCACTGTCTCCGTTATCAACTCTGGACCCAGTATTTGACGTTCGCCAACGTCGCTCCAGCATATTGGTGATCTGCACTTTCTTCCGTTCAACGCCTCGAAAGGTGCCATCTGAATGCTTGCCTGATAGCTGTTCTTATAGGAGAACTCCACTAAGTGCAGATGATCTTCCCAAGATCCTCCGAAGTCCAGTATACATGATCGCAGCATGTCTTCCAAGATCTGTATTGTGCGCTCTGATTGGCCATCTGTCTGAGGATGATAGGCAGTACTGAATTTGAGCCTGGTACCGAGACTCTCTTGCATGCTTTGCCAGAAGTGAGATGTAAATCTTGAGTCTCGATCTGATACAATACTAACCGGCACTCCATGAAATTTTATGATCTCTGCATATACATGTCGGCTAATACTTCCGTGGATTGTCCTCTGAACGGCAAGAAGTGAGCCGACTTAGTGAGCCGATCCACGATGACCCATACTGCATCCTTTCCACTAGGGCTTCTTGGAAATCCAGTGACGAAGTCCATGGTAATAAGCTCCCACTTCCATTCATGGATGGGAAGTGGCTGCAACATACCTGCAGTCCTTTGGTGCTCGGCCTTCACCTGCTGGCATACTAAGCACTTTGCCATGAATCGGGCAATCTCCCTTTTCATTCCATACCACCAGTAATATTGTCCTAAGTCCCGGTACATCTTGGTCCCTCCTGGATGAACCGAGTATATGGAGCTATGTGCTTCTGTCATCAACTCCTGCCTTAATTCTCCGTTTGGAACATATAGGCGATTTCCGCACCTTAATGTTCTGTCTTCGTGGATGCGAAGTCCCGTTTGCAGGCCTGCTTCTGTTCTCTCCTTCAACCTTCGGAATCTGGCATCATTAGGCAAGGCTTCCTTGATTCTCTCCACCAGTGATGACTTCAATTCGAGGTTAGCCAGCAACCTATTTTGTCCAGGTAGAACAACCTCTATCTGAAGGTCTTGCAAGTCTTGTAATAGCTGAGGCTGCTCCGTCAAGAAATAATCCGAGGGTTTTCTGCTGAGGGCGTCGGCTACAACATTTGCTTTCCCCGGGTGGTACTGCAGATCTATATCAAAGTCCACCATCAACTCAAGCCAACGCCTCTGTCTCATGTTGAGCTCCTTCTGTGTATAAACATACTTCAAGCTCTTATGATCTGTGAATATCTTGACCTTCTCTCCATACAGATAATGTCGCCAGATCTTCAATGCAAAAATCACTGCAGCTAGCTCCAGATCATGCGTTGGGTAGTTCTTTTCGTGGACCTTCAGCTGCCTCGATGCATAAGCGATAACCTTGCCATGTTGCATCAAGACACAACCTAGTTCACTGCCGGACGCATCACTGTAAACAACAAAACCACCTGACCCTGAGGGAAGAGTCAGGACTGGTGCTGTTGTTAGATGCCTCTTCAATTCTTCAAAGGCATTCTGGCATTCTTCCGTCCATATGAACTCCTGATCCTTCCGTGTCAGCTTAGTCATAGGCTCTGTGATCCTTGAAAATTTTTTTATGAACCGCCGGTAATACCCATCAAGTCCAAGAAAACTTCTCACTTCTGCAACAGAGGTAGGGGTAGGCCAGGTTTCTATAGCAGTGACCTTTTCTGGGTCTACAGACAGTCCTTCACCTGAGATAATATGCCCTTAGAATGGCACCTTGTCCATACAGAACTCACATTTGCTGAGTTTGGCATACAGCTTCTCCCTTCTTAAAGTTTTTAGCACAATTCTAAGGTGTTCCTCGTGCTCTTCGTGGTTCTTGGAGTAGACTAGGATATCATCAATGAATACCACCACGAACTTATACAAGTACTGATGGAAGACCCCGTTCATCAAACTCAAATACGGCGGGTGCGTTGGTTAAACCAAACGGTATTACTAGGAACTCATAATGTCCATACTTAGTTCTGAAGGCCGTCTTTGGGATATCTTCCTTCTTCACCCTAATCTGGTGATAACCGGATCTAAGGTCAATCTTTGAGAATACCTTAGCACCACTTAATTGGTCAAACAAATCATCAATGCGTGGTAATGAGTACCGGTTCTTAATAGTTACAGCATTAAGGGCTCTGTAATCAATGCACAACCGTACAGTTCCGTCCTTCTTGGGTACAAAAAGTATAGGTGCTCCCCATGGTGAAACACTGGGCCAGATAAATCCTTTCTCCAGAAGGTCATCAACTTGTGTTTTTAGCTCCACTAACTCCTTAGGTGCTAGCCGATATACCGATGAAGTGATAGGTTCGGCTCCTGGAGTTAGGTCTATTGTGAATTCTATCTCCCGATCAGGTGGTAAACCTGGAAGGTCGTCGGGAAATACATCCACAAATTCCATTATGACTCTTGGGTAACCTGAATCTTCTTCTACAGTCAATACCCTAAGAGTTGGCTGGACCCCTTGTTCTACAACTCCTCAAAGAAATTCAAACTCAGAAAGGCTAGGGGGTCTAAATATCACTTTTCCAAGCCGGCAATCCAGTGTCGCATGGTACTGACTTAACCAGTCCATACCAAGTACAACATCGTAATCAGGCATTGAGAAGATCAGGAATTGGGCTCGCATCTCTCGGCCACAGACTACTACCGAACATGATCTATAAGTATTACTAACCGGGATAATTCCACCTCCCGTTAGAATTTTCTTCATCTTCGAGAGAGGTGCGGTAGCTATTCTATGTGTGGCTACGAAGCTAGCAGCAATAAATGAATGCGAGGCTCCAGAATCAAATAATGCTACAGCAGGAATTGAAGCTACTAATATGGTACCTGCTATCACTTCGCCTGCAGTAGCTTCTTCAGTGACTGCTAGTGCATATGCCTGATCTCGTCCCTGAACGGGACCCCTTTGCTGACGAGCTTGCTGGAACATTGCTGCCTGAGGTGGTAGAGGTGGCCTGGCTACTCCAGGCCCTGTCTGTGTTGTTCCCCCAGCTGGAAGAGCTGCAGGTGGAGCTGGTCGATTCGGAACTCCCTTCCGACGTTTCGAGCAGTCCTTTGAGAAGTGTTGTCCAGATCTGCAAACCAGGCAGAGCCCCAGCTTGCGTCTACATTCTTTTTCAATATGTCCTACCTTGTCGCAGTAATGGCAAGTAGACAGGTTCTTAGTTGCTGCTCTTGGAGGCGGGCTCTTCTGGGGCCGTTTAGCAGATTCCCCTGGTGATGACTTGGACGGTGCGGAGGAGAAGAGATGTTTCAGGCTTGATTCCCTCCAAGTAACGCGCTCCAGCCGACGTGCTGCAGCTATGACATCGGTGTAAGAGGTGGGCACGACCGATCCTATTAACTTCTGAAGCTCGAACCTGAGCCCATCAAAGAACTTCTCTGCCTTCTCCTCTTCGGTAGGAATTAGCCAAGGGGCAAAGGGGCGAAGCGGCTCAGGCGAATGAATTCGGCGTTATATTCCTCCACCGTCATGTTGCCCTGTTTCAGGCGGTTGAATCTGTCTCGGAGTTCTGACCGAGCCACAGCAGGGATGTACATTTCCTGGAAGAGTCTGGAGAACTCTTCCCAGGTAACCTGATCATGTCCGAGCCATCTTTCTTCGGACAGCCACCAATGATGCGCGTTATCCGTCAGTTGCATCCTGACGGCAGTCATCCATTTGTCCCTTGGTAGTTCAGCGGCCTCCAACTGATGCTGCGTGTTTGTAAGCCATTCATGCACTTCAGTTGGTCCTTCCTTGCCCGAGAAGGTACGGGGCTTGAGTTGGCAGAAATCTGTGATATATCCCGTCGCTGGCCGCCTATTTGGTGGATTTGCATGTTCCAATGCTGCAACTAGGCTGTTCCTTAGGTTCTCGGCCTCATGACGTTGGGCCTCCTGTTGAATCTGTTGTTGGGCCTGCATCATTGCGTAGAATATCTAGAATATTTGCTGGTCGTCCATTGCCTGTCCAGGGGGAAAGACAGGCATCGTAGGAGGGAACTGAGGAGGAGGCGGGATGTCATCACGCCTGAACCTGGAACTTGGCTGGCCAGTTGGATTGCTCTGAGAGGATTGTTCTCTGGTATCTGGCGTCGTTCCAGCTTCACAGGTAAACCCCGCTTCAGGCGGTGTACCCAAGAGGGTCTCGTCACCACTTCTGGGATCCATAACTCTACATCAAAAGGAAACAATGAGAACGCACAGAGGAATCAAAACATGATGCAATTCAAGCAATTAAATAGAATTCGACATAGAGTTCAACAACGATTCAATCAATGGATGAGATCCTATAACCTATCCTATCTTGTTGCAAGCCTGTCCGGTCCCTAAGTTGAAACCGAACAATTTAGTTTGGACCTGCATGGGCCACCACAAAAACCATGTCACGCCCCAGTCCCAAAATATCGAGGGACTGGACACGTGGCAACGGCCAGCAATACGCACCGATGGATAACCCAATTTAATAGAGCCATCAGGGCGTACTTAAGCTGTAAATAAGGTCTACTACAATAAATAAATGAACAGTAGGGTAAACTAAGTAACCATCTATGTGATATGCAAATGAGAGCAACACTAGTACTCAGGCTGAGACCGCTACAAGCTCTGTGTCGGGGAGCCGGGTAGCAGCAATAACACGTAAAGGGTCTAGCTCTGCTGGAGAGTCTACAACCTCACAATAATAGTAGATATATATATAGAACAGCCTGTAGCCTGTGTGTCTCTCCCCACCCAATGTAATCATGCAAGTCATGACCATAACGTCTCATGCCCATGTCAGCGGGATTATAGCTAATGCAACAAGTCATACTGTCTATAAATAATATTACTCTGTCAAGTCCTGTATCCTATACAGAATCACCACGAATATCTCAGGAGGATTCTGTCCATGATAGTGTCAAGTGTCCTGGGTTATAGGGTACTTGATAGGTCAAGTACAAAAGTAAGGGAATCGTAAATCCATCTCTAAATGACGAACCCAACACCGCGTACGGTGTTGGCACCCGACTATGATCGGACACTAGGTACGTTATGCGTTTTCTAGGTTAAGCAGTTTAAACAGTTTATATGAATTTACACAAGACATCCAGCAAAGTGTTATTACAGGAAATATGAAAATAAAGACTGCAAGTTTGGCAAGGTGCACTTGCCTGATGTTTGAATTCCACTTAGGTCCTAGTTTCGGAAATTTCCAGAGATGTCTCCGAAAGCTGAAATAAACAGTATCATCATGCTCAGAAGGTGTCAAACAGCTAGGAACGCTTGTCCTTGGGTCCAATTTGGAGACAAGGACAAAAACGGTAATTTCGGGCCAAAACGGGGTCCACCGGTGGGCCCGCTTTGCACCGAAAAATGTGTCCGGGTCAACGGTCTCTAAATTTACCAAACTTAGTGTCAACAGATCAGGAACGCTGATACGAACCCAACGGAACTTTTGAATTCCGATGAGCCGATCACAAAATCGCCCGTCGAGCGGTACGACACGTAATTTCGTTAACGTTCTCAGAATCGAACCAAACTTGACCCACAGGACTAGCGTTTCGCTACGAGTCCGATGGTGCAAGTTTCTCCTCGATCTGACGTTTGTGCACGAAGTTAGGGTGAATTGCAGAAAAGTCGAATACGGGACGATGTCCGCGGATACGCGTTGATTCCGGTGTGCACGGACACCCGAATCTGCTTCCGCAAAATCTCACACGTCCGTATCAACAACGCGCATGTATCGGTGAAGAACGCACGCGACCAAGTCATCCCGTTTGGTGGGGCGCACTCAGTTCCGGGGTGAAACAGGATCTGGTTTTTCCTGTTTTTGGATCGCGGTGTGCGATCACCACAGGACGCGATGCCCCGAGCGGTTTATCCGGGCACCGAGAGGGTCATACAGGCTTCGCGTAGAAATTTACGGAATCAAATTCCGAGCTACGAGGAGGAAATTACGAGTACCAGAACAGAGTAGGAAAAGTTAGGGTTTACCTCGTGTCCGACACGACACTGTCGTGTCTGAATCCTGTGTCTGAGTTGTGTCCTAGGGTTTAGGGCTGTGTCCGCGTGTCTGGAGCTACGCTGGACGGGTTCGACCGAGACTCGCCGGGGAAGGGCGGCTCAGGGCGGCGAAAATGGGCCCGAGGAGGACGGCGGCTCTCGGCTCCGGGCGGAGGAGGGGGAAGCAGCCGCGGGTGCTGCTGCTGCTGGTGTTGCTGCCCCCTGGGGAAGGAGACTCGGCGGAGGGCGGCTGGGTGCTGGTGGGTGGTGGTCGGCGGGGCTCCGGGCGGCGCTGGAGGGTGGTGGTCGGCGGCTAGGGTGGAGGAATTAGGGCTCCGGCGGGGGTTTGAGGGAGGAGGAGACTGGAGGGGAGAGGGTTTTATAGGCTAGGGGCGGGGGTGAGGTCGGGGACGACGTGGGCCGAGGGAGCCGGCCGAGGGGAGCGTGGGCGGAGGTCGTGGCCGACGGGCACGCGGCGAGCGGCGGAATTCTCGGGGCGGCGTGGGGGACAGGGGGGAATGGGGATGCAGGTCGGGTCGGGCGCGAATCCGGGTTGGACGGACCCGCCCGACCTGCTAGGCTCGGTTTGGGCTGGGTGCTAACGGGCTCGGCCCACTGGGCCGGGCCGCGCCCAAAAATTAAAAAAACAGTAATAAATAATAAAAATAATAACTAATAATTAATTAATTTAATTAGAAAATAGTTTTTAGGCTTTTAAAAAAAGGTCTGAGGTCCAAATAAATCCAGAAAAATTATCCTAAGTCCGGTTTTCTATTTTACACCATAAAATCATATTTTCATTACATTTTAATATTAGTTATTGGCAATTAAAAATTATAACATCGCCATAGGACCTATGTAAATTCCTGAATATTGCATATTAATTCCCAAAAATTGATTTTTAAAAAATCTGAAAATTTAGGGTGTTTACACGGGGGGTAGTTTCTTGCTGAACTACAAGGACTCTCCCTGGAATGTGAACACAATTTTAGACTGTCGGCTGGTGCTGAACCTCAGTCACTGCTGGAAGCTCCTCTGCATTGCCCCCTCTGTTCATCGCAATCAATCAGGGATTAGGCTTGAGGATTCAGGTGGAGAGAAGACCAATCTTTCTCCGGAAGCTTTTAATTGGTTAGTCTGCATCAGACCCTACCATTTGCTGTACAGAAGTGAAGACCATTGCTTCTTCGAGCCCTACTTTCCCAGTCGGTTCGCCAGGCAGTTTGGGTACGATCAGTTGCACGTGGGCAATGCCGTCACCAGCTTCAGGTCCAGGGGCGGACTCATTGATGGAGCTAGAGGATGGCGATATTTTATCGTAGGTTGCACGGGAGCAATCTTTACCGTGACGGTCGTCACACTCTCCACGGAGCTGCGCATCTTCCACTCGTATGCCCAGTTCTACGTGGCGATCAACACCTTCTATCGCGATTTTGACATGCGTGGAAGCTTTAGGGTACCTTCTTCCAAGCCTGGGGGAAGAGTCGAAGTCCCCTCGGTTTCTTCTGACGAGGGTGAGGAGTCCGTTACTCCGGATGAGCCTCTGGTGTTGGTGCCGAGATGTGAAGTGCCTCTGCCTGCGGGGGCTTTGGTATTCCCTGGGAAGCGAAGGGCTCCTGTTCTGAAGCAGACTTCCCCTCGCAAGAGGAAGAAGAAGACGGTTAATCGTCCTCTCCGGATTCTTGGTACTGAGGCTCCTAGGGAGGAACCTGTTATCTCTTCTGTTGGGGATATCTCTTTGATTAGAGGTTCCTCGCCTTTCGGAGAGGGACCCTCAGTTTCGGTTGGCGGTGCCGGAGAACTCCTGCTTGAAGCTGCCGTTGCTGCCACTGCCTCCGGTAGTGGAACGAAGTCGCCTCCGGGGCTGAGTATAAGGTTCCATATACCTTTATCCGGATCGGCGTCGGAAGAGACCCCTTTCGTGCTTGCGAGCGCACCTGGCGAGATTCCAGCCGATGAGCCTCGGTTGGAATTTGAGGAGGACTTGGAAGACTACTTGCCAGTGTCAGCTATCAGACCCCTTTCTCTAGGTATGTGTCACGCCCCAGTCCTAAAATACCGAGGGACCAGACGCGTGTCAACGGCCAGCAGTACGCACCGATGGACCAACTCAACATAATGGATCCATCAGGGCATACTTAAGCTGTAAAACAAGTCTACGACAATCATGGCACAGCTAATCTCATCCACACAAGATATAAAATATGATCCACAGAATAAATAAGGAATGTAAATCATCATCCAGTCTCACATAGTACTTCGGGGAACAACCCGATAAATATCTAGTACAATGGTTCATCTGACCAGAATATCAAAGACTAAAATAAATAATAAAAGCTGAGCATAAACAACGATGCTCAAGAGAAGTCTTCAGCTAAGACCTCGTCCTCGGATGGTGGGACAACTCCTGGATCAGCTCCTGCTCCGGTCCCGTAAACCTCGGGATAAACCTCGTCTGCAAAATCTGGGGACAAAAATCCGGATCCAGGTCCTCAGGGGACATAGCAAGGTACAAGAAAGCTCATGCCAATAAATACAGATAAGCAGTGCAGCAATATATAACTAAATGAAATATAGAGGTAAATATGTAACCATCTAAGTGTAAATGCAAGTGAGAGCATCACTAGTCTCAGGCTGAGCCACTACAAGCTCTGTGTCGGGGAGCCGGTAGCGGTAATAACCGGTAGTGGGTCTAGGTCTGCTACGAGAGTCTACGACCTCTCAATAATAGAAGATATATATAAATACAGCCTGTAGCCTGTGTGTCTCTCCCCACCCAATGTAACCACGCATATCATGACCACAACGTCTCATGCCCATGTCAAGCGCGATCATAGCTAAATGCAACCAGTCATAAAGTATCTAATAGTATAATGTCCATGTCCTGTATCCTATACAGAATCACCACGAATATCTCGAGAAAATCCTGTCTCATGAATAGTGTAAACACCCTAAATTTCAGAAACAAAGTTTAATACAATTTTTCCCGTATTTTGGTGTTCTTCCGGACTTTACAGCTAAGGTGAGTTGGGTTAAATAATTTTTAGAGTGACTTAATGGAGTTAAAATATTCTGGAAGTAAAAATTTATTGTGTAAGACGGAGAACCGGACGCACGGCAATTTTCGGTGAATTTATTGGACACCGGAGCAACGTATCGAGGACCTTTAAACTACTGGATTGATGAACCAAACCCAGATGAAACGAACCGAACCAAACTCAGCTTATTGGGTCGGGTCGGATCGGATCCGAGCCAAACCCGACCCGGATCCAAGCCTGCATAGGAAACCCTAGCCGCATGTGTTACTGTAGCGGCTATAAAACCTCGTGGAGCGTGCCCAGCCGCCGACCTCCCCGCGCCGTCACCTTTTCCGACTACTTTGCCGGAGCCCTAGCCGTACTTCTCCCACCTCGAGCGACCCCGACTCCCCTGTGCTCGACCGCCGCTCGATCCTCCGCCACAGCAGCCGATCCCCAGCCCCATCAACTCCTCCACCCTGTTTCCGCTCAGGGCCGAGACTCCCCCGCTCAGGCCGAGACTCCCCCGCTCAGGCCGAGATCCCCCCCTGCTCAGCCCGACGAGCCGCCCCCGCCAGCCTGTGCCTCCCCTACTCAACGGGACAGCCACCGAGCGTCGTCCTCCGCCCTAGCCCGGACACGGCCAACCCAGGACGCAGCAGCAACCCCGTGACCGGACACAGCAACTCGACCAGGACACGGAGTTGACGCTCGGACGCGTGAAAATTCAGCGTTCACGGAGCCCTGTTCAGGTACCGATTTCTCGCAACTCGCAACTCCGTTTTAGTTTCCGTCAGTTGCTACGCGCAGACTGTATAACCCTCTCGGTGCCCGTGCAACTTGCTCGGTGCATCGCGCCCTGTGGTGATCGCACACCGCGATCCAAAAACGGGAAAAACAATGCCCTGTTTCACCCCGGAACTGGGTACGCCCCGCCAAACGGGACGACTTGGTCGCACGCGGTCTTTACCAAACTGTGCGCGATGTTGATACGGTCGTGTGGGTTTTCGCAGAAGTCGATTTGGAGGTGCGTGCACCCCGGAATCAACGCGTATCCGCCGACGACACCCCGTATCCGTCGATTCTGGAACACGCTGTAACTTCGTGTATACACGTCGGATCGAGACGAAACTTGCGCCATCGGATCCGTAGTAATACGCTGGTCCCGTGAGCCAAGTTTGGTTCGATTCTGAGGACGTTGACGAAATCACGTATCGTGGGCCCCACCGGCTCCACTTGACGGGTGATTTTGTGACCGGCTCATCGGAATCCAATTCTGGAAGTTCCGTTGGGTTCGTATCATCGTTCCTGACTTGTAGACACTGAGTTTGCGGAATTTGGAGACCTTTGACCCTGACCCGCTTTTCGGTGCAAAGTGGGCCCGCATGTGGAACCCGCTTTGGCCCGAAAATGACCTTTTTGCCCCTGTATCCAAATTGGACGTAAGGACAGGCATTTCCAGCTATTTGACATCTTCTGAGACTGTTGGTGATATTTATTACAGCTTTTGGAGTAGTTTCCACCGGATCCACAGGTACCAGGACAGTTGTTGATATTCGGACATCAGGCAAGTGTACCTTGCCAAACTCTGCAGTTTAGTTATCTATTTTCCTTGTTTTATATATATTGCTGTGCATGCTCAACCTAGGACCGTGTGACGTACTTAGCGTCCGATTATCAGTCGGGTGCCGACACTGTACGCAGTGTTGGGTACGGTCATCTAGAGATGGATATCCGTGACACTTTAGATTCTCGTACTTGTCTTATCAAGTACCATATGACCCAGGACACTTGACACTATTCATGAGACAGGATTTTCCCGAGATATTCGTGGTGATTCTATATAGGATACAGGACATGGACATTATACTATTAGATACTTATGACTGGTTGCATCTAGCTATGATCGCGCTTGACATGGGCATGAGACGTTGTGGTCATGATATGCGTGGTTACATTTGGGTGGGGAGAGACACACAGGCTACAGGCTGTATTTATGTATATCTTCTATTATTGAGAGGTCGCAGGTTCTCGTAGCAGAGCCTGACCCACTACCGGTTATTACCGCTACCGGCTCCCCGACACAGAGCTTGTAGTGGCTCAGCCTGAGACTAGTGATGCTCTCACTTGCATTTACACTTAGATGGTTACATATTTACCCCATTGTTCATTTAGTTATATATTTGCTGCACTGCTTATCTGTATTTATTGGCATGAGCTTTCTTGTACCTTGCTATGTCCCCTGAGGACCTGGATCCGGATTTTGTTCCCCAGATTTTGCAGACGTGGTTTATCCCGAGATCTACGGGACTGGAGCAGGAGCTGATCCAGGAGTTATACCATCATCTGAGGACGAGGTCTTAGCTGAAGACTTCTCTTGAGCATCCATGTTCATGCTCGGCTTTCATTTATTTATTTCAGTCTTTTATATTCTGGTCTGTTGAACCATTGTACTAGATATTTATCGGGTTGTTCCCCGAAGTACTTTGTGAGACTTGCTGATGATTTACATTCTTTATTTATTCTGTGGATCATGTTTCATATCTTGTGTGGATGAGATTAGTTGTGCCATGATTGTCGTAGACTTGTTTTACAGCTTAAGTATGCCCTGATGGATCCATTATATTGAGTTGGTCCATCGGTGCGTACTGCTGGCCGTTGCCACGCGACTGGTCCCACGGTATTTTGGGACTGGGGCGTGACATGGTTTTTTTGTGGTGGCCCATGCAGGTCTACGACTAAATAGTTCGGTTTCAACTTAGGGACCGGACCAGCCTGCCCTAAGGATAGTATAAACTATAGGAACTCATCCATTATTTAACCATTTGTTGAACTCTATATCGATCTCGAAATTTGTTACTTGAACTGCATCCTGTATTGATTCCTCTGAGCGTTCTCATAGTTTATCTTTTGATTGCAGAGCAATGGATTCCGAGAACAGAGAGGATATTCCTTTGGAGACGCCACACGACGCTGTGGTTACTTATAGAGACGGAGTGACACCAGGGGATGGTGGACAAGCATCGCAGAGTGATCAAACCGGGCAGCCTAATCCAAGGTTCCGGAGAGATGACATTCCACCACCACCACAGTTCACTCCCCAGATGCCAGTATTCCCGCCAGGACAAGCCATGGACGGGCAACAAATGTTCCAGATGATGTATGCTATGATGCAAGCACAGCAACAAGTTCAGCAAGAGGCCCATCGGCAGGAGGCCGAGTATCTGAGGACCAGCCTGGTATCCGCAATGGAGCAGGCAAATCCGGCAGCGAGGAGAACATCGACGGGATCTATCACCGATTTCCGTCATCTCAAGCCTCGCACGTTTTCCGGTAAAGAAGGGCCAACGGGAGTTCATGAGTGGCTCACCAACATTCAGCATCAGTTGGAAGCCGCTGAACTTCCAAGAGAGAAGTGGATGACTGCCGTCAGAATGCAGTTAACTGATAACGCGCATCACTGGTGGTTAGCAGAAGAAAGGAGGCTTGGACAGGACCGAGTCACATGGGAAGAGTTCTCCAGACTCTTCCAAGAGATGTACATTCCAGCCATTGCACGGTCAGAGCTCAGAGACAGGTTCAACCGCCTTATCCAAGGCAGCATGTCAGTAGAGGAATACAATGCGGAATTTATTCGCCTGAGCCGCTTTGCCCCAACACTGATTTCAACGGAGGAAGAAAAAGCAGAGAAGTTCTTTGATGGCTTGAAGTTCGAGCTTCAGAAAGTGATTGGAACGGTAGCACCTACCTCTTATACAGATGTCCTTGCAGCAGCCCGACGCTTGGAGCGCGTCACCAGGAGGGAATCTAATTTGAAGAGGCCTATCACATCAGCACAATCCAGGCCAGCACATGGGGATTCAGCAAAGCGAGCCCAAAGGGGTATGCCAGATAGAGCGGCACAGAGAGACAGACCTCTTCCTACTTGTCACCACTGCGGCAAGGTAGGACACATTGAGAAGGAATGCCGGCGTAAGTTGGGACTATGTTTGAGCTGCGGATCCAACCAGCACTTTTCCAGGGACTGTACTGAACGAAGAGACGGAGCACCCAGACTAGCATTACCTGCACCACGACCAGCTTATCCAGCAGCAGGAGGCCAGCAAACAGGAGTTGGTGGGGTCAGACCACCAGCCCCAGGAGGGAATCATCAGAGACCACCACTGGCACCACAGGCAGCCTTATTTCAGCAGGCTCAGCAGCAGCAGAGAGGTCCAGCTCAGGGACGGGCACAGGCATTCCCACTAGCTGTTGAGGAGGAGGCTACAGCAGGCGAAGTCATCGCAGGTACTATTTTAGTAGCTTCATTACCTGCAGTAGCTTTATTTGATTCTGGAGCATCGCATTCATTTATAGCAGCTAGCTTTGTAGCCACCCATAGAGTAGCTACCGCACCCCTTCCGAAGATGAAGAGGATTCTTACGGGAGGAGGTATTATTCCGGTTAGTGACGTCTGTAGATCATGTTCTGTAGTCATATGTGGCCGAGAGATGCGAGCTCAATTTCTAATCTTTTCCATGCCGGATTATGATGTCGTACTTGGTATGGACTGGTTAAGACAGTACCATGCGACTCTTGATTGCCGACTTGGGCGGGTTATATTTAGACCGCCAGGACATCCAGAATTTGAGTTTCTCCGAGGAGCAGTAGAGCAAGGAGTTCAGCCTACTCTTAGGGTATTATCTGTAGAAGGGGAGACAGGTTACCCAAGAGTCATATCAGAATTTGTGGATGTATTTCCTGATGATCTTCCAGGTTTACCGCCTGATCGGGAAATAGAATTCACAATAGACTTAACTCCAGGAGCAGAGCCAATCACTTCATCGGTTTATCGGCTAGCACCTAAGGAGTTAGTGGAGTTGAAGGAACAGGTTGATGATCTGTTGGAGAAGGGTTTCATTCGCCCCAGTGTTTCACCTTGGGGAGCACCCATCTTATTTGTGCCGAAGAAGGATGGAACAGTACGGTTGTGCATTGATTACCGGGCACTGAATGCCGTGACCATCAAGAACAGGTATCCCTTACCACGCATTGATGATCTATTCGATCAATTGAGTGGTGCAAGGGTATTCTCGAAGATTGACCTTAGATCCGGCTATCATTAGATCAAGGTGAGGAAGGAAGACATCCCGAAGACAGCTTTCAGGACGAAGTATGGGCATTATGAGTTCCTGGTGATGCCGTTTGGTTTAACCAATGCGCCAGCAGTGTTTATGAGTTTGATGAACAGAGTCTTTCATCAATTCTTGGATAAATTCGTAGTGGTATTCATTGATGACATTCTCATATATTCCAAGAGCCCTGAAGAGCACGAGGAGCATCTCAGAATCGTGTTAGAGACCTTGAGGCAAGAGAAGTTATATGCCAAGCTCAGTAAGTGCGAGTTCTGTATGGACAGAGTGCCTTTCTTGGGACACATCATATCAGGAGAAGGACTTTCAGTGGATCCAGAGAAAGTTGCGGCGATAGAGACTTGGCCTACACCTACATCAGTTGCAGAGGTAAGAAGTTTTCTAGGACTTGCGGGATATTACCGAAGGTTCGTAGAAAATTTCTCAAGGATTGCAGAACCAATGACAAAGCTAACACGAAAGGATCAGGAGTTTATATGGACAGAAGACTGCCAGAAGGCTTTTGAAGAACTAAAGAGGAGATTAACAACAGCACCTGTCTTGACTCTTCCTTCAGGGTCAGGAGGTTTTGTTGTTTACAGTGATGCATCCGGCAGTGGACTAGGATGTGTTTTGATGCAACATGGCAAGGTCATTGCTTATGCGTCAAGACAGTTGAAGGACCACGAGAAGAACTACCCCACGCATGATCTGGAGCTAGCAGCAGTGATATTTGCATTGAAGATATGGAGGCACTACCTTTATGGAGAGAGGGTAGAAATCTTTACTGACCACAAGAGCCTGAAGTATGTGTATACTCAGAAAGAGCTTAACATGAGACAGAGACGTTGGCTGGAACTGATGGTGGATTTTGACATCGATCTGCAGTATCATCCGGGAAAGGCGAATGTTGTTGCAGATGCACTCAGCAGGAAGCCTACGGCTTATTTCTTGACAATGCAGCCCGAGCTATTGAGAGACTTACAGGAGTTACAGATAGAGGTTATCGTACCGGGACAGAATGGCTTGATGGCTAACCTTGAGATTCAGTCATCACTCGTGGAGAAGATTAAAGAAGCATTGCCCACCGATGCTAGATTCCGAAGACTCAAAGAAAGGACAGAAGCAGGTATTCAGACAGGACTTCGCATTCACGAAGACGGGACGTTGAGATTTGGAAACCGCTTGTATGTTCCAAATGGAGAATTGAGACAAGAGTTAATGACTGAAGCACATAGCTCTATGTATTCTGTTCACCCAGGAGGAACTAAGATGTACAGAGACTTGAGACAGTATTACTGGTGGCATGGAATGAAGAGAGAGATCGCAAGATTTGTGGCCAAATGTTTAGTATGTCAACAAGTGAAGGCGGAGCATCAGAGAACTGCAGGTATGTTACAGCCGCTTCCGATACCGGAATGGAAGTGGGAGCACATCACGATGGACTTTGTCACAGGATTTCCGAAGAGCCCCAGCGGAAGAGACGCAGTATGGGTGATAGTGGATCGGCTCACTAAGTCGGCACACTTCTTGCCATTTAGAGTTGGACAGTCCACAGAGGTACTAGCCGACATGTATATGCGACAAATCGTCAAATTACATGGAGTGCCTGTTAGTATCGTATCGGATCGAGATTCGAGATTTACATCTCATTTCTGGAGAAGCATGCAAGAGAGTCTGGGCACCAGACTCAAATTCAGCACGGCATATCACCCGCAGACAGATGGACAATCGGAGCGCACCATTCAGATCTTAGAGGACATGTTGAGATCATGTATGCTAGATTTCGGAGGATCTTGGGAAGATCATTTGCACTTAGTAGAGTTCTCCTACAATAACAGTTATCAGGCCAGCATCCAGATGGCGCCATTTGAAGCTTTATACGGAAGGAAGTGCAGATCACCTGTGTGTTGGAGTGACGTTGGTGAACGTCAGATACTAGGTCCAGAATTGGTAACGCAGACGGTGGAGAAGGTAAAGCAGATACAGAATCATCTACGAGCAGCTCAGGACAGACAGAAGCATTGGGCAGATACACACAGACGTCCCCTAGAGTTCAAGGAAGGAGATCATGTGTTCTTGAGGATTTCGCCCACTCGTGGTACTATCAGATTCGGGAGCAGAGGCAAGCTGAGCCCAAGGTATATTGGGCCATTTGACATTCTAGAGCGCGTTGGTGAGGTGGCTTATCGGCTTGCATTACCTCCATCCTTAGAGGGAGTGCATGACGTATTCCACGTCTCCCAGTTGCGAAGGTACGTGACCGACCCAAGTCACGTAGTCGATCATTCAGAGATCGCAGTAGGCCCGAGCTTGAGATATGAGGAACAACCAGTTGGCATCCTCGACGTCAGTGAGAAGACATTGCGGGGACAGACAATCAGACTGGTCCGAGTAGCATGGAAACATCATTCACCAGGCGAATCGACTTGGGAACGAGAAGATAGTATGCGTCAGCGATACCCCCACTTGTTCGAGGAGGCAGTTGTAAACTAAGCAACCTTGTACTTCCATAACTCTTTCTTTAGTAGCTTATTCTTTGATTGCGAGGACGCAATCCTTTTAAGGAGGGAAGATTGTAAACACCCTAAATTTCAGAAACAAAGTTTAATACAATTTTTCCCGTATTTTGGTGTTCTTCCGGACTTTACAGCTAAGGTGAGTTGGGTTAAATAATTTTTAGAGTGACTTAATGGAGTTAAAATATTCTGGAAGTAAAAATTTATTGTGTAAGACGGAGAACCGGACGCACGGCAATTTTCGGTGAATTTATTGGACACCGGAGCAACGTATCGAGGACCTTTAAACTACTGGATTGATGAACCAAACCCAGATGAAACGAACCGAACCAAACTCAGCTTATTGGGTCGGGTCGGATCGGATCCGAGCCAAACCCGACCCGGATCCAAGCCTGCATAGGAAACCCTAGCCGCATGTGTTACTGTAGCGGCTATAAAACCTCGTGGAGCGTGCCCAGCCGCCGACCTCCCCGCGCCGTCACCTTTTCCGACTACTTTGCCGGAGCCCTAGCCGTACTTCTCCCACCTCGAGCGACCCCGACTCCCCTGTGCTCGACCGCCGCTCGATCCTCCGCCACAGCAGCCGATCCCCAGCCCCATCAACTCCTCCACCCTGTTTCCGCTCAGGGCCGAGACTCCCCCGCTCAGGCCGAGACTCCCCCGCTCAGGCCGAGACTCCCCCGCTCAGGCCGAGATCCCCCCCTGCTCAGCCCGACGAGCCGCCCCCGCCAGCCTGTGCCTCCCCTACTCAACGGGACAGCCACCGAGCGTCGTCCTCCGCCCTAGCCCGGACACGGCCAACCCAGGACGCAGCAGCAACCCCGTGACCGGACACAGCAACTCGACCAGGACACGGAGTTGACGCTCGGACGCGTGAAAATTCAGCGTTCACGGAGCCCTGTTCAGGTACCGATTTCTCGCAACTCGCAACTCCGTTTTAGTTTCCGTCAGTTGCTACGCGCAGACTGTATAACCCTCTCGGTGCCCGTGCAACTTGCTCGGTGCATCGCGCCCTGTGGTGATCGCACACCGCGATCCAAAAACGGGAAAAACAATGCCCTGTTTCACCCCGGAACTGGGTACGCCCCGCCAAACGGGACGACTTGGTCGCACGCGGTCTTTACCAAACTGTGCGCGATGTTGATACGGTCGTGTGGGTTTTCGCAGAAGTCGATTTGGAGGTGCGTGCACCCCGGAATCAACGCGTATCCGCCGACGACACCCCGTATCCGTCGATTCTGGAACACGCTGTAACTTCGTGTATACACGTCGGATCGAGACGAAACTTGCGCCATCGGATCCGTAGTAATACGCTGGTCCCGTGAGCCAAGTTTGGTTCGATTCTGAGGACGTTGACGAAATCACGTATCGTGGGCCCCACCGGCTCCACTTGACGGGTGATTTTGTGACCGGCTCATCGGAATCCAATTCTGGAAGTTCCGTTGGGTTCGTATCATCGTTCCTGACTTGTAGACACTGAGTTTGCGGAATTTGGAGACCTTTGACCCTGACCCGCTTTTCGGTGCAAAGTGGGCCCGCATGTGGAACCCGCTTTGGCCCGAAAATGACCTTTTTGCCCCTGTGTCCAAATTGGACGTAAGGACAGGCATTTCCAGCTATTTGACATCTTCTGAGACTGTTGGTGATATTTATTATAGCTTTTGGAGTAGTTCCCACCGGATCCACAGGTACCAGGACAGTTGTTGATATTCGGACATCAGGCAAGTGTACCTTGCCAAACTCTGCAGTTTAGTTATCTATTTTCCTTGTTTTATATATATTGCTGTGCATGCTCAACCTAGGACCGTGTGACGTACTTAGCGTCCGATTATCAGTCGGGTGCCGACACTGTACGCAGTGTTGGGTACGGTCATCTAGAGATGGATATCCGTGACACTTTAGATTCTCGTACTTGTCTTATCAAGTACCATATGACCCAGGACACTTGACACTATTCATGAGACAGGATTTTCCCGAGATATTCGTGGTGATTCTGTATAGGATACAGGACATGGACATTATACTATTAGATACTTATGACTGGTTGCATCTAGCTATGATCGCGCTTGACATGGGCATGAGACGTTGTGGTCATGATATGCGTGGTTACATTTGGGTGGGGAGAGACACACAGGCTACAGGCTGTATTTATGTATATCTTCTATTATTGAGAGGTCGCAGGTTCTCGTAGCAGAGCCTGACCCACTACCGGTTATTACCGCTACCGGCTCCCCGACACAGAGCTTGTAGTGGCTCAGCCTGAGACTAGTGATGCTCTCACTTGCATTTACACTTAGATGGTTACATATTTACCCCATTGTTCATTTAGTTATATATTTGCTGCACTGCTTATCTGTATTTATTGGCATGAGCTTTCTTGTACCTTGCTATGTCCCCTGAGGACCTGGATCCGGATTTTGTTCCCCAGATTTTGCAGACGTGGTTTATCCCGAGATCTACGGGACTGGAGCAGGAGCTGATCCAGGAGTTGTACCATCATCTGAGGACGAGGTCTTAGCTGAAGACTTCTCTTGAGCATCCATGTTCATGCTCGGCTTTCATTTATTTATTTCAGTCTTTTATATTCTGGTCTGTTGAACCATTGTACTAGATATTTATCGGGTTGTTCCCCGAAGTACTTTGTGAGACTTGCTGATGATTTACATTCTTTATTTATTCTGTGGATCATGTTTCATATCTTGTGTGGATGAGATTAGTTGTGCCATGATTGTCGTAGACTTGTTTTACAGCTTAAGTATGCCCTGATGGATCCATTATATTGAGTTGGTCCATCGGTGCGTACTGCTGGCCGTTGCCACGCGACTGGTCCCACGGTATTTTGGGACTGGGGCGTGACAAATAGTGTCAAGTGTTCTGGGTCATATGGTACTTGATAAGACAAGTACGAGAATATAAAATGTCACGGATATCCATCTCTAAATGACCGTACCCAACACTGCGTACAGTGTCGGCACCCGACTGATAATCGGACACTAAGTACGTCACACGGTCCTAGGTTGAGCATGCACAGCAATATATATAAAGCAAGGAAAATAGATAACTAAACTGCAGAGTTTGGCAAGGTACACTTGCCTAATGTCCGAAAACCAACGACTGTCCCTGTATCGGTGGATCCGGTAGGTACTACTCCAAAAGCTGTAATAAACATCACCAACAGTCTCAGACGATGTCAAATAGCTGGAAATGCCTGTCCTTACGTCCAATTTGGACACAGGGGCAAAAAGGTCATTTTTGGGCCAAAGCGGGTTCCACATGTGGGCCACTTTACACCAAAAAGTGTGTCAGGGTCAAGGGTCTCCAAATTCCGCAAACTCAGTGTCTACAAGTCAGAAACGACGATACGAACCCAACGGAACTTCCAGAATTGGATTCCGATGAGCCGATCACAAAATCACCCGTCAAGTGGAGCCTGTGGGGCCCACGATACGTGATTTTGTCAACGTCCTCAGAATCGAACCAAACTTGGCTCACAGGACCAGCGTATTACTACGGATCCGATGGCACAAGTTTCGTCTCGATCCGACGTGTGTACACGAAGTTACAGCGTGTTCCAGAATCGACGGATACGGGATGTCGTCGGCGGATACGCGTTGATTCCGGGGTGCACGCACCTCCGAATCGACTTCTGCGAAATCCTATACGACCGTATCAACGTCGCGCACAGTTTGGTAAAGACCACGTGCGTCCAAGTCATCCCGATTGGCGGGGCGGACTCAGTTCTGAGGTGAAACAGGGCGTTGCTTCTTCCTATTTTGGATCGCGGTGTACGATCACTACAGGACGTGATGCACCGAGCGATTTGCACGGGCACCGAGAGGGTTATACAGTCTACGCATAGCAACTGACGAAATTGAAATCGGAGTTGCGAGGAGGGAGAAATCAGTACCTGAACAGGGCTCCGCGAATGCTGAATTCCAAGTGTCCGCGCGTCAATTCCGTGTCCTGGTTCAGAGTTTCTGCTTCCTCGTGTCCGCGGTGAGTCAGAGCTTGGGCTCTGTCCTCGGATGGCTTCGCCGGGGATCAGCCTCGTGGTCGGCTAGGGCTCAGGCGATCGGGTCTCGTGCGGCGGCCGGCGTGGGTCGAAGGGTCGAAGGGTCGATGGTCCGTCGTCGGTTTCTGAGGCGGACTCGGGCTGGGCGGGTCGAAGGTTGATGGGGATGTCGACGCCGGAGAGCGGCGGCGTTGCCGAAGGGTCGAGGGGGAAGCGTCGACCGAGGGGTGGTCGGCTGGGCGGTTGAAGGGTTCTGAGGAGTGCACGGCGGAGGGAGACGCGGGGAGTCGGGGTCTTGGTTGGGGGAGTCGACGCCGGAGAGCGGCGGCGGTTGCTCTGAGATGGGGGTCGATGAGGTTGCTCGAGATCGGAGGGAAAACTGGTGGCGGTCGGCGTGGCACGGAAGCCGAGGCGGTGGTTTTATACTCGGCTACAGGGTTTCAGGCGAATTAGGGTTTTCCTATCGGGTTTCGGGTCAGGGTTCGGCTTGGTTCCGACCCGACCCGACCCACCAAGTGGTTTGGGTTTGGCAGGGGTCCGGTTTGGTCTGATCAGGATTGGTTTTGGTTCAGGTTGGGTTCAGGGTTGGTTTAATCATTCCAATTAGCTTTTAGTCCTCGATTCGTTGCTCCGGAGTCCAATAAATTCACCGAAAAATGCCATGCGTCCGGTTTTCCATTTTACCCAATAAATTTCTATTTCCAGAATATTTTAACTCTAATTAGTCACACTTTAAAATTATTTAACCCACAAACCTCAGTGATAAATTCCAGAAAAATACCGAAAATACGGAAAATTATATAAATCTTATTTCTGAAATTTAGGGTGTTTACAATCTTCCCTCCTTAAAAGGATTGCGTCCTCGCAATCAAAGAATAAGCTTACTAAAGAAAGAGTTTATGGGAATACAAGGTGGCCTAGTTTACAACAGCCTCCTCAAACAAATGGGGGTAACGCTGGCGCATATTATCTTCTCGTTCCCAAGTCGATTCGCCTGGTGAATGATGTTTCCATGCTACTCGGACCAGTCTGATCGTCTGTCCCCGTAATGTCTTCTCACTGACGTCGAGGATGCCAACTGGTTGCTTCTCATATCTCAAACTTGGGCCTACTGCGATCTCTGAATGATCGACTACGTGACTTGGGTCGGTCACGTATCTTCGCAGCTGCGAGACGTGGAATACGTCATGCACTCCCTCTAAGGATGGAGGTAATGCAAGACGATAAGCCACCTCCCCAACGTGCTCTAGAATGTCAAATGGCCCAATATACCTTGGGCTCAGCTTGCCTCTGCTCCCGAATCTGATAGTACCACGAGTGGGTGAAATCCTTAAGAATACGTGATCTCCTTCCTTGAACTCTAGGGGACGTCGGTGTGTATCAGCCCAATGCTTCTGTCTGTCCTGAGCTGCTCGTAGATGGTTCTGTATCTGCTTCACCTTCTCTACTGTCTGCGTGACCAATTCTGGACCCAGTATTTGACGTTCACCAACGTCACTCCAACACACAGGTGATCTGCACTTTCTTCCGTATAAAGCTTCGAATGGTGCCATCTGGATGCTGGCCTGATAACTGTTATTGTAGGAGAACTCTACTAAGTGCAAATGATCTTCCCAAGATCCTCCAAAATCTAGCATACATGATCGCAACATGTCCTCCAAGATCTGAATGGTGCGCTCCGATTGTCCATCTGTCTGCGGGTGGTATGCCGTGCTGAATTTGAGTCTGGTGCCTAAACTCTCTTGCATGCTTCTCCAGAAATGAGATGTAAATCTCGAATCTCGATCCGATACAATACTAACAGGTACTCCATGTAATTTGACGATTTGTCGCATATACATGTCAGCTAGTACCTCTGTGGACTGTCCAACTCTAAATGGCAAGAAGTGTGCCGATTTAGTGAGTCGATCCACTATCACCCATACTGCGTCTCTTCCGCTGGGGCTCTTCGGAAATCCTGTGACAAAGTCCATCGTGATATGCTCCCACTTCCATTCCGGTATCGGAAGCGGCTGTAACATACCTGCAGTTCTCTGATGCTCCGCCTTCACTTGTTGACATACTAAGCATTTGGCCACAAATCTCGCGATCTCTCTCTTCATTCCATGCCACCAGTAATACTGTCTCAAGTCTCGATACATCTTGGTTCCTCCTGGGTGAACAGAGTACATAGAGCTATGCGCTTCAGTCATTAACTCCTGTCTCAATTCTCCATTTGGGACATACAGGCAATTTCTAAACCTCAATGTCCTGTCTTCGTGGATGCGAAGTCCTGTCTGCATACTTGCTTCTGTCCTTTCTTTGAGTCTTCGGAATCTAGCATCGGTGGGCAATGCTTCTTTAATCTTCTCCACTAGGGATGACTGAATCTCAAGATTAGCCATCAATCCATTCTGTCCCGGTACGATAACCTCTATCTGTAGTTCCTGTAAGTCCTTCAATAACTCGGGCTGCATGGTCAAGAAATAAGCCGTAGGCTTCCTGCTGAGTGCATCTGCAACAACATTCGCCTTTCCCGGATGATACTGTAGATCGATGTCAAAATCCACCATTAGTTCTAGCCAGCGTCTCTGCCTCATGTTAAGCTCCTTCTGAGTATACACATACTTCAGACTCTTGTGATCAGTAAAGATTTCTACCCTCTCTCCATAAAGATAGTGTCTCCATATCTTCAGTGCAAATATAACTGCTGCTAGCTCCAGATCATGTGTGGGGTAGTTCTTCTCGTGGTCCTTCAACTGTCTCGACGCATAAGCAATGACCTTGCCATGTTGCATCAAAACACATCCTAGTCCACTGCCTGATGCATCACTGTAAACAACAAAACCTCCTGACCCTGAAGGAAGAGTCAAGACAGGTGCTGTTGTTAATCTTATCTTCAGTTCTTCAAAAGCCTTCTGGCAGTCTTCTGTCCATACAAACTCCTGATCCTTCCGTGTCAGCTTTGTCATTGGTTCTGCAATCCTTGAGAAATTTTCTACGAACCTTCGGTAATATCCCGCGAGTCCGAGAAAACTTCTCACCTCTGCGACTGATGTGGGTGTAGGCCAAGTCTCTATTGCCGCAACTTTCTCTGGATCCACTGAAAGTCCTTCTCCTGAGATGATGTGCCCCAAGAAAGGTACTTTGTCCATACAGAACTCACACTTACTGAGCTTGGCATATAACTTCTCCTGTCTCAAGGTCTCTAACACGATTCTAAGATGCTCCTCGTGCTCTTCAGGGCTCTTGGAATATATGAGAATGTCATCAATGAACACCACTACGAATTTATCCAAGAATTGATGGAAGACCCTGTTCATTAAGCTCATAAACACTGCTGGTGCGTTGGTTAAACCAAACGGCATCACCAAGAACTCATAATGCCCATACTTCGTCCTGAAAGCTGTCTTCGGGATGTCTTCCTTCCTCACCTTGATCTGATGATAGCCGGATCTAAGGTCAATCTTCGAGAATACCCTTGCACCACTCAATTGATCGAATAGATCATCAATGCGTGGTAAGGGATACCTGTTCTTGATGGTCACGGCATTCAGTGTCCTGTAATCAATGCACAACCGTACTGTTCCATCCTTCTTCGGCACAAATAAGATGGGTGCTCCCCAAGGTGAAACACTGGGGCGAATGAAACCCTTGTCCAACAGATCATCTACCTGTTCCTTCAATTCCACTAACTCCTTAGGTGTTAGCCGATAAACTGATAAAGTGATTGGCTCTGCTCCTGGAGTTAAGTCTATTATGAATTCTATTTCCCGATCAGGCGGTAAACCTGGAAGATCATCAGGAAATACATCCACAAACTCTGATATGACTCTTGGGTAACCTGTCTCCTCTTCTACAGATAATACCCTAAGAGTAGGCTGAACTCCTTGCTCTACTGCTCCTCGAAGAAACTCGAATTCTGGGTGGCCAGGCAGTCTAAATATCACCCGCCCAAGCCGACAATCAAGAGTCGCATGGTACTGACTCAACCAGTCCATACCAAGTACAAAGTCATAATCCGGCATAGAAAATATCAGAAATTGAGCTCGCATTTCTCGGCCACAAACTACTACAGAACATGATCTACAGACATCACTAACTGGAATAATACCGCCTCCCATAAGAATTCTCTTTATCTTCGGAAGGGGTGCGGTAGCTACTCTATGGGTGGCTACAAAGCTAGCTGCTATAAATGAATGCGATGCTCCAGAATCAAATAAAACTACAGCAGGTAATGAAGCTACTAAAATAGTACCTGCGATGACCTCGCCTGCTGTAGCCTCCTCCTCAACAGCTAATGGGAATGCCTGTCCCCGTCCCTGAGCTGGACCTCTCTGCTGCTGCTGCTGCTGATGAAATAGGGCTGCCTGTGGTGCCAGTGGTGGTCTCTGCTGATTCCCTCCGGGGGCTGGTGGTCTGACCCCACCAACTCCTGTCTGTTGGGCTCCTGCTGCTGGATAAGCTGGTCGTGGTGCAGGTAATGCTAGTCTTGGTGCTCCGTCTCGGCGTTCGGAACAGTCCCTGGAAAAGTGCTGGCTGGATCCGCAGCTCAAACATAGTCCCAACTTACGCCTGCATTCCTTCTCAATGTGTCCTACCTTGCCGCAGTGGTGACAAGTAGGAAGAGGTCTGTCTCTATGTGCTGCTCTATCTGGCATACCCCTCTGGGTTCGCTTTGCCGAATCCCCATGTGCTGGCCTGGATGGTGCTGATGTGATAGGCCTCTTCAGGTTAGTCTCCCTTCTAGCGACGCGCTCCAAGCGTCGGGCTGCTGCAAGGACATCGGTATAAGAGGTAGGTGCTACCGATCCAATCACTCTCTGAAGCTCGAACTTCAAGCCGTCAAAGAACTTCTCTGCTTTTTCTTCCTCCGTCGAAATCAATATCGGGGCAAAGCGGCTCAGGCGAATAAATTCTGCATTATATTCCTCCACTGACATGCTGCCTTGGATAAGGCGGTTGAACCTGTCTCTGAGCTCTGATCGTGCGACTGCCGGGATGTACATCTCTTGGAAGAGTCTAGAGAACTCTTCCCATGTGACTCTGTCCTGTCCAAGTCTCCTCTCTTCTGCTAGCCACCAGTGATGCGCATTATCAGTTAACTGCATTCTAACTGCAGTCATCCACTTCTCTCTCGGAAGTTCAGCGGCTTCCAACTGATGCTGAATATTGGTGAGCCACTCATGAACTTCCGTTGGCCCTTCCTTACCAGAAAATATGCGAGGTTTGAGGTGACGGAAATCAGTGATAGATCCCGTCGCTGTTCGCCTCGCTGGCGGATTTGCCTGCTCCAATGTGGATACCAGGCTGGTCCTCAGATACTCGGCCTCCTGCCGATGGGACTCCTGCTGAATCTGTTGCTGTGCTTGCATCATCGCATACATCATCTGGAATATTTGTTGCCCGTCCATGGCTTGTCCTGGCGGGAATACTGGCACCTGGGGAGTGAACTGAGGTGGTGGTGGAATGTCATCTCTCCGGAACCTTGGATTAGGCTGACCGGTTTGATCACTCTGCGATGCTTGTCCTCCATCCCCTGGTGTCACTCCGTCTCCATAAGTAACCACAGCGTCGTGTGGCGTATCCAAAGGAATATTATCTCTGTTCCCGGAATCCATTGCTCTGCAATCAAAAGATAAACTATGAGAACGCTCAGAGGAATCAATACAGGATGCAGTTCAAGTAACAAAATTCGAGATCGATATAGAGTTCAACAACTGGTTAAATAATGGATGAGATCCTATAGTTTATACTATCCTTAAGGCAGGCTGGTCCGGTCCCTAAGTTGAAACCGAACTATTAAATCGTAGACCTGCATGGGCCACCACAAAAACCATGTCACGCCCCAGTCCCAAAATACCGAGGGACCAGACGCGTGTCAACGGCCAGCAGTACGCACCGATGGACCAACTCAACATAATGGATCCATCAGGGCATACTTAAGCTGTAAAACAAGTCTACGACAATCATGGCACAGCTAATCTCATCCACACAAGATATAAAATATGATCCACAGAATAAATAAGGAATGTAAATCATCATCCAGTCTCACATAGTACTTCGGGGAACAACCCGATAAATATCTAGTACAATGGTTCATCTGACCAGAATATCAAAGACTGAAATAAATAATAAAAGCTGAGCATAAACAAGGATGCTCAAGAGAAGTCTTCAGCTAAGACCTCGTCCTCGGATGGTGGGACAACTCCTGGATCAGCTCCTGCTCCGGTCCCGTAAACCTCGGGATAAACCTCGTCTGCAAAATCTGGGGACAAAAATCCGGATCCAGGTCCTCAGGGGACATAGCAAGGTACAAGAAAGCTCATGCCAATAAATACAGATAAGCAGTGCAGCAATATATAACTAAATGAAACATAGAGGTAAATATGTAACCATCTAAGTGTAAATGCAAGTGAGAGCATCACTAGTCTCAGGCTGAGCCACTACAAGCTCTGTGTCGGGGAGCCGGTAGCGGTAATAACCGGTAGTGGGTCTAGCTCTGCTACGAGAGTCTACGACCTCTCAATAATAGAAGATATATATAAATACAGCCTGTAGCCTGTGTGTCTCTCCCCACCCAATGTAACCATGCATATCATGACCACAACGTCTCATGCCCATGTCAAGCGCGATCATAGCTAAATGCAACCAGTCATAAAGTATCTAATAGTATAATGTCCATGTCCTGTATCCTATACAGAATCACCACGAATATCTCGGAAAAATCCTGTCTCATGAATAGTGTCAAGTGTCCTGGGTCATATGGTACTTGATAAGACAAGTACGAGAATATAAAATGTCACGGATATCCATCTCTAAATGACCGTACCCAACACTGCGTACAGTGTCGGCACCCGACTGATAATCGGACGCTAAGTACGTCACACGGTCCTAGGTTGAGCATGCACAGTAATATATATAAAGCAAGGAAAATAGATAACTAAACTGCAGAGTTTGGCAAGGTACACTTGCCTGATGTCCGAAAACCAACGACTGTCCCTGTATCGGTGGATCCGGTAGGTACTACTCCAAAAGCTGTAATAAACATCACCAACAGTCTTAGACGATGTCAAATAGCTGGAAATGCCTGTCCTTACGTCCAATTTGGACACAGGGGCAAAAAGGTCATTTTCGGGCCAAAGCGGGTTCCACATGTGGGCCACTTTACACCGAAAAGCGTGTCAGGGTCAAGGGTCTCCAAATTCCGCAAACTCAGTGTCTACAAGTCAGGAACGACGATACGAACCCAACGGAACTTCCAGAATTGGATTCCGATGAGCCGATCACAAAATCACCCGTCAAGTGGAGCCTATGGGGCCCACGATACGTGATTTTGTCAACGTCCTCAGAATCAAACCAAACTTGGCTCACAGGACCAGCGTATTACTACGGATCCGATGGCGCAAGTTTCGTCTCGATCCGACGTGTGTACACGAAGTTACAGCGTGTTCCAGAATCGACGGATACGGGGTGTCGTCGGCGGATACGCGTTGATTCTGGGGTGCACGCACCTCCGAATTGACTTCTGCGAAATCCTACACGACCGTATCAACGTCACGCACAGTTTGGTAAAGACCACGTGCGTCCAAGTCGTCCCGATTGGCGGGGCGGACTCAGTTCCGAGGTAAAACAGGGCATTGCTTCTTCCTGTTTTGGATCGCGGTGTACGATCACTACAGGACGCGATGCACCGAGCGATTTACACGGACACCGAGAGGGTTATACAGTCTACGCATAGCAACTGACGGAATTGAAATCGGAGTTGCAAGGAGGGAGAAATCAGTACCTGAACAGGGCTCCGCGAATGCTGAATTCCAAGTGTCCACGCGTCAATTCTGTGTCCTGGTTCAGAGTTTCTGCTTCCTCGTGTCCGCGGTGAGTCAGAGCTTGGGCTCTGTCCTCGGATGGCTTCGCTGGGGGTCAGCCTCGTGGTCGGCTAGGGCTCAGGCGACCGGGTCTCGTGCGGCGGCCGGCGTGGGTCGAAGGGTCGAAGGGTCGATGGTCCGTCGTCGGTTTCTGAGGCGGACTCGGGCTGGGCGGGTCGAAGATTGATGGGGATGTCGACGCCGGAGAGCGGCGGCGTTGCCGAAGGGTCGAGGGGGAAGCGTCGACCGAGGGGTGGTCGGCTGGGCGGTCGAAGGGTTCTGAGGAGTGCACGGCGGAGGGAGACGCGGGGAGTCGGGGTCTTGGTTGGGGGAGTCGACGCCGGAGAGCGGCGGCGGTTGCTCTGAGATGGGGGTCGACGAGGTTGCTCGAGATGGGAGGGAAAACTGGTGGCGGTCGGCGTGGCACGGAAGCCGAGGCGGTGGTTTTATACTCGGCTACAGGGTTTCAGGCGAATTAGGGTTTTCCTATCGGGTTTTGGGTCAGGGTTCGGCTTGGTTCCGACCCGACCCGACCCACCAAGTGGTTTCGGTTTGGCAGGGGTCCGGTTTGGTCTGATCAGGATTGGTTTTGGTTCAGGTTGGGTTCAGGGTTGGTTTAATCATTCCAATTAGCTTTTAGTCCTCGATTCGTTGCTCCGGAGTCCAATAAATTCACCGAAAAATGCCATGCGTCCGGTTTTCCATTTTACCCAATAAATTTCTATTTCCAGAATATTTTAACTCCAATTAGTCACACTTTAAAATTATTTAACCCACAAACCTCAGTGATAAATTCCAGAAAAATACCGAAAATACGAAAAATTATATAAATCTTATTTCTGAAATTTAGGGTGTTTACAGTATGATAGCCTGCTTAGCATCATTAAGAAGTGATTTAGCTGTACTGGCTGCAGATGCGACATATATGTCGTCGGCCATGGGTAAATGTCGTCTTTACGCCTTTCTTTTTTTAGAGAAATTAACATCATGTCGATATTATCTTTCTCGTCTTCTTTTCAGGGGCAGATGTCCATGGGGAGAAGAGCGCTGAAGCGCTTTTTGGCTCTGCTTCGGCTTCTGGTGGCGACACGGAGGTGCCTGAGTTTGAAGAGGAAGCATCTTCGGGTGCCGGCTCACCCCGAGTAGTTTCGTCATCTCAAGAGGAGGATGAGCCTGTTATTGTGACATCGCCTCCTGCGAGTATGCCGATGACTTCGACTGTTGTTGTCGCATCTTCCTTGGTCGCACCACCTGTTGAGGCGACGACCGTGGCTATATCGTATGCAATCATTCCTGGAGGGGGACTCGCCAATATAGCGGCCACTCCTAGCGTCCAATCAGATCTGGCTGCGTTGACCGAGCAGTATACCATCCTCTTTTACACTAGTTTGAAAATGCTGATATCAATGGTGTTGGCGAAGAATTTAGACTTTGAGCGTTTGAAGAAGGCTTCTCAGTTTTCGATTGGGGCGGTCAGGGAGTTCGGCAATTCTGGGGTAGCTGACGCCCTGGAGGCGATGGTTAATGGTTTGGAGCAACCCATTAACAAATACTTGCAGCTGGCTCGGGGCAGCCTTGAAGCTGAGGTCCAGGCCAGATACGACCTCATGACTGCACGGATTACTAAACAGCTGGAAAGCCTAGATAACTCCATCAAAACACATAAGCTGGAGATGGATGAAAGAAAAGTTATCGTGGAGGAGGCTCTTGCTCTTCAGACGAAGTGCCAATCCGAGCATGAAGGGAACGTAGCGAGGGCCCGCAAGTTGAAGGAAAAACTCGCTCTGGCAGAGGAGTGGGCTTCTCAGTCGTTGGCAGGTCTAGATGTAGCGACTGGTCGACTGAGCACAGCGCGACGGGATTTGGAGCGTGCAGAAACCGTCCGTGCGGGTTCTCTTCGGGCAAGGGCCGAGCTGTCCTTTATGAGTAATCACGAGGCACGGCTGGAGCGAGCTCGCGCTGATGCCTTGGTTTCCAGGAATGAGAGGATAGCTGCACTGGTGTAGCTGATTCGCGATATGACCACTCCCCCACAATGATGTACCCTTTCTTCTTTTTGCTTCCCAAATGTAATTTTGCTCTCTTTTTTCTTTGGGAATAAATAAAGAGAATCTTTTTTGACTTTGTGGACCCATCATTTCGGAATGTAAATGACAGGTTTGGGCGAGAGTGATATCAGAGGTAGTATGGACGTGATAGACTCTCGATAAACTTTTAGCAGGACATATCTATTCAGAGGTCATACGGACATGATAGAATATGCTTTGGTAGGATATATTTATTCATAGGTCATACGGACATGATAGAATATGCTCCAACTAGTTTTGTTTTGGAAGTAGTTTTGTCAGAATTGAGATTCTTGCTATATTCTTCTTGAGCAGAGGAGATTAAGCATAGTACCTTTTCAGGAATTTGTCGTTGATAGGAGCCATTAACAGGTCTCCATTAGGCTGGGCTAACCTGTAGGCGCCGTTTGAGAACGTTGTCTCGATCACATAAGGGCCTTCCCACTTGGGTTAGAATTTGCCTTTACTCTTGTGAGTAAGAATCATCGGCCTTCTTACGGCTAAAACTAGCTCGCCGACTTTGAACACTCTTTACTTTACTTTGTGATTGAAAGCTCTAGAAATGCGTGCTTGGTAGAGCGCGATGCGATATTGAGCTTGGAGGCATTTTTCGTCTAATCCTTCTAGCTCTTGAAGCCTTAACAGGTCATTCTTTTCTTGGGTCAGCTCATTAGTCATGGCTATCCTGAGTGACGGGATTTGGATTTCAATAGGGAGAACTGCTTCGCTCCCGTAGACCAGTAAAAATAGGGTACAACCAGTCGGTGTTCGTACCGTTGTGCGGTATGCCTAGAGACATTCGCCCAGCTTCTCATTCCAATCTCTCTTGTTTGAAGAGACGAACTTCTTCAAGAGTTTGATAATGGTTTTGTTGAAAGCTTCCGCCAAGCCATTAGCAGCTGGATAATATGTCGTAGAGGCAAATATTATGTATACGATTTTTATCGCAAAATCGATGAAATACTTGGCTGATAAACTAAGGCCCATTGTCGTCAATTATCCTCCGGGGTACCCCGAAGCGATAAATGACGTGATGCTTGATGAAGCTGATTACATTAGACGCTTTTACCTCAGCAAGAGGGATCGCCTCTGCCCATTTGGAGAAGTAATCCTTGATGGCCAGTATGAACCAGTGACCTCTGGAGGAAGACGGGTGAATAGGACCAATGATATCCATACCCCATGCTTCGAAAGGCCAGGATACAACCGTAGGATGTAGATATTCAGACGGTTGATGTATGAAGTCTGCATGAACCTGACAGGCTCTACATTGTCTTGCATAGTTGATCGTGTCTGCAATCATAGTGGGCCAGTAATAGCCCATTCTCCTGATACGATCCTGTAGCTTAGGACCGGGTTGATGCGCCTCGCATACGCAGTTGTGAGCTTCCCGGATAATCTCCTGTGCTTCGTCGTTAGAGAGACATCTCAATAGCAGTCCATCGTAGGTCCGATGATATAGGCATTGTGAAGATGCATCGAAGTAGAAGCGTAATGATCGTCTTTTGACGGATACTGCTTCTTTGGGGTCCTCCGACAAGATTCCGTATGCCACGAAATCTATGAAGGGACTTCTCCAGTCTCTTCTAGGGGGATCTGTGCTCACATCGTAGCTGCGTTCTATGTGAAAGTTGTTCTTCATACAGAATAAATCTCTGTTAAGAAGGATTACCGAATTCTGCCTTCTTATAGGAGTGGCTAAATCCGCAGCTAGACTGGCTAGGGCATCAGCTTCCAGATTCTGAGATCGAGGTACATGCTCAAGGAAGAATCTTTTGAATGTCACGGCTATCTCGACCGTTGCTTGGTGATAGGGGATGAGGTCTGGATTCCGGACTTCATATATTCCTCTGACCTGATTGACGATCAGTAGAGAATCACCGAAGGCTTCCAGAGATTCGACCCCCAGCTCTTTAGCGACTTGGAGCCCGATTAGCAGAGCATTGTACTCTGCCACATTGTTGGAGCATGGCTCGCTAAGAGAATATGCTCGGTAGATGACGAGTTTATCAAGAGTGACCAGGACGATTCCTACTCCTGAAACCACATTTTCCCTAGGACCAGTTCTAGAGACACCATCGAAGAATAGTTGCCATGTGTCACTTTCCATTGCGGAATTACATTCTGCAACTTCATCAGGGATGTCCTCGTATAGTTTGGAGGTCTCTGGGATCAGATGAGCAGCTAGGAAGTCGGCCAACGCTTGGCCTTTGATGGACTTCTGCGGGACGTATACCATGTCATATGGTGTTAACAGCATCGCCCAAGTCGCGAGTCGGGAATTAAAAGCACTTGGCTTGCTCATCAGTACTCGAAGAGGGTTGATCCTGAAGATGATATGAATAGTCTGGCCGGTGACATAGTGCCGCGTCTTCTGGATAGCGAACATCAGAGCCAAGCATTCTTTCTCCACTGGGTTGTACCGGTGTTCGGCTCCGACCATCATCCTGCTGAGGTAGTAGATAGCCTGTTCATGACCCATGTCATTTTTCTGTGCGAGAAGAGCTCCTAGCGAATGATCCATCGCTCGAACGTACAGCAAGAATGGTCTTCCCATGACGGAAGGCACCATAACTGGCGAACTGGTGAGGTAGCGCTTGATATCTCTGAACGCTTGCTGACAGATTTCGTCCCATACGAAGGATACACCTTTCTTCATGAGATAAGAAAAGGGCTGACATCTTCCCGAGAGGTTGGATATGAATCTTCGAATATAAGCCAGACGGCCTTGAAATCCCTGGAGTTCCCTCAGATTACGGGGTGGTCACATTTCTACGATGGCCTGGACTTTGTCAGGGTCCACTTGGATGCCTTTGGCGGTAATGACAAATCCCAGGAATTTGCCACTAGATACACCCAGAAAGGACTTCGTAGGGTTCATCTTGAGTTGATGTTGGCACATTAACTCGAATACCGTCCTCAAGTCTTGAATGTGATCATCTTTGAGGCGGCTCTTGACGGCTATGTCATCCACATAACATTCTACTGTTTTGTGTAAATGCTCATGGAATATGTTACTCATAGCCCGTTGGTATGTAGCCCCGGCATTCTTCAATCTGAAGGGCATTACCGTATAGCAATATACCCCCAACGGGGTCCGGAAGGCAGTGTGCTTCTCGTCTTCAGGATGTATCTTGATTTGATTGTATCCTGAGAATCCGTCCATGAAAGACATGCGTTCAAAACCGTAGGTATTGTCGATCATGATGTCCGTGATGGGAAGAGGGAACTCATCCTTGGGGCAGGCTGCATTCAGATCTCGGTAATCGATGCAGATACATATTTTTCTATTTTTTTTCATGACTGGGACAACGTTGGTGACCCAGTCGGGATATTATTCTTCCCGGATGAAACTGCAGGCTATCAACTTCTTGACTTCAGCTTCGATGGCATCCATCATATCTGGGCGGAACCGGCGTTGGTGTTGCTTCACAGGCTTTGAATCGGGCAATATGTTAAGTTTGTGAGTAGCCACCTTTGGGTCAAGGCCTGGCATGTCCTCATAATCCCATGCAAAGACGTCGATATATTCTTTTATCAGCTGGATAACTTCTTCCCTTTCAGATGGGAAAAGATTATTATTGATAAATATCGACTTCGGCGAAAGTTTACCCCCAACAACAACCTGGATAACTTCGCCTTTGGTGGGAGGTTCTCTTTGCTCGAAGCGGAATTCCCACTGCGTATCCATTTGTTGGGCCCAAGAGTCATTCTCAAATGGCTCAGAATCCTGTTCATCTGCTTCAAAGGGATCTGTCACTACCATATTCACTGATAATGTTTGTTCGAGAGCATCAGGTGAGTCAGAGGGCGACGAGCCATTCTGAGAAGAGGAAAAGATATCCTCGTCCGACTTAGAGGAGGTGGTATACCCTAACCCGAAATGAGTTCGTTGATAGTAGGGGTCGCCGTGCAGCGGCGTTCGTCTACCTTTTCCGTAGTTGAGGCCTGGCTTCCGCTTCAAGTCGTAGCCCATGTTTTGCATGATCTTCAATGCTTGCGGGCTGTATCGGTGAACTTGTATTTTTCCAGCATCGTCATTGAAAGAATCTTCCTGGACAGTCGGTTGATTGCGCATGCGGCCGAAGACTATTGAACGCTGACTGCTGCAGGTAGGCGGGACAATAAAGATAGAATCCTCATGTGGTTCATACGTCGTGACGACGTTGGACGATGATGCTACTTCCCAGACATACGGACGGTAGGAGTACATAACTTCCAAGAATTTTTGTGCTATGGGTTCTACCTCGTCACGGGGAGTGGATTCATGTTTTGGAATTTGAGCGTCAATATACTGGAAAAGAGGATATTTATTATCATCTGGAACTCCGTTCCTGGCTGTATTTACATCAGTCGGCTGCTTGTTGCGCCGAAGGTTGATGACCAAGGGTGGAGGCTTCTAGTTCAAAGTGATCACTAGAGGATCACTCCCTTTTCCTGACCTGGTCTTGTTCAGGTGGATAGTCATAGGCTCCATGGCTTTTGGACCAGTGGTTCATCCTTTCACTCTAATTGACAGCGGTAGTGTGGCAGAGGGTTCTTCTGGCTCCCGGTGGGATTCCTTCTCTGCCTCGCCTGACACTTCTCCCGTGTGGTCTTGAGAGTACAACACGGCATCAGAATAGTAGGATTCTACTCCTTTAAACGGGTTTAGGTCAGCAACCTCCGTTTGTACTGTTCCTTGGGGGTCTACATATTTAAGACATTGATGTAGAGTTGAAGGAACGATGTTGTGGTCGTGGATCCATGGTATTCCCAGCAAAATATTGTAGCACACCTCTGAATCGATGACGTAATATGTGGACAACATCGTGGATCTGAGGTTGCCAATCTGGATCCTCAGGCGAATTTTCCCCAACGGCTTACTTCTTCCGGCGTTAAATCCACAATTGTAGTGGAGGTGTAAGCCAATTCGCTGGTAGGAATCCTCAGCGGTCTGAGCAGACTTTGGGGGATGATGCTGATCGACGATCTCGGATCTATGTGAATCCGATCGACCTCCATGGAATCGACGTACCCGGTGTAATAGAGGGGCCTGTCATGCCTGTTATATTTTAACAGCATGTCGTCTTGAGTGAAAGTGATATTTGGGACCACCTCCATCACACTGTGGCATTGAGGACACGCCACCGGTTCTTCATCGGGGGACTTGAGCTGGGTCAAGCATGCCTCCGCCTGCATCAATGCTTCACTCAGGGCTAGACGAGTGTCTTGGAAGAGCCTGAGTAGCTCAAAGATGGACAGCCTGGCTGGTGTATTAGCCAGATGGGCCAGGATGTCGAAGTTGTATGGCTTCTCTAAACTTTTGTTTGGAATATTTTTCACAGGTTTATCAAAGCGTACTTTTTTTTGCTTTTCCTTGTCCGTCGCAGTTGGTTGTGAAGGACCGGCGTCTGGTACGACGGGGCCTGGTCCTGAAGGTTTGACAGCTGAAGCGTCCGCCGGTGCATCTTCCTGACTTGCTCCGTAGTCGTTGGGGTAGGCTTTCCCTGAACGGGTCGCAGTAAATACCTCGTCTTCGTCTGATGCTGAAGAAGTTGCGACCATATGGCATGGTTTGCATTTGGATCTCTTTCTAGACGTAGCCTTAGTAGCTTTAGTCTCCTCCTCGAGCTCTGACACCAAATTTGGATGAACCCACATAATCTCGCCCTGCTGGGTGGTTAGGGGTACCAGGTCATGATTTTGTCCCCTTGCTGGAGGGAGATTGACGATGTTCATCGTGGTCCGGGAAACGGGTGTGACACCGTCCGAAACTTCTTAGGAAGGCAGATTGCCAAACCGCAGAGAGATCATGTTGGCCGTGACCGTCTTCTTGGTGTTGTGCAGAGTGATGGCCTTAGCGTCAATCAACCCCTGGATCTTCCTTTTCAGTATGTAAAACGCCTTTGTCGGGTGGTATACATATCTGTAAAAGATACAGTATTTGGGGTCGTTAGTACTGCCGACTTCTTGGGGCCGCCTCAGCTCCGGGAGGGTGATCTTGCCACTTTTGACGAGACACTCGAATATACTTGGGATATCGTCGTCGTTGAAAGAGTAGACTTCGACAGGCCTGGAAGTCCCGGGTCTCGTTTGTGCGGTTGCCGCAGTCTTCTGCCTGACCGTATTGATCGCCAGAGCTTCTTTTTCTTTGGAGCTGCGAGGATGGTCGCTGCTGGGAGATGACCTCTTGCCTCTGTCAGAGGCAGAGATTATGATGCCATTGTCGCGCGCCTTGCGACTGTTGTCTTCGGCGGCTATGACCGAGATGATGAACGAGGGCCAATCATGGAACTAATATGGTCCTGTAAACACCGAGACTACGGGAAGGAGGTTCTTCCTGCAAATATCTACCAACGCAGAGTCTGGAACTCCTGGAGGCATCTGTAAGGTGGCTTGACGAAAACGTTCGATGAAGGTGCGAACGTCCTCCTTTTTCTTCTGCTTGACTTCGATGAGAGAGGACATAGACATGTCCATCCCTCCCTCATAGAATCGCGTGAAGAATAAAGCTTTAAAGTCCTCGAAGGAAGTAATGTAGTTGTCCGCCAAGCTACGGTACCACTGATAGGCTACTCCTGAGAGACAGCCTTTGAACACCCGAGTGAGGAGGGCATCGTTCCCTCGTAGCAACACCGTCATCATACTGAAATAGTTCATGTACTGACTTGGTGATATTTTTCCCTTGAACAAAGCCATAGTCTGAGGTTTGTACCTCGGAGGGAAAGGGACCTCTTCCCAGATAGCTGGGTAAGACTGGTTGATTCCCAGTTTCTTGAGTTGATCTTTGTGCTTCAAGGCGTCAAACTGGGCTTTCACCTCCCGTACTGCCTGCATCGGATTTTCAGTTGGAAGCGGGACTACGGTGTGGGGCGGAGTTGGTTGTATCGTGACTCCAATGGGAGGTAATATATTCTCCGAGTGAGGAAGCGGAGGAACTGCTGACTCTTGATCTAGAGCAGGCTCTTGGCTCGGGTTGGATGGCGGTAAGTCCATCCCCACACGTATCTGAGTTGGCGGGACCGATGCTTGAGCCATGGCAGTTGTGTGCTGAGTTAGCATCATCTGGTGTATGTTCTCTATTATGGATTACATTTAATTCAGAGATGTCTCCAGTATAGTAATGCGTTGTTCCGCGTTTCCTGACGGCGAAGCTTCCTCGTGTTCATCTTCAACGGCATAAACTCCCATTTTCCTGGTGTCATTGAAGGATTAGTATAGGTCACTGTAGAAGTCGACTCTATACTCTCAGCATCTGATCCGGAAGACTGGCGACCCCCAGCGTCGGAATCAGACGAGTACGAAGCTGGTTGTTGTGACCTTGCACGGGTGTTCTGGAATACCCCAGCTTCAGCGTTCCTGAGGAGCTCATTGAATCTCCTTTGGCTCGGAGGCCTAGAGGGGTGACGTCTCGAGCTCGACCCTCCTCTAGGTATGTGTGAATCCATATTCACGGATGCATGCGCGGGCTCTTCTTCCTAGAAAGACAGAGAGTAGCTCAACCGGTCGAAAACTGACCGTTTTGCTTTAGAACAACAGCATTCAATCACAATCTTATGACTATTACAACAGTACTCGCCAGGAGGCATAATAGACATGTTGGAAGGTCCCCTCTCCTTACGCTTCTGGATTAGATATTTGTGCAGGTCAGGAGGAGTTGCAGAAGAAGAAGACGACGACTTGTTCTTTCTGTTCCCATCAGTGGGCATGCGGAGGTTGGGCACCATGGTTTTTCCTGTGCCACCTGTGTACAACAGGTTATCCATCTGGGTGGCGGATAATCCCCAGGAAGGGTATCTTTTCGCAACCTGAGCTTGCTTTACGCCGAGGGACTTCGCCTGGCGTAATTTAGAGATTTGCTCAGACTGGCGTAAAGCTGAAGAGGTCCTCAGTCGGCCATCGGCTTCTCGCGTAATCCGAAGGGTAGGCAGATTGTTCCCTCGCTGGCGTAAATGGCAAGAAGTTGAGTACTCCGCCGCTTGCTTTTTCTTGCGTAGGTTGCAGGGGTCATCTGCTTTTCTGCGGAAGGCAGATGAATATTTACGCGCTGAACGCGTTTTGTACTTCCGATTTGGTGCTGAGGCATCATCAGAAGTTTTGTCTATACCGTGCGTAGCGGGAGACTGGTTTCTACGCGTAGAGCGCAGTGTATACCTCTGGGTTAGCGCTGAGGCTTTGCCCGATGTTTTGTCTGTACCGCGCGCAGCGGGAGACTGGTTTCTACGCGTAAAGCGCAGTGGATACTTCTGGGTTAGCGCTGAGGCTTTGCCCGAAGTTTTGTCTGTACCGTGCATAGCGGAAGACTGAATTTTACGTACAGGGCACGGAGGGAGGAATGCTACAATCTCATTGGTCGGAGAGATCGGAGAGTCCACAGGGATGGTAGAGGATGTCTTGGGCACCCAGACCTTGCGCAGCTTCCTGTTGTCTTGGACGGAGAGAGGGTGAGAGCTACCCCCGGTTCGAAGCATGTTTTCGTAGGCAGACTGGTCGAATTGGACGACCAGTGTCTTCTTCATGGTTCCTATAGATACCGTATCGTGTTGAGCAATTACTTCCTCATCAGAAGAGAAAGACGTCCCCAGCAGAGTCGCCATCTTGCTTGTGGTATTAAACGAAAGAACGAAATGTGTATAATACGAGGTTTACACGAAACCCGCCTTCTTTGGTTTACAAACAAACTTGTACAATTTAATCCTATACGAGGATGTGGGAGTACAATTTATTTAATCTGGGTAAAAATTACTATAGGTGTCTGATCTGCTGTCGATCACTTTAGCCCTTGGACCACATGATGATGAAGAAGTGCTGTAGAAGACAGGAAGCAGCTTCGAATGTTACCAAAGAGGGTGGATGCACGATGCCAAAGTCGTCGATCCCTACTCTTTGTCTGAGCTCCGGATTCTTCTCTCTTTCTCTCTCTCTCTTGACCTCTGGTTCGACCTTTCTTGGAAGTTTGACCTCGGATCTGATATTGGATTTCTTGACCAATTTCTTTCCTCTTTCCTCGGTTGATAGAGGTCTCTATTTATAGAGTTTTAGTGACAGTGACCACTCCGTCGGTGTGGAAACCGAGTAGTGGAAAGTACAGCACCCTTTTACACAACGGTTAAAGTAACCAATGCCTGCGTATAGATGATCCTTTGAATGAGCGTGTGACGCGAGTCCAACTAAGGGACAAAATGCGTATAATCGTTACGAAGATCACGGCGTAAAAGCCACGTAGGTAGGTATCCCTCGTGTAAAAGAGATGGACGTAGAAGCCAATGTCTGTCACCATGGCGTAGAAGCTAAGTAGGCATAGAAGCCAAATAGGCGTAAAAGTCGAGTGGTCATAGAGGCCGAGTGGGCGTAGAAGCCGAGTGGTCATAGAGGCCGAGTGGGCGTAGAAGCCGAGTGAGCACAGAAGCTGAATGGCCGTAGAAGCCGAGTGAGCACAGAAGCTGAATGGGCGTAGAAGCCGCTGCGTAACGCGCCAGAGTGCTGATGTGGACGTCTTAGCCAGAATTACGGCTTTTGAAGATATAATCAAATCTTTTGCATTAAATGCAGAGATTTGCCACCATCCTGCACATTAAATGTAGAGGCGTATTTTTGAAGGTCTGCAGGCCTTCTGTGCATCAGTCGCAGAGACATGTCTCGAGAACCTGTCACCGCTCTGTGCAAAAACTGTCACCGCTCTGTGCATTAGACGTAGAGACGTACCTCGAGCTCCGTACGAAGTGCAGCTTTTGATGTGGCAGACGGTTTGTCTATTGCGGAGCGTAAATAGCTTATGTCTTCCTGTGTAAAATAAGGCAGCGTATCCCTTTGTGCACGTAAAAGCAGTTTACGCAAAGGAGATGGCGGTAAATGACAGCCTGGGTTGCTGTGCCGTGCCATCATTATAGCCGTCGTCTGGGTAGTCGAGCTGCATCCTTTTGTCAGAAGTCCAGACGTCAGGTTCATTGCAGGATCAGACAGGTTCACTTCGGAGAACATGAAGCGTCCCTCGTACGCTTTAATGCTATATTGAAAGCGGATATGTTTTACGCCATATAGGCGACGAAGCACCCTGTTTTACGCTGAGGCAGCTTGGACATACTGCACTTACGCGGATGGTCCTTTGAGCTTTTAATATAACCCTTGTTTTGCATGCTTGATGGCTCTGAGGTCATCTCTTTACGCTGCCCAGCACCAATAAGCTGCGTATAGCCATCCTACGTATTTTTTATGCTTATACAACTACCCCATTATTATGTAGCATCATTAGGTTCATTGGCCGTGACACAGTTGTTACACGAGTTGTGAGTCTCATATAGATCACGGACTGGCGTGCAGGGTTTGGCCTCCTGTACGTGTGGGCCGTGCGTTAGGAATAACTGATGTTAGAAAATTTGCATGCTAGTAGACTTAGCAGTTATTAGAGGTCTATGGACATAGCCTATTGTAGTACGGTGGTCCCATCCTTGTCCTTGTTTGGTTGCAGGATTGGGCTAGGGTACTAAAAATAGGCTATGAACCAAATTGTGTCATGGATATGACATGCTTAGAGCATTGGGTGGGGAGAACAACAAGTACCGCATTTGAGCTCCTTTACACTTTTTCTTCTGTAACCCGGAAGCTACGCTGAAGATACGGGCGGTGATGACCCCTATATTACTTGGCGGGCCTCCACCGTTCAAAAGACGACGTGCCTTTGAGGCCCCTAGTTCTCCGAGAGAGTCATGCCAATCCCAGTTTTCGGCCAGATAGCTCACTTGTGGGGAAAGTTGTTCTTAACTGCATTCACTTAGACGGTTAGGCAACCATTGAATATTTATTTCAGTACTTTATTGGCATATTTTTATGTATCTTGTTATGTCCCTCTGAGGACCTGGCCCTTCCAGGTGTATCTGTTCTTGGCTATTCTCAGGAGCGCAGATTCGGATGGTTACCTATGTTTCGAGGAGGTCTTTTCTTCGAGACGTGGTTGTTAGCTGGTATTCCTATATTGTGTTTATTGTGTTGTACTTATATTGTATTTACTTTTACATTCGAGTTGGTAGTGGATTTGTTTCCACCCAACTATCATCCTTAGATACTTTTATGGAGATCTAGTTTCATAGATACTGGTTAGTTATTTATATTTGATTTTCTGTGGATGAGATTTAGATTATATCCTGTGACTTGTGATATATTTTATACCACATATGGGTTTGATATTCATATTACAGCGTACGTATGGATTTGGTTTCCATATATTGGAGATTGCCATATCCATGCGGCTGGCATGCTTACGTGTCCTAGTCCTACATATTTTTGGGACTGGGGCGTGACAACTGATGCGAATGTCGGCTCTTCTTCCTGTAAGGGCAAAAAGTAGTTCAACCGGTCAAAAACTGACCGTTTTGCCTTAGAACAGCAGTAGTTAACTACAAATTTATGACTATTACAATAATGCTCCCTAGGGGGTGTAATAGACATATTAGAAGATCCCTTGTCTTTGTGCTTCTGGATCAAGAAATCATGCAAATTAGGGGGATTAACAGAAGAAGAAGGAGGAGGCTTATTCTGCCTTTTTACATCAGTTGGGGTATGGAGATTGGGAATCATAACTCTCTCTCTACCATAAGAATACAGCAGTTCAGCCATGTGAGTAGCATATGATCCATCATCCTTCTGAGGAGCGTATTTTCCCGTGAAACGGGTCTTCTGTATGCGGACGGGCTTATCCTGGCGTAATTTGGAGCTTTGCACAGACTCACGTAAAACAGGAGAAGTCTTCAAACCGCCTCCAGCGTTACGCGTAATTTGGAGAGTGGGCGACTTTTTCTCTTGGTGGCGTACAAACCTAAAGATCGGGAGATTCGCCAATCGTTTTCCCTTGATGTGATCCAAGGGTACATCTGCCACCTTATTGATGGGAGATGCATTTTTACGCACATGGTGCATTTAAAATTTCTGAATTGGCGCTAAGGCCTTGTCAGAAATTATGTCTGCCACATCAGAGACGGGAGACGGAGTTTTAGGCGCAGGGCATGTTTGAAATTTCTGAATTGGCGCTGAGACTTGTCAGAAATTATGTCTGCCATGTCAGAGACGGGAGACGAAGTTTTACGCGCAGGGCGCGTTCTGGACTTCTAGATTGGCATTGAGGCATTGTCAGAAGCTTTGTCTGCCACATCACAGACGGGAGACAGGTTTTCACGCAGAGAGCATATGCGTTGTGATGTCACAACCTTGTTGGTCGGAGAGAGAGAGCCTGCAGGAAGGGTAGAGGATGTCCGGGGCATCCATACTTTACGCAACTTCCTGTTGTCCTGGACAGAGAGGGAATGAGAGCCACCCCCAGCGCGAAGCATGTCTTCATAAGCAGATTGGTCGAATTGGACGACCAAAGTCTTCTTCGTTGCTCCAACGGATACAGCATCGTGTTGAGCAATGACTTTCTCGTCAGAAGAGAAAGTAGTCCCCAACAGAGTCGCCATCTTGTGTTTGATGATAAACGAAAGAAATGAAACTGGGTTTATACGAAACCCTTTCTTTGTTTACAAACAAGAAAAAAGGCACAATTAATCCTATACGAGGATGTTAAGTACAACAAAAATAATTCTGGAAAAATATTGCTATAGGAGTCTGATCTGCGGTCGATCACTTTGTCCCTTGGACCACACGATGACGAAGAAGTGTTGTAGAAGAAGAAGAAGGAGCTTCAAAGACTGCAGGAGGGATTGAAATCTCGTTGCCAAAGTTATCAATCAACACTCTCTGTATGAGCTCTCTTTCGGATCTCTCTGATCCTGACCGATCTTGACCACTTTTTTGACAATCACTGCCCACCTTTCTTCTGTGACTAAGGGTCTCTATTTATAGTGCTCAGTCACAGTAACTGTCCAATCGGCATAGATGCCGAACAGTGGAGAGAGCAGCGCTCTTTACATGGCGGTTATGATAACTGCTACCCACGTCTGAATGATCTCATGAATCTGCGTGTGATGCGTGTCCCATTATGAGGTAACGCGTATAACTGCTTCGAAGATCACGGCATGCAAGCCACGTTGGTAACTGCCCCTTGCGTAGAGATGGTTGGCATAAAAGTCAAGTAACTGTCTCGTTGGCGTAACAGCCAAATAGTTATCTTGTTGGTGTAAAAGCCAAGTAGCTGTCTTGATGGCGTAAAAGCCAAGTAGCTGTCTTGTTGGCGTAAAAGCCAAGTAGCTGTCTTGATGGCGTAAAAGCCAAGTAGCTGTCTTGCTGCTGCATAGGTAGATAACCAGCGTAAACTAGCCAATTATCCTTCCTTGACTGAGGTCTTGAGCATATTCTGGGCCAATTAGCCTTGTCACCTACCTTTGCAAATATAGCCTGAGTTGGCGTATTTCGAGGAGATGGCATACAGCGTACTCCTATAGTTTGAAAATATCCTGAGTTGGCTATTTCGAGGAGATAGCATACGGCGTGCTCCTATAGTTGAAAATAGCCTGATTGGCGTAAAATGCAGGGATGGTGACGTGAGCGTATTAGCTCTAATTTTAACTCTCCCAGTCATCAAAAGTAGAACCAAATCTCGTGCATTAAATGTAGAGATCTGCCCCCATCTCGCACATTAACTGCAGAGACGTGCCTCGAGTTCTGTACGAAGAACAGCTTTTGACGTGGCGTCTGGTTTCATCTCATCTTGAGCGTAAAAGCTCATCTCTGCCTGTGTAGAATAGGCAGCGTATTCCTTGAATGCGTAAACAGCGTCTTATATCAAGGATTATGTCACTAAACGACAGTCTGGGTCTCTGTGCAGAATCATTATTACAGCTGTCCTCTTGATCGTCGTGCAGTACTCTTTGTCAGGAGTCAGGTTCACTGTTTTGTCTGACAGGTTCATTCGAGAAATATGAAGAGTTCCTCGTATAACTTCAAGCTGCATTAAAAGCAGACATATTTTACATCGAAATGGCGATGTAGTAACCTTTTTACGCCATAGCAGTCTGGAAGTACCGCTTTACGCGGGTTGTTTTAGAGCTCTGTTTTACGCTGTATAGCGTTGAAGCTCTGTTGTACGCGGATTTCATGTATGTTGGGGCTTTTTACGGGTATAATTCTCCAGCGTATTTTTCATTCTTCTACATTTATAATATTAAATTACTTCATTTTCTTCCACCCACGTCTTTAGTGGACAGGTACGTACCACTTTCAAGGGATTGCTCCCATGTTCAAGTAGATGCACCAGCACTCTGTCTTCATGAGATAAAACAAGCTTCCAAGGGAGTCCGAAGAGAGAAGAAGAGAGTTTCATCTCTAGAAGCCGAGTGTTTGTTCCTATGCCATTTTTCATCACCTCAGTGCTCTATCCGAGAGAATGATGATGACTTACAACGAGCATTACTGACGTTCTTCTAAACTTGCTAGTTCCTGCGAGTAGATCGACGGAGACGGTCGAATCCGGCTTTGAGTAACGGCGATCATCATCACCCATCACCCCCTGCAGTGGCAGTTTTCAGCAATTCTTTACTGCTGTTAGAGCTTTGCGTTGCCATGTTTCTGCAGTTTCACGACTCTATTAGCAGTTTTCACTACTGCCAAAAGAATAAGCAAGTTTACTTGCTCGTTCTTGCAGTTTTTGGGGTTTAGTCTTCCACTATTTGTACGGATATTTTAGGAAAATTCCATAACAGATTTCTGTACAATCATATTGACATATTATTAACTTCCAAAGAACATGAGCACAAAGGAGCTTAATGAATTAAAGCTACTGAAACATTAGCAATGAACCACATCCAAGTACAGAAATCTAGACCATGATGGTTTGCCGTTCCGGGTCGGTGAACCTGGTTTCGTGGAACTTGGCAATGAAGTCGGAGGCCTTCCTGTCCACGTCAGGCTCGCCAACCCAGCTCCGTCGGTCCTCGTCGCTAGGCCAGATCTTTCCTGTGCACCTCTGCTCCCAGTCCGCATCTTCGTCCTCGTAACTCGACCTCTTCGAAGAAAACATGCAGAAGGAAGACTGACCCCCACCCATTTGTTTGTTCCTGTCCCTCTCGGTTCCTCTTGTTTGATTGCAAAGTTTAGTAGCACTCTTGAATTTATAGGGGAAGTTGTGAAGGGAATCAAGAATAGATGGATCCTTACTATTTGGAGGGTAGAGATTTGATGAGTTGATGTGAAGAACAGATTCAAAAAGGCAAATTACTTGCGGTCCAATGCTTTAGGACTTGACATGGACAAATCTTATATTTCACTTTTCTGCTTTTCTAAGGCACTATAGTCTATAACAAGGGAAGGTAAGGGGGGCATGAGGATGCTTTAAGACCAGCTTGGTCCGTCCATAGAGTGAGCCAGTTCAACCATTTGCATTCAATGGTCATCAGTGATTTAGGCTTTCTTCTCCTAATGGCTAACTCCGTATACAGAACACATTCTGGTGTTTCTGACAACTCTCTTGACGAAAATCCCCTTAATCTTATGACTTAACTACGAATCTTCCCCCAACTTCCATATGTTGCTTGTGTTGCAGGGAAGTTCCTTATTTTTACCTCCAATTATTTTGAGATTTACATTGTAATATTATATTAGTGAACTTTTTGACCTACTGTATTATTTTGATCTTTTTTCTTATATATTAATGATATTCAGCTCGGGTCTGCTTAATCCCATCCTTTCTCTAAAGAAAATTTCTTACTTTCAATTCATGATCATTTTATATCAAAGATACGGGAAATTAATATCATATCTAAATTAAGTTTTGGACAAATAGGTGTCTTTAGCAAAAGTAATCCACAAGATATTATAGGCTAGTCAAAGGAACTAGAGTGAACAATATTCCTTATGAGAAAAAGCCTTATGAGAAAAAGCATCTTCGAAGCAGCCTATCTTGAAATCTATCAACCAGAAAATTATATTGCTATGCTGTAAGCAAGTGAAGTGATTTGTTTTATGTGCTTTAATTATTAGTTAATAGACAGTGAAATCATTATGCTTAATCTGAAGTCAAATCAAACAATAGTGTTAAAAGTGGACAATTAGAATGATAGGGTGGAAGCAACGAAGGGTCAGAAGTGAACTTTAGATTATCTTTCGAATTTGTGCTTTCTAGAATTCCATCTTGGGGTTCATTTCACTATAAAATAGGAGCTATATTCCCAAGCCATCTTGTTTTATTGTTTTTTTTTTTCTCATGGTTAGGCGGCTTAGGCCTACAAGTTCTAGCCAAGGTTTGGTGTGACTAACAAATTCTTTAGTACAAAATCAAGCTCAAGATTTATTCCATTAGCCTTTATATATTTGTCTAGCAGTAATCACAATTCACATTTGAGGAAAATTTGCATAATTAGTGTTCAAGATGCTTTAGTGATAGGTGAGAATTTACTAGAGTAAGAGTGAGATTCTTGCATCACTAGTTCATTGGTGGAAATGCATTAAGATTTTGTTAGTTACGTTTTGTAAATTGGTTTCCGTGTGACTTGGTCATACATTTCTTGTTGCGTAACGAATATCAGATTCTAGTATCTCTCGTTTTAGCAATTAAACAACTCGTACCTATAACTCGGCACTGTTTTAGTCAAGCAAATCTACATATTCTAGTAATCTCTACTTTCAGCAAAAAAAAAAAAAAACAACTGTTACCATTTTGTAGTTATATATCATACAGTAGGTTTTCTTGCAGTTAAAGGAAAGCGGAATTTAATAGCAACCAACCTGCTTAGTTCTTAATTTCCCGAGGTACAGCTAATACGCACTTCAATATAAAAATAGTGGAGCCGGACGTTCAAGTTTTCAATTAACTTTTTTCAGATAATTGGGTAGATATTTAACCTATCCTGCCAAAGACATCATATTAAAGTTGATGTTATAAATCCCATTAAATTCTAATTGAACATGTGATTTTAGAAAATCTCCATTTTGTTAGGGTTTTTGACTTTGAACTCCAGAAAATACTCACATCCATATGGCAATCCAAGTGTGTATTCAATATAAAATTCTTCTTTTGTTGATTTATGGACATGAGAATTGGTAGCCCATGTGGTTGGAATGGTGGAATATTTTTTTAAAGGGCAAGGATCAAGACCTACAAAGAAGATTTATGTTTTTGTCAATCATTTCTTTAGGGTTTTCTTAGTAGCTAGACTCGAAGGACGTGGGCAAATAATGCAAAACTGAACCCCAGAAATATGGGCCATTAGACTAGGTTCTTGGATAAATTATGGCATAGTTTGGCTCCTAATTAGGGGCTGCATTTGGTATTTAAAAATGATGTTATTTTTTGAGTTTTAATCAGGTTTTAATGTGACTTTATATGTTATTTTAACGATATAGGTCATAAATATGGATTGATAATATTCCGGACAAGTTTCGGATAAAACTAGTTGGCCTAATATTGCCATAACCATGAAATATTCTTAAAATTCAAAATCTAGAATTCCGAGGTTAAAATCAGTATAAATCATGTTTAAATTATGATTATATGTTTTTTAAAATAATTTATATTCGTCCTTAAATTGGGGACTTAACCGTAAATTTTGGAAGTCAGAAACCATAAAACTAGATACCGATACCTCGTAAAAATATGTGGGTTATTGTGTCAAGAATTCACATGCTATGATGATATTGGATTTTGTTATAAATGATTAATAATAATTTAGACATTAAATTTGTGGTTACAATATTCTTGATTAGAAACCTATAGTAGTAAATTGATTGTTTAGGTCAATTGGATTCCGGAGGAGTGGACGCGGGATCATCTTTACAATTACATATTGCAGACCCAGGCAAATGTACCTTGCCTTTATTCCTGTATTTTGTGCTTTATGCTATTACTAGCTCTTGATTATATTTTTAGTTCTATGCATATACTTTATTGTGACCCTAGGACCGTTGCGATACTTAGCTTCCGAGTTTTATTCGGATGCTGACTTCCGTACGCGAAATCGAGAATCGTTAGATTGCATTGTCATCGTTATACCTTATTCGTGCAACTCTTGCACGATATACCTTAGGACACTGGATACAACTTTCATGTACAAAATCCTTACTTGTGATATTCGAGGGTTCCGGCTTCTGTCTTAGGATAGGACTCGTGAAATGAGATAATTGACTTGATTGTATCTTCCTTGTTGACTCGAGACATAGTTGGTATTTATCTTGCGTGTTATGGACATGAGACGTGAGATACATAGGGACTGGGGAGAACCTATCGAACCGTTTGGCTACCACTTACAACTTGCTACTGATGCTTGAGCTTAGGGCCCTATAGTGTTGCAGGTAACTTGACGGGGCCTGTACGTACCTACCACTACTATTACTACCCAGTTGCTGTCGTGTCTATGAAAACCTACAGGCCTAGGTGGTTTAGCGAACGAGTACGTTCACAGATATATTCATATAGTTGGTTATGACAACTACCCTGGAGCACACTGATCATTATTTACTGTTACTTTAGCTTATTTTATTCTGTACCTTGTTATGTCCCCTGAGGATCCGGATTATGTCCCCAGGTATCGATGAGGAGAGTTAACCCGAGGTTTATGGATTATGAGCTGATATTGGAGCAGTACTTGCACTAGAGGACGAGGTTGTGCCGGAGGACTTCTCTTGAGCACGCAAGTTCTTTCTCTATTTATCTATGCTAGTGATTCTTAGACATTTGGACTTGGTTTAGTGACTACTAAATATTTGTACTTGATTATTTCTCTTTTCATTATTTTGATAATTGGTTATTTCCCGCGATATTACTTTTACTACATTATTGATGGATAGTTTCATTTTATTATTATTGTGACTGGACTATCCCTTTGTGTTTTGATTCTTATTCGTGGATGAGATTAGATATATAGACTGTGACATGTGTTGTAGACAATTATTTATATATATTACAACTTAAGTGCACTTTAACGGGTCCATTAAATTGGGTTTGCCCATTGGAGTTGTTCTGCTGGCCATTGCCACGTGGCAAGTCCCTTAATATTTTGGGGCTGGAGCAGGACATGGTTTTTATGGTGGCCCATGCATATCTACGAATATATTGCTTCAGATTTTAATTATGGAACCTAGAAGCCTGCAATTAGGATAAAATAAATTTATAAGATCTCATTCACATGTTGATACGTTCTTGACTCTATATCGAACTCGAATTAATTCCTCAACTTGCATCATGCCTTGATTCATCTGTGCGATCCTCACAGTTTACTTTATGTACAGAGTAATGGATCCACGAACTAGCAACGAGACTCCCACGGATACACCGCAGGGTGTTGTGGTTACTTACAATGACGGGGTAACACCATTGGGTGGAGATCCATATACTCAACAAAGTAACCCGACAGATCAGCAGGCCTAGAGGTTCTGGAGAGACGATATTACACCACCCCATAATTCACTCCATCGATACCACCACCGCCAGTTTCCTAGCTATGGCAGCCTATCGATGGACATCCGTTATTTTAGGTGTTCTATGCAATGATGCAAGCCCAACAGAAGATTCAGCAAGAGGCCTAGCAAAGTCAGGTAGAGAACTTGAGGGATAGTATAGTGACAACACTAGAGCAGGCGACCCCACCAGCTAGACAGCCATCGACAGGATCTATCACAGATTTCTGCCAACTGAAGCCACCTACATTTTCTGACAAAGAGGATCACACTGAAGTACATGAGTGGCTCACTAACATCCAGCACCAATTGGAAGCAATTTAGCTTCCGAGGGAGCGTTAGATGACTGTTGTCATGATGCAGATGACACCCAATGCGCATCATTGGTGGCTCACTGAAGAGAAACGACTCGGACCAAACCGAGTTACTTGCTAGTAGTTCTCTAAACTCTTCCAGGAGATATGCATTCCATATATTGCTTGAGAGGAACTTTGGAGAAGTTCAACCAGCTCACTCAGGGCAATATGACAGTAGAAAAGTACAATACGGAGTTCATACGGTTAAGCCGCTTTGCCCCTACCTTAATCCCGACAATAGAAGAGAAGGTAGAAAAATTCTTTGACGGACTGAGCTTTGACTTACAAAGATTGATTGGCTCAGTTGCACCTACTTCCTATAGGACGTTCTTGTCGTAGCTCAACGCAAGGAATGCATCAACAGGAGAGAGTCCAGCCAGAAGCGATCGCATGCACTAGTACCAGCCCGAGCACGACAAGTAGTAGTTTCAAAGAGACCTCATATGCACCAGCCACCCAGAGCAGCAGCATTGAGACTCCGTACTTATAAATATTGTGGCAAGCAAGGCCATCACGCGAGCGAGTGAAGACACAAGTTGTTACTATGCTTGATTTGAGGATCGGGACAACACTCGGTACGGGACTGTATGGAACCACAGAGAGGAGCACTGATAATTCATCAACCAGCCTTACCAGCGCCGAGACCAGCCCAGCAGCCACTTAGGCTAGACTATCCAACACCAGGAGTACCACAGGGGGGAAGTTGGAGGAGTCAGATCACCAGCACCAAGAGGGTATCAATCGAGGCCACCTTTGGCACCACATGCAGTGCTCTTCCAGCAGGCACAACAGCAGCAGAGAGTACCGGCTCAGGGATGAGGTCAGGCTTTCTCTATGACTATTGAGGAGGCAGAGATTGCAGAAGAGATCATCGTAGGTACTATATTAGTATCTTTATTACCTGTTATAGCATTATTCGACTCAAGAGTATCGTATTTTTTTATAGCTTCTAGTTTCATAGCCACCCATAGAGTAGCTACCTTACTCCTTCCGACGACCATGAGGATTCTTACGGGAGGCGGTATCATCCCAGTTAGTGACACATGTAGATCTTATATCTTATTAGGTAGTAGTTTATGGTCATGAGATGCGAGCTCAAATCTTGATTTTCTCTATGCAGAATTTCTATGTTGTACTTAGTATAGACTGGTTGAGTCAGTACCATACGACTTTAGATTGCCAGAGTAGACGTGTTATCTTTAGACCGTATGCTCATCCGGAGTTTGAGTTTCTTCGGGAAGCTAGAGAGCAGGGTGCCCAGCCTACCCTTAAGGCACTCACTACAGAAGGAGAGCCAGAGTACCAGAAGATTGTATCAGAATTTGTGGATGTGTTTCCCGACGATCTTCCAGGCTTACCACCGGATCAGGAAATAGAATTCACCATTGACTTGACTCCAGGAGCAGAGCCTATTACTTTATCAGTGTACCGGTTGGTACCAAAGGAGTTAGTAAAACTAAATAAGCAAGTTGATGATATTCTAGACAATGGCTTTATTCGAGCTAGTATTTCACCATGGGGAGCACCTATCTTATTTGTACCGAAGAAGGATGGGACGGTACGCCTGTGTATTGATTACAAAGCACTGAATGCTGTAACAATCAAGAATAGATATCATTTACTGTATATTGATGATCTGTTCGATCAATTGAGTAGTGCTTTTGTATTCTCAAAAATCGATCTCGGATCCGGCTATCATCATATCAAAGTACGGAAGGAAGATATACCGAAGACAACTTTCAGGACCAAGTACGACCATTATGTGTTCTTAGTTATGCCCTTTTATTTAACCAACACGCCAGTTGTATTTATGATTTTGATGAACAAGGACTTCCATTAGTACTTAGACAAGTTCATGGTTGTATTTATTGATAACATCTTGGTGTATACCAAGAACCACGAAGAACACGAGGAGCATCTTAGAATCGTGTTGGAGACGTTGAGACAGGAGAGGCTGTATGCCAAACTCAGTAAATATGAGTTCTGCTTGGACATAGCACCTTTTCTTGGACACATAATTTTAAGATAAGGGCTTTTAGTTTATCCGGAGAAGGTTGTTGCAATTGAGACATGACCTACACCTACATCAGTTGCAGAGGTCAGAAGTTTTCTCGGATATGTCGAATATTATCGAAGATTCGTGCAAAACTTCTCAATGATTACAGAGCCTATCACACAGTTAAAGTGCAAGGACCAGGACTTTGCATGGACAGAGGAGTGTTAGAAGGCCTTTGAGGAATTGAAGAAACGATTTACGACAGCACCGATTTTGACTCTTCCTTCAGGATCGGAAGGATTTATGGTGTATAGTGATGCGCTAGGCAGTGGATTGGTATGTGTTTTGATGTAACATGGCAAATTTATTGTATATGCATCATGGTAGTTAAAATTTTATGAGAAGAACTACTGATGCACGATCTTGAGCTAGCTACAATAATATTTGTATTGAAGATATAGAGGCGCTATCTTTACGGAGAGTGAGTGGAGATTTTTACTAATCACAAGAGTCTGAAATATGTCTACACTCAGAAGGAGCTCAACTTGAGGCAGAGGTACTGGTTAGAGTTGATGGTTGATTATGATATAGATTTGCATTACCATCCTGGTAAGGTAAACTTTATTGCAGATGCACTCAGTATCACGTCCTAGTACCGGAATACGGAGATGGACATGGCCAACTCTCTTGTACAAGGTATGGAACGTCGTACGACGGTCACGGCTATAGAAAGATAACGGGGTGCATGCTACAATAAGTCTACTAGGATCTCAGAACAACTATGTCTCAATCATTCAAGCAAGTAACAACAACATAGAACATGTGAGATAAAGCCGTAAGACGTCCCAAATGCTCCATCAAAATATTCTAGAGATCTAGCCATCAAAATATTAGGCTAGAAAAATGTCAATAGTTACACGACCGAGATCAGCTACAATCTGATTATATTACAGTTATGTAAAATGGAACTGATGTCCAGACAAGCCGGCCAACAAGTGCAGGTGGCTAAATGCCCAAAAGAGTAGAATGTACAAGACAAATAGTGATCAAGAAATCCACTCGTGCCCTTCAGCGACCATCCGTCTGGTGCACGTCATCGTAAGAGGGATAAGTTGGATCCTCTGGTGCTGGATATAAACTTAGCCATACAAATCCAGTGGGGTTAGACCCCAAATAATAAGTACCATAAGGAACCACGAATGAAGAAACAAAAACCAGATCAAACATATAGTGCAAGAGCCAAAACTCATTGGCGCGTGCTCCATCTTTGGGATAACATGACACTCCTTCACCAAACATGGACAAAAAATGGTATGCCACCCAAGATAAGGTATGTCCCATGATTATTATAAAGCTTGGATTCTGTGTCGTAGTTCGATCCATATTCTGTCATAGCATAATGACTCAACTCTCCAACCAAACAAGGACAAAAGTTGAACACCATACTATGACAGTCCATGTCCCTAAGCTACTAGCAGGGTTATAATCACAACCAAGTTTGGTTAGAATGGCCAAATAATGTTATGGCTTATTATATAGAGTCTAGGGTTATACCAGATATAATAATAATAATAATAATAATAATAATAATAATAATAATAATAATAATAATAACAATAACAATAATAATAATAATAATAATAAGCATCCTCAGATCATGCCATGTAGAGTAGGGCTAACCGAGACAATATTATTCAAGCAGAAAATCATGATCGCACCAGTTCCCCGTAGGGCCACCGCGCTAATTGTCGCACCAGTTCCCATAGGGCCAAGGCGCTAATAAATCAGTAATAGTTCCAACCTTTCTATAGGAAAAATGTTGGCTCGGTCTTAAATATAAAAGGTCGAATATTGTACTCCACTACATGCAGATGATATACAATATCCGTGGCGGCCCGCCTTGCACGCCATAAAAATTATCATCGGACGGCCCATCACGCACGATCTCTAGATGTCGTTCCCTCACCATGTTATAATCAGCTTTTATATTACCTAATTAACCCTACAATGATATGAAATTTCCTATCATAGCCATAAGAATATTTTTCTTAATGATATTGTATAGAGTATGGACACATTTGATACGAATCCATTTAATATAAGGAGTCAAGTCTGGATCCACCCAAATATAGATACAACATTCAAACCAGCAATAACCTAGCCACGTTATGGTTCTGTCCCATTATCATTTTTTTGCCAAAAATTCAGGAATATAATATTATGCACCGAGCAGGAATCACCATGTCGCGTTCAGTGTACATGTTGTCCAATATCCCACACTCAGTGTACAATATAGCCTTTATAAACAGGTGAGCAAGACAAGTGTATTGGCATGAATACAATAACCAAGTCCGGATACCAAACCTATTAGTTGGTCACATAAATCATGTTTGATCAGGTTAGGAGTCACAATTAATTAGGAATCTCAAATCTCATATGATCGAGTCAGGGTCATAAATGCCTCATCAATTCCTCAAATTCTGGGATCATAGATCTTCAATCATGGTCAAGCTTAACTAATCTAGAATAGGCATCAAGTGCACAACATGACCCATGCATGCACAATCAATCACAAAAAATTCCTAGGTCGGCGCACTTCGCAAGTGCCAAATATAGGCTAGTCAGGAATAGTGGCACACTATGCACAAAAAAGCAACTATATAGCGCACAAACCTATACCACTAGGTCACAAAAGTCATGGAGTAGAAGTCTATAACATGGTACACAAAATTGATAATAGATCAGCAGAAAAATATGGCCCAAAAAATTGAGTTTTACAAGAATAGGTGCACTCTACTTATGCAAGGAAACTGGAACATCAAGCAAGAGTTACGAGTAAGGAAAGTGGTTCACTATGCAAGTGCAAAACATTTACAAGACAAAACACAAGTCCCCAGGTGGCACAACAGTCGAGGGCCTCGAGAATCGAGACATGCCAAAGTCAAGGCTAGCTTATCGAGGCTGAATCGAGCAATAGTGCGCCGAGAGTAAACAAGTACGCTGGGTTATTAATCCATCAAAAGTGCGCCAACCGTTGAGCATCCAGAAAATGCGCCAAGGGTTGTGTGTATAAGACAAGCGCACTTTTGATAGTGAATGCACAATGTGTCAAATGTGCGTCGGTCTGCTGATTTTGTTAAAAGTGCGCCAAGGAGTAAGTTGGTCAAAAGTACGCTGAAAAGTAAACTGGCACACTTTTGCTTTGTTCATTCGATAATACATCAATTGTGCGCCAAAGACTGATTGGTTAAAAGTGCGCCAGAGGTTGAAATCTTCCAAAAGTACACCAAGAAGGATTTTTCCAAAAAATTAACCCTTTGACATACTTTTGCAAGAAATTGGCAGCACTCTTAAAGTATGCACGAGTATGGAATTCGGATCACATTCAACATGTACCCATGGTGCAAATCCTTCTTTGTACTTCTTGTCACTGTTCTTCTTCTCCAACTGACCCAACATTGATGCACTTAGAGCTCAAGCTCGAGACTATGATAGTGATCCATTCCTTAAACAATAAGAACCAGAAATTAAGGAAAAATCCAGGCTCGAAATCAGGGTACAACATCTTTTAAAAATATCTCATTTTTAGGGGATTATTTCCTAGGAAAATATACTCATGAAAATTGTCATAATAAAAATTAAAGTAAAACCAATAACCACACCACATCTGAAAATTACGAAAACTAACTAAAATTAGAACACTACTAGAAACTAATTACTATAACAAATACTAAGAATAAAACTATAGTCGATCAAGTTTCTTCATATTTGCAAGATATACTCACTACTAGAATAAGCGGAATTAGCAACGTTTTTCATAAGTACTTACCTATGAAAAAAACCCAAAGCAAAACAGGAGAAATGAACAAGTGAGGAGAGAGAATAAGAACAAGGATATATAGGCCAGGGTTGATGGTGAACCGTTGGATATTACTAATAAATCCAAGCCACACACCCTACCTACCACCACCACACCATCAATATTAGCCAATGTGCACTAAGCTTCCATTCAACCGTGCACTTGAAGTATACCCAAAGTGCGCCAAAAAGGAAACACAAGCAAAAGTGCGCCAACTTGATTATATTCCAAGTATACGGGATAGGGGAGTGACACCTCTACTCATCTTAAAAAAATTTCGTCCACAGAATTTTAGGACTAAAGCAACTAGAGACATTAGGACAAGCACATCTAGCTACAAGCAATCACAGGCAATATACAAGTAAACCAAACAATACATACATAGCAATATTAATAGCACTCTAGCAAGGTGATCAATGATCATAAAATTAAAAAAAGGCATATTAAGAAATATATCTTATGAGTCAAATAAGTGCGGATACCGAGACCGAATATCTTCCTCGCGTTCCCTCATTGACTCCCCTAAAGAGTGGTGCCCCCAAGCAACACGGACAAAGCGGATAGTCCGGTTCTTGAGTACCTTCTCTCTTCGGTCCAAAATAGATATGGGTTGTTCCTCATAGGACAAGTCGGTACCCACGACTAGCTCAGAATGGTCGAGGATATATCTCAGGTCCTGGATATACCTACGCAACTGAGACACATGAAATATGTTATGCACCTCACGAAGCAAAGGCGGAAGGGAAAGGCGATAAGAAATATCCCCTACCCACTCGAGAATGTCAAACAGCCCAACGTATCATGGACTAAGCTTCCCGCGAACCCCGAATCTAATAACTCCATGTATGGGAAAAATTCATAAAATACGTGGTCGCTGACACAAAACTCTAGAGGACTACGATGTTGATCTGCCCAATAGCAATGTAGATCCTACGCAACATGCATCCGCTACCTGACCTTCTTGACAACTTCCACATTCTGAATAATCAATTATGTGCCCAACATCTTTCTTTCACCAATGTCATCCCAAGCTAATAGTGACCTACACTTCCTTCCATATAATGCCTCAAAAGGTACCATCTGGATGCTGGCCTGATAACTATTGTTATACGAGAATTCTATCAAGTGCGGGTATTTCTTCCATGATCCACCAAAGTCTAGGATACAAGCTCCTAACATATCCTCCAAGGCATGGATAGTTCTCTCGGACTGCCCATCTGTTTGAGGGTGATATGACGTACTAAATATTAACTTAGTACCCAATCTCTCATTCAAGCTTTTCTAAAAATGAGAAGTGAACCTCGAATCTTGGTCTGATACTATACTTACTGGTACACTATGTTGTCTCACAATCTCCCGCATATATATATCTGCCAATTATTTTTTAGACTGTCCAATTCTGAACAGAAGAAAATGTTCCACTTTAGTGAGATGATCTACTATCACCCAAACTACATCTCGACCGGTTGGGGATCTAGGTAAACCGATAACAAAGTCTATAGTAACATGCTCCCATTTCCACTCTAGAATGGGGAGAGGGTGTAACAATCCTGTCGGCCTCTGCTACTTTTTCTTTACTTGTTTACATATCACGTATCAGGATACAAAATATGTTATCTCCCGCTTCATCCTGTTCCACCAGAAGTATTGCTTGATATCTTGGTACATCTTGGTGCCAACATGATGGATAAAATACTGGGAATTATGGGCCTCAGTCATGATCTCTTATCGTATATCCCTACTCTGTACACAGAGACAAGTTCCAAACCTCAACGTCCTATCGCTGTGAATAGTCAACTCTTTCCTGCGTCTCGACTCACATTTTTTTCGTAACTCCTAGATCCGCGAATCTTCGGTCTGAGCTTCCTTGATACTATTTACCAAAGTAGATTGTATTTGTAAACTAGCCAAGACTCCCTCATCTTGTGGGAACACAATCTTAATGCCCATCTCTCAAAGATCTTCTAGGATATGCTTCTGCTTTGTCAGGAAAAATGTACCACCCCTCTTCCTAAGAGCATCTGTTATTATATTAGCTTTACCCGGATGTTATCGAAGTTCTACGTCATAATCCTTCAGCAATTCAAGCTATCTCCTCTGTCTCATATTCAAATCCTTCTGGGTGAATATATATTTTAAACTCTTATAGTTTGTAAATATTTATACCCGATCACCATACAAGTAATGCCTCAATAACTTGAACGCAAATACCACTGTTGCCAACTCTAAGTCGTGAGTAGAGTAATTTTTCTTATATCCTGAAGCTGATGTGATGCATATGCTATCACTCTCCCATGTTGAATCAAAACATGTCCATAACCCTTCCCTGATGCATCATAGTACACTGTGAACCCTCATGATCCTACTAGAAGTGTCAAGATCGGTGCCGAGATCAACCTTTTTTTTAATTCTTCAAAAGCTGTTTGACATTCCGTTGACCATACAAACTTAACGTCCTTTCAAGTCAACTGGGTCATTGGTGTGGATATCCTTGCAAAATCTGACACAAACCTTCTATAGTACCTTGCTAATCCAAAAAAACTGCACAAATCTGTCACGGTCTTTGAAACTAGCCAATTCTCTACCGCTTCAATTTTTTTGGGATCTAATGATACTCCTGCTCCCAAGATGATGTGTCCCAAGAATGAAATATGATCTAACCAGAACTCGCACTTGCTTAGTTTCGTATATAACCGGTACCCCCTCAAAGTCTACAATACCATCATGAGATGCTCTTCGTGTTATTCTTTATTATAGGAGTACACTAGGAAGTCGTCGATAAACACTACCACAAACATATCTGAATAGGACATAAAAATATGGTTCATCAAATCCATAAATACTATTAGTGCATTGGTCAATCCGAGTGGCATCACTAAGAACTCCTAATATCCATATCGTGACCTGAATATTATCTTCGGTATATCTTTTTCCCGTACTCACACCTGATGATCTCGATCGCAGATCAATCTTAGAGAATACTCTGGCTTCACTCAAATGATCAACATGTCATCAATCTTAGGCAAGGGATACTTGTTCTTTACTGTCACCGCCTTCAACTGCCTATAGTCAATACATAGTCGGGTTGATCCATCTTTCTTCTTTACTAACACTGTTGGGGCTCCCCTTGGTGATCCGCTGGTACGAATAAATTTTTTTGCCTTCAACTCTTCAATATATTGATACAACTGGTCAAGTTCAGAAGGTGACGTCTGGTAAACCCTATGAGATATAGCCTTCGTTTCTGGCATCAACTATATACTAAACTCTACCTCTCGAACTGGAGGCCATCCTGGAATTTTTTTTGGAAAGACATCCATGAATTCGTCAACTATCTTGGGTATCAATTCTCCTTCCGTTGCTACCACTGTGACTCCTTGTTCTTGCTGGCCTCTCATAGACCTCACGAGGGTAAAATTTTCCAAACCAGGGATACGAAATAACATTCTGCCCCTATGACAATCTATCGTAGCATGACAGTCTCTCAGCCAGTATATAGCCAAGATAACGTTAAAGTTAACCATAGGGAGCTCAATCAACTTCGCAAGTAATAGGTGGTCACACACTTTGACAGGACACTCTAGGCACACCCTACTAACTTCTATAAGTTCATTACTAGTCAGTATATTTAGCCTCTCCGGCAATGTCTCGAACTCCAATCCAACATATGTCATAAATTATGCAGATATAAATGATTGTGAGGCTCCTGAATCAGTTAATGCTATAACAGGAAAAGATACGACATAAATATTACCTGCCGCCACTTCACCTAATGCCAAAGCCTCCTCAAGAGACAAGGTGAATGCCTGCCCTTGGCCTTGTCGAGCTCCTTATTGTTGCCTTCCCTGGTGGCACTGTCATGGTCTCTACTGTCCTTGTTGTTGTTGGTGTTGGTGTTGGTGTTGATGTTGCCTATACATTTGAGGCTGCGTTGGTAACGGTCGCTGAGCTAACGGCCTCACCGCCAATGCTGGATCTTTGTGTTGCAATGCTCTTGGTATTGGCAATGCAGGAAACTGGGGTGCTGGTCCCCCTGATCTCTGCATCAATGGGTATATAGCAATCCTATGATCGGGGCTACCACATCTCAGGCATAACCTATTTTCTTCCCTACAATCACTCTTAGTATGGCCTCATTTTCCATAATATGTACAGCCTGTTGATGCTGACTGGCTCTGTTGCTGCTGGTACTTCGGTTGTTGTTGCTGAGCTGATGTCGTTACTGTTAAAAGTACCGCTCTACACAGTATTGTGTCACGAATATGAATGCCATGAGATGGTGGTGACGTTCGGGGCGAAGAGCCTCCTCCAATGCTTTATGCATAAGATTTCTTCTGGCCTCCTGTCCTCGATGTCATCCTTTAAAAAGTTAGTTCATGCCTCCTGGCTACTACTAATACGTCATCAAAAGTCTAGTAGTTGTATCCCTTTACCAACTGTAGAATTTTCAGATGAAGTCCTTGTTGGAACCTCATTGTCCTATTTGGCTCTATTGCCACCATTCATGGTGCAAATCTACTCAATCGGCTAAATTTTGCTGCATAGTCGTCCACTATTCTACTAGACTACTTGAGATTAATAAACCTTTGCTACAACTCAAACTGGGCTATAACTCCAAAATACTTTATTCTAAACCAAATTCTAAAATTATTCCAAGTAATAGGCTGCCTCAAACTGACCTTCTCAATCGCCTACTAATCCCTGGCAAGATTCTGAAGTTGCAACTGAACTTGGTCAACATGTTCCTTACCTGGAATCTTTGCCACAGTCAGAATAATCTTAATATCCTAGAGCTAATCGTCTGTCGTGATGGCATCCTCCGTAGCATCAAATGTACCGAGAGTTAAGTCAACAGAATCTAACTTACGCCCCTGAATCTATCATTCAACCTCTTTCTATAGCTATTTGCAACCCAAGGTTCAATAATACATTATGTTCCTATTGCTAGATTTGCTGATGTTGTTGTATCGCCATCTGATGATATTGTGTGGCCATCATCCCCCTGATGATCTCTAATAAAATGGGGGTATCAAGTGTTGTTGTCATTTCTGGCACTATTGGGAGAGATGGAACCTCTGGAGCAGGTTGCTCAATATATTCAGCTATTGTCTCATCTGGAGGCCCAAGTACTGGCTCGATTCGAACCGGGTTCTGGAGAAATACTGCCTCACACTGCTATCCCATCTCACCTGGACCTACTGGTCGCCTCGATGCCCCTGATTCTCCAGCAACCAAAAATAGGGAAGCCCTGGAAGAAAGGGACAAAAGACATCAAGAACATGACGGGAATGTAAACCCCCTCGATAAATTCTATAGATAGTCAGGTATGGATTGGGAAAATTTTGGATTAGCAGCAGATGTTGAGGTTTAGAGTAAAGTTGCTTTTGTCTGTTATTTTATTTAATTAAACCCTTGGCGCGCCCTACCATTGCTTAATTATTCGGAGAAAAATATCATCCCAAAAAATCTATCGGACTATTGTACTTCTGACTTGACTCGCCAATTTAGGCATTGGATTTTTTCGTCAAATAAAATCAAATTCGTTGTGCCTTAAATTAATCGCACAATTTTCCGTACCCTAAATCTCATATTTAATTCCGTATCGGATACCTGTATCGTTACCCTCAATTTTGAGATACCAACTTAACCCGTTGAGCCGGACCAACTAAAGGGTCCAAGACAGACTCCAAGCCCCCACCATTTTTGAGCTTTGCGTCATTTTCAAATTTTGACCCCAAGTGCCCCCATTTAATTTAAAAGCATGGGACACATTAATTCTATTTAAATCGGGGATACCAATTTTGTCTAATCCTATTTTTAATCCCCAATTAATCCCAATAACCATTTAATTTAACCCCTGCCAAACACACAACACCCCCTCACCATACAAATCACCAAACACCATTTTTCCTACAATTTTTTGCATCATTTCATGTGTTCGTGTAATTTCTCGAATTTAAGGGGCTTAGTTGTAATTTATTGAATTAGGTATCCTAACCTCATTGGCCAAGATCAAATGGAGAGGTTACCATTCTTTGACCGTAGTCAACACCCTCCTCCTTTATTTGCATGAAGAAACCAATCCTCCATGATCAATCCTAGCCCTCCATTTGAATTAGAGCATCCCCACCACACACTCACATCACCAACCCCTATAAAGTGTCTCTTCCTACACTCTTTCCCAAGCAGGTCCTAATCCCAACATCTAGGGAAAACTACCCCCTCTCTCTCTTCTCCCTCCTCTATATTTATTCTTTCCCTATTTCTTCTTCTTCTTCTTCTTCTTCTTCTTCTTCTTCTTCTTCCTCCTTTCTTCTTCTTCTTCTTCCTTTCTTCTTCCTGAAGAGCATCCCTGTCCGGCCGATTGAATCCCACTCCGGCGACTGGCACCCCGACTCCGGCGACTGACTCAACTCCGGCGACTGACACCCCGCTCCCCGCTCCGGCTGTACAGCCACTGCTCCTTTCCAACCCACGGCGGCTCTGGCCTGTTCCCTCCATCCGACCTCCTCTCCACCCGCATCCAGTTTGAGCCTCCCCATTCTCCTCGGCTCCGGCCTGTTCCACCCTGTTCGACCTCCTCTGCCCCATTCAGTCTGACCTCCTCCACTTCAGAGCTCCCCCATCCGACCTCCTCCCTGTCTGGCCTCTCCACCACCACAAGCTGTTATCACCACCACCACCACCACAAGCTTTCATCACCACCACCACCATAAGCTTTTATCACCACCACCACCACAAGCTTTAACCACCACCACTTCCTCCACTCTTCTTCTCCGGCGAGTTTTCGGTCATCATCCCCCCGCACCACCTCGCTCCTGCCAGTGACCCACCTCGCCGTCGAGGTGTCACGACCCGCACCCGAAAATTGGACACGAGTACGTGGGTACGTCCAGCCTACGCCGCAGCATCGACGGTAGAATGCTGTCTAGGTCAAGCACTATCTAAACAATCTCGCACGAGTATCCAACTCCATAAGAAGATACGGATTATCACAATATAAATGAACAACATACTCAATCACATAACTACAGCACGACAAGAAATCGAAGAAATAAAATAACTACCACACAAGTCTAAAATGTAAATAATCTAACTCAACAAATATCCAAGTCTCAACAAAATATGTCGGAGATAAATCCGGTACCAAATAACTACTAAAAGGAACTAACTAGATAACTAGTAATTCCGACTAGACCTCCCGGAATCACAACTGAACTAACAAGTCCAAGTCCAAGTCGGCAGCTACTCACCATATGGTCCATAGAGTGTTGGATACCAGTCCTCTAAGGCATAGTCTGGAAAAATATTTCCAGTCAGGAAAGAGCAAAGTACATTTCTAATAGCAGTTCTATATCAATGATATAAGCTATGTAGCAGTATATAGATGGAAATATACAAGATTCATGTATATGTAAGAGAGATATACAATAAAAGGAAATACTGGAAATTCTGTAAATAAATGCGGGAAGGAACAATATGTCAATGAGCAAGAATACTATGACTAAGTGTGTGAGTACTAGCTTTAACATGTGATCGACTTGGGAACTTGATCAGGCTAGTTACATATGATTAGCTATGATTCATGTAAGGTCAGGCTAACCATTTGGTTAGCTATGAGGCATGTAGAGGTCAGGCTAATCATATATAACAGCTATGAGACATGTAATGGTCAGGCCGCACCCGACATGAGATGTGGGATGAGCTATGATGCATGTAGAGTTGGGTATGATCACATATCTACACTAAAATACTCCCCACCATGACTGGTATAGTAGATCTAACCATGGTACGCTATGGCACGGGATTCCCTAGGAAGGTAGCAAGTCTCCCCGAAAATCAGTGTCTGTACATGCACAAGATAACAAGGAAATAAGACTTATACAAGCTATACCATGAACAAGGAATAATATCTCATGACGAGATCCGGATATACCAATCCGTGTAACCATCGTGTCAAGAATATGGATATTTATACTAGATACAATGAACATAGGGGATATCATAAATAAGAAGCTAATCAGAGAATGTACTCACCTTAGGTCCTTAGCTGGTAAAACCAATATCCTGTCCCAGAGTATCGTCTGGAGGATCCAACAGTCCTATAGACATATAATAAAATAATACAATATTTTTATCAGATACTACACTAACACAACACAAATACATCAAACTCAGGGGCTAGGCCAGGTATGGCACTAGTCAACTAGGGATAAGTGCGCGTCAGGTTGTACGGGCGTCGCATCTGCGATTGCTGTACAAGACAGACGGTCAAAAAGATACGGGGCTTGCCAGTACGTCAATGTACGTGTGGCAGCCAACTAACAGTTCACAGGGTCATAGGTCATGTGTAAGGACGGGGTATCCGTATTTACACTCGGTTACCTAGAATATTCATCAATTAAACATATTATCAATAATTAAATTAATACATATATATGGTTATACCAAAATATATACAAAATTTATACCAATAATAGAATTATATAACATATATACATACGTTTTTAAAAAATACATTCAACCAATATTTATACGTATACGAGGAATTTATATATATGTATACACTGAATATATATATACGTTTATATATATATATATATATATATATATATATATATATATATATATATATATATATATATATATATATATATATATATATATATATATATATATATATATATATACCAAAATAATACGTTTACATATACGTATACAAGTACATATATATATATACCAATACAATATATATTTATGTACATACATATACCAATACGAAAAAATATACATACATATATATATTTATACCAAAATACGTTTATATATATATACCAATACATTATATAACATATAACATTAAATACGTATATACTAATTTATATATACATTGAATATATATACATATAAATAGAGAATACACGATATATATATATATATATATATATATATATATATACACATATACACATACACTCGAATACATATACAACATACGTACGTACACACATACACCCATACACACGTATTTATATACATATATGAAAATATACTAATACATACATGCTTATATATATACCAATACGTAAATATATATATATATATATATATATATATACACTAAATAGGAGGGAAGAGGGAGAGGAGACTCACGGTGGTGGTGGTGCACAGCCGCCGGAGGGGAGCTGACCCGCCGGAGGGCTGTGTGGTGGTGGTTTGGATCGTCTGGCCGGAGGGGGACTCGACTGGAGTTGCAGTGGCGGGGCCAGAGTTAATGCAGGGAGGAGGAAGGAGTACAGCAGGAGGAGCTGGCCGGGGTCGGAAGTGTGTGACCGGAGCAGATGGAGGAGGAGTTGGCCGAGTCGGTCGGTCGGAGGGAGACTGCACGGCTAGAGGGGAGGAACAGTGCCGGAGGATGAGTAGGGTGGTGTCGGGGTCGATGCTGCCAGAGTAGCAGGGAAGAGTGGGGGAGAGTCGGGGATGCTCGACCCGGGGGAGCTACGGGTGTCGGATGTAGTTGTAGAGTGGTGGTGGTGGTCGATGGGGGGAGATGCAGCGGGGGGCTCCTGGGGAGAACTGGTCGGAGAGTGGTTGGCTTGAGGGGAGATGAACGGAGTAGGGGATGGAGGCTTTACCGGGGTCGGTGTGCACTGGTAGGGTGAGGTATAGGCAGGGAGGAGCTCGGCTGAAAATGGCCGGCCGGAGTGCTAAGCAGCGGGCCGCCGGGCTGAGGGCCGGAGCTGAACAGTGGTGATGGTGATGATCCCCCCTTTCTTAATTAAAAAAGAAGGAGAAGAAGAAGAAGGAGGGAAGAAGAAGAAAAGAGAAGAAGAAAGGAAGGGAAATTTCTTCCTACGTTGGAGAAGTGGGAGGAGTGAGGTGAGAGAAAATGGGGGCTTCCCTAGGTTTGGGGATTAGTGTTTTCTTGGGAAGATGGGATGATGGGACATTAAATAGGGTGGGGTGTGTGGGAATGAAGGGTGATGATGCACCCATTGAATGGATGGTCAAGATTTGACATAGAGGAATTTCTTCATGTGGGGATGATGGTTGTTGACTAGTCAAATATTATTTGGGCTCTCCATTTGGTTAAACCAATGGGGTATTGACACCTAATACAATATTTGCAAATTAGCCCCCTTAAATTTGGGTATTTGCACAGACACATAAAATAATGAAAATTTGGTGGACGATTTGGTGTTTTGTATTTTGTAGGGTAAGAGGGTGTTGTGTGTGTTGTATGGGCTTAATTAGTGGGGTACTGGAATTAAATCGGGATTAACGGAATCAGTCAAAATGGTATCCTCAATTTAATAGGAATAAAATACAAGCTGTGTTCTAAAATTAATTAGGAGTACATGGGGCCAAAATTAGGCTGGGTCACCAATATCATTAGTGAAGAAGACTCAAAACAGAATATTACCCTAATTTGGATTATACGGAAAATGGGTCAAGATTGCCTCCAATTTCGATTGGAAAGCACAACGATACAAAGTTGGAATTTATTCAGGAATTAAATAAACGTCCGCGATAAATATTGTACGACTAAAATGAAGCACAAGAGAGCACAATTATGAGTTGCAAAAAGTTCAGAATGGAAGGTGGGCATGTCTAGGGCAAGGTTGTGAAATTTGTTGGAAGGCAAAAGGTAGGGTAGCGCTCCAAATATTGAAGCAATGACAAGGCGTAACAATTAAATAAATTACGGTAATTAAATACTACCTCCAACAATTAAATTCTAATTAATATAAATTAAATACAAAATCCTATAATTCGGGCAGGTGTTCGTCTAGTTGCTTCTAGGTCAAGTCTACCAGCTCAAACATTAATGAACACTGTAAATATTTAAATACACATCTCATACAATTATTTAATTTAAATACACATATCGAGAAATTATTTAATATTAATACCATAATATTAATAGTATATAAAAAGTCAAAAACATCCTGATTTTTGGAATGTGGTAGTGACACGAGGTAACCTCTCCCCCATCTCCTTGTGTGGTATTGTGTTATGTATTGGTATATAGAACATAGTTAGGGTTTATGTATGCTATATTGGATTTTGGGTCTATGTATGTTATATTGGATTTAGGGTTTATGAATGCGTGGAGTTTTAGGATTTGATATATTTGTTCCAAGCATTTGATGGTTATTGAGGAGCAGGTTAAATTGTTGTGAAATAATGTGGTGATAACAAAACATTGGTTATTATTGAGAGCTAATATTTAATAATAAATTTATTTGAGTAGTAGCTAGGTTATTGGAAAGCGGTATTCAAATAATTGATTAATGGTTTGTATAATTGAGGGTTTAAATGATTAATATTTATCTTATTCGAGGTTGATATATTTAAACGTGCATATTAATGTCGGTGAATACCAGGGTAAAATCTGAGGATGATCATGACTTGAACTACTGAAAAATACCATGATGAATATTAGGGATTGAGGATTTGGTCTGAAGATATTATACAGGTGATTGATTTTGAGATAGGTATTATATCGGATCAAGGGTCAGAGATTAAGGACTGTGAATTATTAGTTAACTATTTGAGATTGAGACTGAACTTAGGTATAGATGTGTGTCGCATCCCTGTTTGACGTGGAGTAGATTATTGATTTTGGTTTGTATCTCATCTCTAGGTAATACGGGACCTGAGGGCTTGGACGTGGTATCGGGACCCCATCATCAGCAGCCTCACGCAGGCAAGTGTACCTTGCCACCATATATTTTAGATTATAGATATTTATTATTTTTTATGTACACTGTGCACGTATTTTGTTTACGATCGATACTTCGTGTCCGGATCACAACCCGATACAGACGTTCGTCGTAACGTCTTAGAATGAATGTTAGATGTTCGTAATACCTCGATGTACGTACCTGAGTATATCGATACCCCAGGACACACTCATACACTGTGATATTGCCAGATTCCTGTATCCTGATACTGATATCATGACCAGAGACTGGGACGACCTTAGGGTCGCGTCTATTGAGTTATTTTTGTGTGTCGAGACTGTTAGATAGAGGTTTAGGTTCAGCGCACCATCGTTGACCGCTTGGGAAGGGGAAAACAGTTACTAGACGTTTGGGCTCCTCTGTACGTGCTTATATATATGTATTGTTTCTGTAGTGATCATGTATCTAGTGTAGTTGTATCACGTGTGACTTTTTGCCCGGAGTTGCGGTACATCCTGTGTGTTTCCGTGTCCGGAGCTACGATTTTATTTTAGATAGCCCACGCGTCGAACATTCTCTTTAAACTGTGTCACACTTATTTGGTTATGATAGAGTACCCTGTTGTTGCACTTGTACTTTCTGTTTACTTGGCATGCTATATTTTTGTACCTTGTTATGTCCCTCTGAGGACCTGGTTCCCTGCCAGTTTTGCAGCATAGATGATTACGGAGCATTTGGAGTTGCTGTTGGAGTTGGATGTCTTACGGGCATGGTACCAGGTACTCATATTATATCTACCGGCATTATGGTTATTTTATATTGATTATTAAGCTGGTATTGTAGCCTAGATTTTATAGACTCATACTTCTTCTCGAGTCTATTCGAGTTAGTGTGTTATTGGGTGGCCGACTTTAGCACATATAGCTTTTTTTTTATTACTTCTGTACATTATGGATTGAGACATAGAGGTTTACATTTATGGAATATTTAGATAGTGCCCTTTATATTATACAGCTTATACGTATTCGAGTCAGACCAGAGTCTGGTCGAATGCGTAGCTGGCGTGTCACGTATTCCTGGTCCTACGTATTTTGAGACTGGGGCATGACATATTTTTGTGGTGGCCCATGCAGGACAGATTTAAATCGTCTTGGTCACCTGACTGTGCCAAGCGAGCCTGCAAATTAGGAATAGATATTATGATTATTGAATAGGATCTTAATCCATAATCGATTTTAAAAACTCACTTTGTATGTGATTATCGCCCTTGGACCTCCAATTTGTATTCGTTCAATTTCCGTCAATATCGTTATCATTGTTTCTCATCCCCTATTATTCGGGAAGGCAAATGCTTGTGCCTGATGGTTCCCTCCAGAAGAAGATCGAAGACCAGACGACAAAAGACCAAATTTGTGTAATATTCCATGAGAAGATTGTTACCCTCAGTAGGGTCAGCTAATAGGTTCTCTTAGATGCTAGAATTAGTGTGGAAGGCTAGCAAGAGAATTGGACCCAGTAGTACCGTATTTGTACTTGAGGTAGCAGTGATCTTGGAAGTAGTAGGAGCTGGAAGGATTGTTGATCATGACCTAGAATAATTTATGGAAATGCATAGCCTGATGAAAACTAGTAGTTGTATATGATAGCGATACCAGGAATGATATTATGGACTAGAGGAGATAAAATTTTAGGCTCTCACTTGAAAGATAATAATCTGATTCCAGGAATTTTAGTATGTGCTTGAGTGATACCATTATTGTACTTGTGACTTGGAGAGATAAATAACGAAAAGAAGAATTCGAGGAATAAAATTTTAGGGAAAACCTTGAGGAGAAGAGAAATTATACATTAGGCGAGGAAAAATTTTCTTTTGAGGATTGATGTTGGAAACAGAACGGGAGAAATTATTATGAGGTTTAGTCTAGACTATGACCTTATCCTAGACATGGTTTGGTTGAGCCAATACCATGTGACGCTGGATTGGCGACGTGGTTACATTATTTTTTAGACCACCAGGTTACCCTGAGTTGAGTTTCCTCAAGGAGCCCAGGAGTATGGTGCCCAACTACCTCAGGGGCACACAATGCAAGGTGAACCAGTGAACCCCATATTTTATCAGAGTTTGAGGATGTGATTCTAGAGAACCTTTCGGGCCTGCCACCTGACAGAGATAGAGAATTGCAACAGAGTTGACTCCAAGAGCCGAGCCTGTTATTTACTCATCTTCAGACTAGCACCGATAGAGTTGGTTGAGTCGAAGGTCCATAGTAGAGGATCTCTTAGACAAGGGTTTCAGTCGGGCTAGTATTTTTCTATAAGAAGAAACCATCTTATTCTACCAAAGAAGGACGGGACGGTACATTGCATAACGATTGCAGGGCGTTAAGGGCTGTAACGATAAAGAATAAGTACCCTATGCCATGTATCGATGATCTATTTGATTAGCTTAGCGGCGCATATGTATTCTCGAAGATCGATCTCAGATCAGGCTATCATCAGATCAAGGTACGGAGAGAGGACATTCTGAAAATAGCTTCTCGGATGAAGTATGGACACTATGGGTTTCTAGTCATGCCGTTTGGTTTAACCAACGTGCCAGCTATATTTATGTGTTTGATGAACAATGTCTTCCACCAGTACTTAGATAAGTTCGTGGTGGTATTTATCGACGACATCTTGGTATATTCCAAGAGCCAAGAGGAGCATGAGAGATATCTCAGGATCGTGTTAGAGACACTGAGACATGAGAGGCTGTACGCCAAGCTCAATAAATATGAGTTCTGCTTGGATAGAGTACCGTTTCTGGAACACATAATCATCAGAGATGGACTATCAGGTGACCCGGAGAAGATAGCTGCAGTTGAGACATAGCCTACCCCTACATCAGTTACAGAGGTTAAGAGTTTCCTCGGACTTGCAAGATATTATCGGAGGTTCATGGAAAACTTCTCGAAGATAGCTGCGCCTATGACGCGACTGACGCATAAGGGCGAGGAGTTTATCTGGACCGACGAGTGTTAGGCGGCTTTCGTTGAGCTGAAGAAGCGTCTAACATCAGCATCAATTTTGACACTACCTTCAAGATCAGAAGGATTTGTAGTGTACAGTGATGCGTCTGGGAGCGGGTTAGGATGGGTACTGATGCAACACAGCAAGGTGATAGCCTACGCATCGAGACAACTGAGAGTTCATGAGAAGAACTATCCGACGCACGATTTGGAGCTAGCTGCAGTGATAATTGTACTAAAGCTATGGTGACACTACCATTATGGAGAGGGTATTGAGATTTAAACAGATCACAAAAGTCTAAAGTATACCTACACGAAGAAGGAGCTCAACATAGGACAGAGGCGATGAATATAATTTATGACAGATTATAATATTGAGTTAACGTACCACCCTGGCAAGGCGAATGTAGTAGCAGATGCCTTAAGCAGTAAGCCTATGGCATATTTTTATGACTCATCGCCAGTTGTTAGAGGATTTTAAGGAACTCAGGATTGAGATTGTATTGCCAAGCATGGATGGACAGATGGCCAGTCTCGAGGATCAGTCCACATTTATTTAGAGGATCAAGGCAGCCTTGCCTACAGATACGAGATTTAGACGACTGTGAGAAAGGACAGAGGTCGACATGCCAACGGGACTCAGGATTCATGAAGACGGAACATTGAGGTATGTAGATCGCCTATACGTTCCGAGTGGTGAGCTACGCTAAGAGTTGATGACCGAGGCTCATAGCTCAATTATTTTATTCATCCCGGGGGGGTACGAAGATGTACCGAGATTTGAGACAATATTACTGGTGGCATGGGATAAAGAGAGAGATTGCAAGATTCATAGCAAGATGTTGGGTTTGTCAGCAAGGCTGAACATCAAAGGACTGCGAGACTATTGCAGCCGCTTCCCATTCCCGAGTGGAAGTGGGAACACATTACCATAGACTTCGTCACAGGATTCCCGCGGAGCCATAGCAGGAAGGATGTTGTTTGGGTTGTCGTAGACAGACTCACCAAGTCTGCATATTTCTTGCCCTTCAGAGTTGGGCAGTCCACGAAGATATTAGCTGACATATACATGAGGTAGATAGTACGACTACATGGAGTGCCTGTCAGCATCGTATCGGATCGTGATTCCAGATTCACGTCGCATTATTGGAGGAGTATGCAGTAGAGCTTAGGAACTCGTCTTAAGTTCAGTACTGAATATCATCCACAGACTGATGGCCAGTCAGAGTACACGATACAGATATTAGAGGATGTGTTGAGAGCGTACATGATTGATTTTGGAGGATCTTAGGAGGACTACCTACACTTGGTGGAATTCTTTTACAATAACAGCTACCAGGCTAGCATACAGATGGCACCTTATGAGGCACTGTACGGCAGGAAATATAGGTCGCCAGTTTGTTGGAGTGACATGGGAGAGCATCATATACTAAGACCAGAGTTGGTGACACAGACAGTGAAGAAGGTCAAGCAGATTCAGAGCCACCTGTGTGCAGCACAGGACAGACAGAAATATTGGGCCGATGCGCACCGCAGGCTATTGGAGTTCCAGAAGGGTGACTATGTGTTTTTGAGGATATTGCCTACTCGGGGTACCATCAGATTCGGAGGCAGAGGCAAGCTGAGTCCGAGGTACATCGGGCCTTTTGACATCTTAGAACGAGTTGGCGAAGTGGCTTACCGTCTTACATTGCCTCCATCATTAGAGGGAGTGCATGACGTATTTCATGTGTCGCAGCTAAGGAGATATGTCGCAGACCCTAGCCACGTGCTTGATCATTCGGAGATTACAGTCAGGCCCACCCTATCTTACGTAGAGTAGCCAGTTGAGATCCTTGATCACAGCGAGAAGACTTTGAGAGGGCAGACTATTCGACTGGGCAGAGTTGCATGGAAGCATCGTTCGCCAGGCGAGTCTACCTGGGAGCGCGAGGATTCCATTCGACAGCGGTTCCCGTATTTATTTGAGGAACAAGGTACGGATTTTTGTACGTCATTTGATTACTAGTTGTTTTAAATTCTCTTAGCTATTATCGTGCTTTACTTTTAATTTCGGGGACAAAATTTTTCTAAGTTTGGAAGAATGTAAATCCCCTCGATAAATTCTATAGATAGTCAGGTATGGATTGGAAAATTTTTGGATTAGCAGCAAATATTGAGGTTTAGAGTAGAGTTGCTTTTGTCTGTTATTTTATTTAATTAAACCCTTGGCGCGCCCTACCATTTCTTAATTATTCGGAGCCTAATATCAGCCCATAAATTCCACCGGACTATTGTACTTCTGACTTGACTCGCCAATTTAGGCACTGGACTTTTTCGTCACAGAAAATCAAATTCGTTGTGCCTTAAATTAATCGCATAATTTCCCATACCCTAAATTCCATATTTAATTTCGTGTCAGACACCTGTGTCGTTACCCTCGATTTTGAGATACCAACTTAACCCGTTGAGCCGGACCAACTAAAGGGTCCAAGACTGACTCCAAGCCCCCACCATTTTTGACCTTTGTGTCATTTCTAAATTTTGACCCCTAGTGCCCCCATTTAATTTAAAAGTGCGGGACACTTTAATTCTATTTAAATCGAGGATACCAATTTTGTCTAATCCTATTTTTAATCCCCAATTAATCTCAATGACCATTTAATTTAACCCCTGCCAAACACACAACAACCCCTCACCATACAAATCACCAAACACTATTTTCCCTACAATTTTTGCATCATTTTATGTGTTCGTACAATTTCCCAAATTTAAGGGACATAGTTGTAATTTATTGAATTAGGTGTCCTCACCTCATTGGCCAAGACCAAATGGAGAGGTTATCATTATTTGACCGTAGTCAACACCCTCCCCCTTCCTTTCCATGAAGAAACCCAATCCTCCATGATCAATCCTAGCCCTCCATTTGAATTGGAGCATCCCCACCACACAATCACATCACCAACCCCTATAAAGTCTCTTCCTACACTCTTTCCCAAGCAGCCCTAATCCCAACAACTAGGGAAAACCACCCCTCTCTCTCTTCTCCCTCCTCCATATTTATTCTTTCCCTATTTCTTCTTCTTCTTCCTTTCTTCTTCCTGAAGAGCATCCCTGTCCGGCCGACTGAATCACACTCCGACGACTGGCACCCCGACTCCGGTGGCTGACTCCACTCCGGCGACTGACACCCCGCTCCCCGCTCCGGCTGCACAACCACTGCTCCTCTCCAACCCGCGGCGGCTCCGGCCTGTTCCCTCCATCCGACCTCCTCTCCACCCGTATCTAGTTTGAGTCTCCCCATTCTCCTCGGCTCTGGCATGTTCCACCCTGCCCGACCTCCTCCGCCCCATTCAGTCCGACCTCCTCCACTTCAGAGCTCCCCTATCCGACCTCCTCCCTGTCCGGCGTCTCCACCACCACAAGCTTTCATCACCACCACCACCACGAGCTTTTATCACCACCACCACCACAACCTTTTATCACCACCACCACCCCAAGCTTTTACCACCACCACTTCCTCCACTATTCTTCTCCAGCGAGTTTTCGATCATCATCCCCCGTACCACCTCGCTCCGGCCAGCGACCCAACTCGCCGTCAAGGTAACCTCTCCTCCATCTCCTTGTGTGGTATTGTGTTGTGTATTGTTATACAGAACATAGTTAGGGTTTATGTATGCTATATTGGATTTTGGGTTTATGTATGCTATATTGGATTTAGGGTTTATGAATGCGTAGAGTTTTAGGGTTTGATATATTTGTTCCAAGCATTTGATGGTTATTGAGGAGCAGGTTAAATTATTGTGAAATAATATGGTGATAACAAAACATTGGTTATTATTGAGAGCTAATATTTAATAATTAATTTATTTGAGTAGTAGCTAGATTATTGGAAAGCGGTATTCAAATAATTGATTAATAGTTTGTATAATTCAGGGTTTAAATGATTAATATTTATCTTATTTAAGGTTGATATATTTAAACATGCGTATTAATGTCGGTGAATACCAGGGTAAAATCTGAGGATGATCATGACTTGAACTACTAAAAAATACCATGATGAATATTGGGGATTGAGGATTTGGTCTGATGATATTATACAGGTGATTGATTTTGAGATAGGTATTATATCGGATCAAGGGTTAGAAATTGAGGACTGTGAATTATTAGTTAACTATTTGAGATTGAGACTGAGCTTAGGTATAGATGTGTGTCGCATCCCTGTTTGACGTGGAATAGATTATTAATTTTGGTTTGTATCTTATCTCTAGGTATTGAGGGACCTGAGGGCTTGGACGTGGTATTGGGACCCCGTCATCAGCAGCCGCACGCAGGCAAGTGTACCTTGCCACCCTGTATTTTATATTATAGATATTTATTGTTTCTTTATATACATTGTGCACGTATTTTATTTACGATCGATACTTCGCCTCCGGATCACAACCCGGTGCAGACGTTCGTCGTAACGTCTTAGAATGAATATTAGATGTTCGTAATACCTAGATGTACATACCTGAGTATATCGACACCCAATGACACACTCATACACTGTGATATTGCCAGATTCCTGTATCCTGATACTGACATCATGACCAGAGACTGGGACGACCTTAGGGTCGCGTCTGTTGAGTTATTTCTGTGTGTCGATACTGTTAAATAGAGGTTTAGGTTCAGCGCACCAACGTTGACCACTTGGGATGGGGAAGAAAGTTTTTAGACGTTTGGGCTCCTCTATACGTGCTTATATATATGTATTATTTCTGTAGTGATCATGTATCTAGTGTAGTTGTATCACTCGTGTGACTCTTTGACCGAAGCTACGGTACGTCCCGTGTGTTTTCGTGTCCGGAGCTACGGTTTTATTTTAGATAGCCCACGCGTCGAATATTGTCTTCAAACTGTGTCACACTTGTTTGGTTATAATAGAGTACCCTGTTGTTGCACTTGTACTTTCTGTTTACTTGGCATGCTGTATTTTTGTACCTTGTTACGTCCCTCTGAGGACCTGGTTCAATGCCAATTTTGCAGCATAGATGATTACGGAGCATTTGGAGTTGTTGTTGGAGTTGCATGTCTTGCGGGCATGGTACCAGGTACTCATATCATATCTACCAGTATTATGGTTATTTTATATTTATTATTCATCTGCTATTGTAGCCTACATTTTATAGACTCATACTTCTTCTCGAGTCTATTCGAGTTAGTGTGTTATTGGGCGGCCGACTTTAGCACATATAGCTCTTTCTCGTATACTTCTGTACATTGTGGATTGAGACATAGAGATTTACATTTATGGGATATCTAGATATTGCCCTTTATATTATACAGCTTATACGTATTCGAGTCAGACCAGAGTCTGGTCGAATACGTAGATGGCGTGTCACATATTCCTGGTCCTACGTATTTTGGGACTGGGGCATGACAGGGAAGGAACAAAGAAACAATCAATCAGATGGTTCAAGCTGTGTATTGAGAAGAACGGATTCAAGAATTCAAAGAGTAAAATGTTTGACTTAGACTCCTAAGATCATGACATCCCATAAGTCTGAAAAATTAGACCTGCATAGGCCACCACTAAAATTTTGTCATGCACTAGTACCAGAATACGGAGACAGACATGGCCAACTCTCCCATACAAGGTATAAAACATCATATGGCGGTCACAACTTTAGAAAGACAAGGGGTGCATGCTATAATAAGTCTCGTAGGGCCTCAAAACAACTATGTCTCAATCATTCAAGCAAGTAATAACAACATAGAATATATGAGATAAAGCCGTAAGGCGTCCCAAATGCTCCATTGGAATGTTATAGAGATCTAGCCATCAAAATATTAGGGTAAAAAAATGTCAATAGTTTCACAACCGATATCAACTTCAATCTGATTATATTACAGTTATGTAATACGAAACTAATGTCAAGACAAGCCGACTAACAAGTGCGGATGGCTAAACGCCCAAAAGAATAGAATATTTAAGATGAACAGTGATAAAAAAATCTATTCATGCCCTTCAGCGACCATCCGTCTGGTGCTCATTATCGTAAGGGGGATAAGCTGGATCCTCTGGTGCTGGCTCTAAACCTGGCTATACAAAACCAATGGGGTTAGACCCCAAATAGCAAGTACCATAAGGAAGTACGAATGAAGAAAAAAAAAATCAGATCAATCATATAATACAAGAGCCAAAAATCATTGGCGCGTGCCCCATCTTTGGTATAACATGGCACTCCTTCTCCAAACATGGACAGAAAATGCTATGCCATCCAAGATAAGGTACGTCCCATGATTATGGTCAAGCTAGGATTTTGTGTCGTAGTTCGATCCATATTCTATCATAGCATAATAACATAACTCCCCAACTAAACAAGGACAGAAGTTGAACACCATATTATGACAGTCCATGTCCCTAAGCTACTAGCACGGTTATAATCACAACCAAGTCAGGTTAGAATGACCAAACAATGTTATGACTTATTATATAGAGTCTGGGATTATCCCAGATATAATAATAATAATAAGTATCCTCAGATCGTGCATGTCGAGCAGGGCTAACCGAGCCAATATTATTCAAGCAGAAAATCATGACCGCACTAGTTTTTCGTAGGGCCACCGCGCTAATTGTCGCACCAGTTCCCCGTAGGACTACTGCGCTAATAAATAAGTAATAGTTCCAACCTTCGTATAGAAGAAATATTGGCTCGGTCTTAAATATAAAAGGTCAAATATTGTACTCCACCTCATGCGGATGATATATAATATCCGTGGTGGCCAGCCTTGCACGCCATAAAATTTATCATGGGAGCCCATCACGCACGATCTCGGGATATCATTCCCTCCCCATATTCAAATCAGGTTTTATATTACTTAATTAACCCTATGTAGATATGGAATTTCCTACCGTAGCCACAAGAATATTTCCCTTAATGATGTCGTACAAAGTATGGGCATATTTGATATGAATACATTTAATATAAGGAGTCAAGTCTGGATCCACACAAATATAGATACAACATTCAAACCATCAATAACCTAGACACGCTATGGTTTTGGCCCATTATCATTTTCATGCCAAGAATTCAGGAATATAATATTATTCATCGAGCAGGAATTATCATGTCACGTTCAGTGTACATATTGGCCAATGTTCTACACTCAGTGTATAATGTAGCCTTTATAAACAGGCATGCAGTATAAGTGTATCAACACGGATACAATAACCAAGTCAGGATACCAAATTCATTAGCTGGTCACATGAATCATGTTTGATCAGGTCAGGAGTCACAATTAATTAGGAATCTCAAATCTCATATGATCGAGTCAGAGTCATTAATGCCTCATCAATTTCTTATATTTTGAGATCTTAGATCATCAATCATGGTCAAGCTCAACTAATCTAGAATAGGCATCAAGTGCACAATATGGCCCATGCATACACAATCAATCACAAAAAAGCCCTGGGTCGGTGCACTTTGCAAGTGTCAAATATAGGCTAGTCAAGAATAGTGCCACACTATGTGCGAGCAAGCAACTATATAGCGCACAAACCTATACGACTAGGTCACAAAAGTCATGGCGTAAGAGTTTATAAGATGGCACAAAAAATCGATAATAGAGCAGCAGGAAAATGTGGCACACAAAATACCAACGCTGCTCCTGGTACCAACTCAATGGTGAACTCTACCTCTCTATCTGGCGGTAGGCCTGGCAACTCCTCCGGGAAGACATCCTCAAAATCTACAACTATCGGCGAGGGCGTTGTCTCCATAGCCATGTAAACTTCAACTGTCTTTCCTATTCCTTGCTCGATGGTCCCCTGTATGAACTCGAACTCTGGGCGATCTGGTGGTTTGAAAATGATCCTACCCCTCTGACAATCCAGTATGGCATGGTATTGGCTTAACTAGTCCATCCTAAGCACAACGTCGCAGTTTGGCATCGAGAATACTAAAAGTCAAACTCTCATCTCCCGACTGTACATGAATATCGAGCACGTTCTAATAGTACTGGTAACCGACACGATACCTCCTCTGATAAGAATCTTCCAACTCTTAGGCAACAGAGAAGTAGCTACTCTTTGCATTGCTATGAAACTACTAGATGAACGATAGTGTAGCACCAGAATAAAATAATATGGTCGCAAGTAATAAAGCAACTAAAATAGTACCTATGATCGCTTCCCCTTATGGTTTCTCCTCTCTCACCACTAGTGCAAAGGCCTGCCTGCGTCTTTGCCCTCCTACCTGCTGTCGGGCTCTATTAAACTGGGTCACCTATGGGGGTAATGGTGGCTTGATCTTGTATCCGCCAGGTGCAGGTGGACGCTGAACTCCTACCTGGTATAGTACTCTCTGGGCTGGTGTCGCTGGCCTCTGTCTTGTCTGCGGTGCTACATCCCTGCGTTATAGGCAATCTCGGGCAAGGTGTTAACTCGCCCCACAGATCATGCATAATTCCAACTTCTTTCGGCAATCTCTGATAACATGTCCCTTTATGCCATAATAGTGACAAGTCAAGAGCTCCTTGTGCTGGTATGGTATTGGCCTCTACTGTGTCTGCGCTCCTGGACGACGGACCGGTCCTCCCGCTCTGTGCTGAGCTCTAGCTAGTATGGCCACACTGGGATGCCTCGATCCTCTGCCAATAGCCTCCTGGATCCTGGACTCTGTCAGAACCTTCTCGTAAGAGATCCTCGTCTGCGAGCTTGTAAACCTCTGGAGCTCGCAGGTCAGTCCAACATGGAACCACTTGGCCTTCTCTAAATCATTTGGTATCAATACAGTACCAAATCTGCTAAGACGACTGAACTCCATGTTATACATGTCTACCGTCATGTTTCCTTGATCTAGGTACAGGAACTGAGAGGAGTGCATTACTGACAATAGCCGGGAAGTACTTCGCATTGAAGTATTCTAGAAACTGCTCCCACGTCTGCTTCTTGCCGATGCTACGCTCTATAGAGTCCCACCAGTGATGGACATTTCCTTTCAACTTGGCCCTTACCGTAGTCATCCATAGTTCTGGTGGTAGTTGAGGAGCCTCCAGCAGCATCTCCGTATTGGCGACCTAATCGGAGATCTTCTCTGCGGTCTCGCTGCCCAAAAATGTCTCCGGGCCCATTTGACGAAACCCTTGAACCGTGCCTGCTAGCTGAGAAGGTATATGTATAGGTGCTGTTTGATAATAAACGAAAGAAATGAAACAAGTTTTATACGAAACCCTCTCTTTGGTTTACAAACAAGAAGTACAATTAATCCTATACGAGGATGTCAAGTATAAATTTTAACCTGGGTAAATATTGCTATAGGAGTCTGATCTGCGGTCGATCACTTTGTCCCTTGGACCACACGATGATGAATAAGTATTGTAGAAGACGGAGAAGCTTCAAAGATTGCAAGAGGGAGTGGATGCTCGATGCCAAAATCGTCGATCACTACTCTCTGGCTGTGCTCTGGATTCTTCTCTCTCCGTTCTCCAAGTTTTTGACCTTTTTCCTGACCCCGGACCTCTCTCGATAGAGGTCTCTATTTATAGGGTTTTAGTGACAGTAACCGTCCAGTCAGCGTAGAAGCCGGATAGTGGAGAGTATGGCACTTTTTACGCGGTGGTTGTAATAACTATCACCCATGTATAAATGATCTTCTGAATCTGCGTGTGACGCGTGTCCCATTATGAGATAATGCGTATAACTGCTGTGAAGATCACGACATGCAAGCCACGTAGGTAGATGTCCCTCGGGTAGAAAAGGTTGGCGTAGAAGCCAATAACCGTCACCATGGCCTAGAAGCCAAGTAGTTGTCAAGTTGGCGTAGAAGCCAAGTAGGCGTGGAAGCCCAGTAGGCGTAGAAGCCTGATGCTGCATGGATAGGTAGCTAGCATAAAAGATAGCCGATCCTCCTTTCTTGACTGAGGTCTTGAACTAATTCTGGACCAAATAGCCTTATTACGCACCAATGCAAATATAGCCTGAGTTGGCGTATTCCGAGGAGATAGCATACGGTGTACTCCTATGGTTGAAAATAGCCAGGTCGATGTATTTCAAGGAGGTAGCGTACAGCGTGCTCCTATAGCTAAAAATAGCCTGATGGCATAATATGCAGTGGTGATGATGTGGACGTATTAGCCGTAATTATGGCTCACCCAGTCTTTGAAAATAGAACCAAATCACGTGTATTAAATGTAGAGATGTGCCCCCATCACGCGTATTAACTGTCGAGACGTGCCTCGAGCTCTGTACGAAAAGCAGCTTTCGACGTGGCGGTTCATTTTGTCTTCTGCTGACCGTAAAAGCTCACATTTGCCTGTATAAAACTAGATAGTGTATTCCCTTGAACGCGTAAAAGTATTTTATATCAAGGAAATGTCACTAAACGACAGTTTGGGTCTCTGTGCCGCACTATCATTACAGCCGTCGTCTGGATAGTCGTGCAGTACTCTTTGTCAGAAGTCAGGTTCACTGCATGATCTGACAAGTTCATTCGAGGAATACGAAGAGTTCTCCGTACGACTTCCTACTGCATTAAAAGCGAGTAGGTTTTACGCCAAAGTGGCGATGTAACAACCTTTTTACGCCGGAGCAGCCTGAAAATACTGCATTATGCAGGCTGTTCTGGAGCTATATTTTATATTGTACTAGCGATACAGCACTGTTTGTACGCCGATGGCTCTGAAGTCACGTCTTACGCCACACAGCACTGAAATACTGCATATAACTCTGCAGCATATTTTTTATGCTTCTACAAGACCCCCTTCAAAGTTTTCAAATTCCTTGTAATTTGAAACACTTTGAATGAAGCATAAAACGGTTAAGTCTAACTCGTTCCTCGAGGCTGATTTTTTGGCAAATTTTTGGGGATTTGTTGGGATTCGGTGTTTTCTCTTTTGCCTAAATAAAGGCTGATGAGTTAACCTGTTCTTCCCATATTTCCTTCACCATACAGAGATGATTGTCGGACTTTGTCGGGTCGACTTGAGGAAGAGGAAGACCATGTTCTTCCAGCATATAAGGAGCCAAAAAAGAAGGCATCTTCGAGCAAATATCCTCTGCAACGATAGATCATGGAAGGATATCATAACTTCCTTTGCTTGGGATGATCAGCAATTTCATATTGTGATTCGTCCAGGAGAGAGGGAGGGTCATATTTGGCCACACAGCTTGCAAACTGTATTTTCTTCCTTCGTTGGTAGACAAGGGCAGACAAACTACCCCTGTCTTCTAGTATTGAGTTGGGTTTAACACCTCAACTCAATCTGTTATGGCGTATGGAGGATGGGCTCTTGAAAAATTTACACAAGCCCAGTTTTGTATCCTCCCGCCGTTAATCATTTTCTTGTTAATCGGCCGCGGAAGCCGATTAACTGCTGAAGAAGACGGAAAAAGATCTCCACCAATATGAGAACCTGGCAGAACAGATTCTCGACGTGATCTTTAAATGAAGATGAGAAACCATTTGTAGACGGGATTTCCCTTATATGTAATCATGAAGATGAAAAACCCTTTGTAGACTGGATTTCCCTCATATATAATCATGATTAATAAAATCGTCTTCTTTTACGCATTCGATGATTTGCCATATTTTTTGTTGTGATAAAGTCTGAATATGTGGAGCTTTGACATGTCTGAATAACTTTACGCCTACTATGATAAAAAGAGTATCTGGTCTCGTTCCGTCTCTTACGCGTAACTGAAGACGCGTAGACAACTGTTTAGCATTTAAGTCATATATTCGAACTGTCCTGCTATTTTGAACGAGGAATTGCGTAAAAAACTGAACTAGCACTTCTCTGATAAGAAGAATTTTTATTCAGACCACCATCTTCAAGAATGATTTCTCGAAAATCCCTTGGAATAGGGCGAGAAATGGCTGTCAAAACTGACCACGCTTGAACTGTCGAGAAAATATTCTGACTGGATTTCGGATGAACTTCCAATCGACCCAAGGAGAAGAGTCATTTTCAATGCTGAACTCTGTATGTTTTGGGTACTTGAAATATTTTGAGGCCAAGAAGGAGCATCTTCTGCATGAACCCTTGTAATTGGCTGTTTTGAGATTTGTTCAGATATACGCATACTCTGGCCTGCGTATTTTAAGATATGTGGACAGTCATAGATCCGTAATATAGATGAGCATAAAAATCGTAAGTTTGTAGCCTCGCGAGCGTAAAAGTTGTTGAGCATAAGAGCATCCGGGCGTAAAACTGTAGATTTATAGCCTCTGAAAAGAAAACTTTCGAACATGAAGTCGTAGATTTGTCGCCTCTGAGCGTAAAAAGCTTCTGAGCGTGAAATCATAGATTTCTAGCCTTTGAGCGTGAATTCGTAGGTTTGTAGCCTCTCGAGCGTAAAACTACCGAGCGTAAAAGCATCCGGGCGTAAAACCGTAGACTTATAGCCTATGAGCGTAAAATCGTAGATTTGTAGCTTTCTGAGCGTAAGAGCTCTTTTAGCGTAAAATCACGAATCTGCTCTGCACGAAAAACTTTTTGAATTAACTGACTGTCCGTCTTCCCAAAATGATAGGCTGACGTGGTCCCGAATCATAACCGAATATTAAATATCGAATTTGGTTAGGGATTCGAGGAGTCCATCTGAACTCTATAAATATCCCAAGGCCTTCAGAGAGAAAACTCTTCACCTGTCTTTTGCAAAAGAAAAACCTTTGTCTCTTTGAGAACTCTCCTTCGTTTCTTCTTTGATCACTCTAAGATTTTTAGCAAATGGCACCAAAACCAACCTCCACCTCTAAGGGAAAGAAAGCTGCCTCCTCTTCTCGCTCTTCTGCCAAAGCAAGAGCGACTTCCATTGGGCAGAGCGAACCTCGCTCTGAACGGAGTGTCCCACCGACGAAATGTACACTGGGTGTTATAGGTAAAGCTTTTGGGATGACAAAAATAAAGAAAACCCTTCGCACACGTTGTACGTGGATGTGCTAGGTCGTCTTCTGTGCTGAACGCCTCTTCGAGGAAGATGATACACAGAGATATTTCATCTTTTATGTCCACATTTCTAATGTGTCAGCGTAAAAACTCAATATTTTTGCAGTCTAGTGTAAAAGCTTTGACTGTCGAAATTTGGCGTATACTACAAATTTTGTGTGTTACACTCTGGATGCAAATTCCGGCGTAACAACTCAAATTTTGGCAGCCTGGCGTAAAACACAGACTGTCATATTTTTGTGTATACTGCCAATCTTGGATTTTATGCCTCGGAATGAGATTTTAGCGTAAAAACTCAAGTTTTTACAGTCTTGGCGTAAAAGCACAGACTGTTGATCTTTGGCATAAGCTGCAAGACTGTGAGGTCTAGTATATAAACTGACATATTTTTCTTGCACTTTGTAGTTAACTTGCAGATACCTCCGTTGGCTGAGGTGATGGGTTCTGCTGCTAGGATGCTGAACTCCAATTACCTGAAAGATCTATCCCATGTGACGTTTCCTATTTTCGGACCCCAGTATCCTGGAGGAAGGGGAAATCTGATATCGTCTCAAGGGGAGCTAATGCTGTTGAGTATGATCAACGGGGAGCCCCTGACGTATATAGATGGGGCCAAATACATAAAACCAGCTTTCCTCTTCAGGGATATGATTGACAAACAATACCAGACAAAGCCCAAGAAGGAAGACTAGGTTTTTACTACTGGGGGCATGGTCATTTACCTGCCCAGGATGCTGAGAGATTATCCCATCTCGGCCTTCTTCTATGCCACGCATCCGAGGAAGATGTCATAGACTCTGACCCCTAATCTTCACGGCCAACCGGGGAAGATATTTTACCAGAAAGGATTCAACCAAGGGTTATTTGTAAGGCGCCCATCGGGCTCTGTAATGCCCTTCAGGGGATTATTTCCGGGTAGTGTCCCGAGTGAAGACACTTCACTGCTCCAACCAGTCCAACTGTCGACTTTTTGCAATGGCTTCATGGGACAAGGAGGAGTATACCCCAAGGTTAATCCTCGGACCAATGGGTGGCTTACCCCTACAAATCTTTGATGGGCTCATTTAGCTGCCTGGGCCCTAAAGCATTTTCAGACTGCGTTGGAGGGCATTGGTCTGTTCGCGGCTGTGAGTGCTACCAGTGTTGGGCTGTCTCCCAATCCCAACCTGTTATTGGCTCTGATGGAGTGGTATATCTCGCTCACCGGGACTTTCGCCACTCCGCTAGGAGAGTTTGGATTGGCCCTCCACGAGATGGCAGAGATTTCAAGACTGCCAATGGGGGATACTCCTTATGAAGAGTATGTTCCCACAAACAGGGAGCTGGGGGATACAGACCCTCGGGTAGTAGCAGTGTACCAGGAGCTGATGTGCCACTACCTTGCTTGCACAACTTTCTATAATGAGCCCTCTGATTTGGCTCATACCAACAAGTGGGCGTCCTATCTCTTCTTTCATCAGGCCAGGGCTGCTAAGTCAGACAAAGTCGTGGATAGCAGGGATAAGCCTCTGAGCCTTCTGAGCGTGCTTAATGCTCAAGTAGTCGATGACCTTATTGAAGATGCTGGGGCTTCAGATCAGGTCCTTGATGAGGAGATAGGGAATTATCATGCAAGCACTAAAGCCTACAGTTATATGAGGCATTGTCGCAGGCCTCTGTCAAGGGAAGCTCAACTGGCTGGCTTCCTCTCTGTATGGCTTCGCCGACTGGTAGTACCTGGCATTGCATCTTCGGATCGCCTTTACCGTAATACCTTATGGCCTGCAGTGCATCTGGTATTCGGGGCAAGACTGGACCTGCTCCCTTCCATGGTATGCAGCATACAAGCTGGCCTGAGGGCCATTACTGATGGGCTGCTTGCCGACGAAATACGGCGTGACAGCTTTCCCAGGGTAGAATTACCATTCCTGTACTTGATGGGATGGTTAATTCTCTATAACCCCAGGGTGATCTCTTCCGGCTCTAGCAGTAGTTCGGGGAGTAATTTTTTGTTGAATTACAAGAACTCCACTTGAAACGTGGTCACAGTCGTAGACTGTCGACGAGCGTTAAATTTTGCTCATAGCTGGAAGCTTTTCTGTACCATCCCCATTGTACATATCAATCAATAGGGTACGAGACTTCAGGATTCAGGTGAAGGGAAGACCGTTCTTTCTCCTGAAACTTTTTATTGGTTGGTCTGCATTAGACCTTCCTATTTATTGTACAGAAGTGAAGACCATTGCTTCTTGGAGCCCTACCTGCCTAGTCGGTTCGTCAGACAGTTTGGGTATGACCAATTACACGTGGAAAATGCCATCACCAGCTTCAAGTCCAGGAGTAGACTTATTGACGGAGCGAGAGGGTGGTGGTACTTCATAATTGGTTGTACTGGAGCGGCCTTCACTATACCTGCGACTTCTCTCTCCATGGAGTTGTGCATCCTCCATTCGTACGCCCAGTTTTATGTGGCCATCAATACCTTCCATCGCGATTTTAATATGTGTGGAAGTTTTAGGGTGCCACTCATAAGTCTGCTGGAAGAGACGATGTCCCATCAGTCTCCTCTGACGAAGGTGAAGACCCTGTCGGTACAAATAAGTTTTTGATAACAGTACCGAGAGGTGTAATACCTCCGCCTGCAGAGCCTTTATTATCCCTGGAAAGCGACGTGCTCCTATTCTGAAGGAGGCTTCCCCTCGCAAGAAAAAGAAGACTGTTAGTGGTCCTATCAGGACTTCCCGCCCTGAGGTTCCTAGGAGTGAACCTGCTGTTTTCCCTGTTGGGGATAAATTTTTGACTAGAGGTCCTTCGCCTATTAGAGAGGGAACCTCAATAGTTCCGGCTGGCAGTGCTGGAGATTCTTTACTCGACTGCTGTCACTGCTACCACTTCAGGTAGTGGTACGAGATCGCCTTCGAGGCCGAGCGAAATAAGAATATCTTTATCCAGACCAGTAACGGGAGAAACCCGTGCCGCGTCTGTAAGTATACCCAGCGAGATTCTACCCGGTGAGCCTCGAGTGGATCTTGGTGAAGACCTGGAGGATTACCTGCCAGTGTCAGTTGGCACACCCCCTTCTCCAGGTATGATAGCTCGCTTAGCATCATTAAGAAATAATTTAGCTGTACTGGCTGCAGACGCGACATATATACCATCGGCCATGGGTAAATATCGTCTTTATGCCTCTTTTAGAAAAATTAACATCATGTTGATATTAACTTTCTCTTGTCTTCTTTTCAAGGGAAGACATCTACGGGAAGGGCAGTGTCGACGCAACTTTTGGCTCTATTGCAGCTCCTGACGATGACATGGAGGTGCCCGACTTCGAAGAGAAAACATTTTCGGGTGCCGGCTCGCCCGAAACAGTTCCGATATCTCGAGAGGAGGATGAGCCTGTCATTATGACTATGCCTCCTTTGAGCACGCCAGCCACTTCGGCCATTGTCGGTGCCTCTACCTTTGTCGCACCCTCTACTGAAGTAACGATTGTGACGACACCCTCTGCAGTCGTTCCTGGAAGGGGATTCGCCGATATTGCAGCCACTCCCAGCACCCAATCTGATTTTGTCATGCTGATTGAGCAGTATACTAGTATTTTCTACACCACTTTAAATACGCTGATATCAATGGTGCTGGCGAAGAATCTAGGTTTTGAGGCTCTGAGGAGGTCCTCCCAGTTTGTGATAGCGTCGATCAGAGATTTCAATGACGCTGGGAGAGCTGATACACTGGAGCAGATAGTAAATGGTTTGGAACAACCCATTAATAATTATTTGCAATTATCCCAGTGCAGCCTTGATGACCTGATTCAGGCTGAATATGACTCTTTGACTGCGAGGCTTGTTGGGGAGATGGAAACTCTGAGCAAGTCCATCGAGGCTCAGCAGAAAGAGATAAATGCGGAGCATGCCGCATTGGAGTATGTTATTCTCCAGCTGGACAAGTGCGAGGCTATATATGAGGAAGAGGCAGCGAGGGTCCGCCAATTGGAAGACGAACTCGCTAAGGCCAAGGAGAAGGCTCTCTCTTTATCGGCAGCTCGAGATGTGTTAAATGGCCGGTGGGAAGCGTCTCAGCAGAACCTGGCACGTGTGGGTATCATCCACGCAGATTATGTTCATCATTGGTCTGAAATGTCTGACTTGAACAATGAGGAGGCAAGGTTGGAGCGGGCCCGCATTACCGTTTTATGCTCCAGGAATAAGAAAATGACCGTAATGGAGCAGCAAATCCGTGATTTGACTGCTCCTCCCAAATGATGTACTATTTTTTCTTTTATATATAATTTTGCTCCTCCGGGAGATAATAAAGAAATTTTATCTGACTTTGGTGGACCTATCATTTTGGAATATAAACGATAGGGTAGAGTGAAAGTGATATTAGAGGTAATATGGACGTGATATCCCTTCGGTAAGCTTCAGCTGGACATATCTATTCAGAGGTTATATGGACATGATAGAATATGATCCAACTAAATTTGTATACAAAACACTATCAGAGGTAATATGGACGTGATAGGTTTTGATGTTCCAAATTAGTTGGACATATCTATTCAGAGGTTATATGGACATGATAGAATATGATCCAACTAGTTCTTTGGAAGTAGTATTGTCAGAATGAGATCTTCACCATACTCCATTTGAGCAAAGGAGGTAAAGCGTAGTACCTCTTCAGGAATTTGCCATTGATAGGGGCCATCAACAAGTCTCCATTAGGCTTGGCTAATTTGTAAGCGCCGTTTGAGAACGTCGTCTCGATCACATAAGGGCCTTCCCATTTTGGTTGGAATTTATCCTTACTCTTGTGAGTAATGATCATTGGCCTTTTCACAGCTAAAACTAGCTCGCCAACTTTGAACACTCTTTCCTTTACTTTTTGATTAAAAGCTCTGGAAATGCGTGCCTGGTAGAACGCGATGCGCTGTTGGGCTTGAAGGCGTTTCTCGTCTAATTCTTCTAGCTCTTAAAGCCTTAATAGGTCATTCTTTTCCTGTGTCAACTCATTAGCCACTGCTATTCTGAGTGACGGAATTTGGATTTCGATGGGGAGAACTGCTTCGCTCCCATAAACCAATGAGAATGGGGTACAACCCGTCGGTGCTTGTACCGTTGTGTGGTATGCCCAGAGATATTCTCCTAGCTTCTCGTTCTAATCTTTTTTGTTCGAAGAGACAAACTTTTTCAGGAGTTTGATAATGGTTTTGTTGAAAGCTTTCGCTAAACCATTAGCAGCAGGATTGTATGCGATAGAGGCCACATTTTGTATCCGATTTTTATCACAAAATTGATAAAACGCTTGGCTGATGAATTGAGGCCCATTGTCATGAATTATCCTTCGGGGTATCCCGAAGCGATAAATAACATGATGCTTGATGAAGCTGATCATGTTAGATGTCTTCACCTCAGTTAGAGGGATCGCCTCTGCCCACTTGGAGAAATAATCCGTGATGGCCAGTATGAACCGGTGACCTCTGGAAGAAGACGGGTGAATAGGACCAATGATATCCATACCCCATGCTTCGACAGGCCAGGATGCAACCGTAGGATATAAATGTTCAGAAGGTTAATGTATAAAATCTGCATGAACCTTGCAGGCTTTGCATTGTCTTGCATATCTTATTGCATCTGTGATCATAGTAGGCCAATAATAGCCCATTCTCCTGATGCGATCCTGTAGCTTAGGACCGGGTTGATGTGCTCTGCATATGCCATCGTGAGCTTCACGGATAACCCGTTGTGCCTCATCATCGAAAAGATATCGTAATAGCAATCCATCGAAGGTTCGGCGATATAAACATTGTGAAGACGCATCAAAATAGAAGCGTAATGATCATCTGTTGATGGATAATGCTTCCTTAGGATCCTCCGACAAGATTCCATATGCCATAAAATCTATAAAGGGGCTTCTCCAGTCTCTCTTGGGAGGATCTATGTTCACAGCGTAGCTGCGTTCTATGTGAAAGTTATTTTTCACACAAAATAAATCTTTGTTAAAAAGGATCACCGAATTCTTTCGTCTTATAGGGGTAGCTAAATCTACATCTAGACTGGCCAGGGCATCAGCTTCCAGATTCTGCGATCGAGGTACATGCTCTAGGAAGAACCCTTTGAACGTCATGGCTATCTCGATCGTTGCTTGGTGATAAGGAATGAGATCTGGGTTACGGACTTCATATATTCCTCTGACTTGACTGACGATCATCAGAGAATCACCGAAAGCTTCCAGATATTCGACGTCCAATTCTTTAGCGACTTGAAGCCCGATTAGTAGAGCGTTATACTCTGCCACATTATTAGAGCAGGGCTCGCTAAAAGAATATGCTCGATAGATGACGAGTTTATCGGGAGTGACCAGGATAATTCCTACTCCTGAAACTACGTTTCCCCTAGGACCAATCCTGGAGGCACCATCGAAGAGTAGTTGCCATGTATCACTTTCCATTACGGAATTACATTCTGCAACTTTGTCGGGAATGTCCTCGTATAGTTTGGAGGTCTCCGGAATCAGATGAGCAACTAGGAAATCAGCCAATGCTTGGCCTTTGGTGGACTTCCGAGGGACGTACACCATGTCATACGGTGTTAATAACATCGCCCATGTCGCGAGTCGGGAATTAAGAACACTTGGCTTTTTCATCAATACCCGAAGAGGATTTATCCTGGAGATGATATAAATAGTCTGACCTGTGACATAGTGTCACATTTTCTGAATGGCAAATATCAGGGCCAAGCATTCTTTTTCTACTGGATTGTACCAGTGTTCAGCTCCGACCATCATCCTACTTAAATAGTAGATAGCCTGTTCATGACCCTCATAGTTTTTCTGTGGGAGGAGAGCTCCCAGTGAATGATCCATTGCTTGAACATACAACAAGAATGGTCTTCCTATAACAGGAGGCACTAGAACTGGAGGATTAGTGAGGTAGCGTTTGATATCATTAAACGCTTGCTGACAAGCTTCGTCCCATACGAAGGATACACCTTTCTTCATAAGACGAGAAAAAGGCTGACATCTCCCAGAGAGGTTGGATATGAATCTCCGGATATAGGCGAGACGACCTTAAAATCCCCTGAGTTCCCTCAGATTACGGGATTGTCGCATTTCTAAGATGGCCTTCACTTTATCCGGGTCCACCTGAATGCCTTTAGCGGTAATGACAAATCCCAAAAATTTGATACTGGATACACCCAGAAAGGACTTTATAGAATTCATTTTGAGTTGATGTTGGCGCATCAACTCAAACACTATATTCAAGTCTTGGATGTGATTATCCTTGATGCGGCTTTTGATAGCTATATCATCCACGTAATATTCTACTATTTTGTGTAAATGCTCATGGAATATATTACTCATAACTCATTGGTACGTAGCCCCGACATTCTTCAGTCCGAAGGGCATGACCGTGTAGCAATATACCCCCAATGGTGTCCGAAAGGCAGTATGCTTCTTGTCTACAAGATGCATCTTGATTTGGTTATATCCTGAAAATCCATCCATGAACGACATGAGTTCAAAACTGCATCTATTATCGATCATGACGTCTGTAATGGGAAGAGAAAACTCATCCTTAGGGCATGCTGTATTCAGATCTCGGTAATCGATGCAGACACATACTTTCCCACTTTTCTTCATGACTGGGACAATATTGGCGACCCAGTCAGGATATTGTTCTTCTCGGATGAAGCCATAGGCTATCAACTTCTTGATTTTGGCTTCGATGGCGTCCATCATATCCGGACAAAACTGGCCCTGATGTTGCTTTACAGGCTTCGAATTGGGCAATATATTGAGCTTATAAGTAGCCACAATTGGATCAAGACCTGGCATATCCTCATAATTCTACGCAAAGACATCGATATATTCTTTTATCAGCTGGATTATTTCTTCCATTTCTTCTTCGGAAAGATTGTTACTGATAAATATCGGCTTTGGCGAAAGTTTATCCCCAACGTCAATTTGGATAACTTTATCTTCAGTGGGAGGTTCTCTCTACTCGAACCGAAGTTCCCACTGTGTATCCATTTGCTGAGCCCAAGAGTCATTCTCAAACGGTTCAGATTTTTGTTCATTTTCTACGAAGTAATCTGTCAATACCGTATTTACTGATAATGCTCGTTCGAGAGCATCATATGAGCCGGAGGGCGATGAGCCATCTTGAGAAAAGGAAAATATATCCTTATTTGACTCAGAAGTTACAAGGAAGGTGGTATACCCTAACCCAAAATAAGCTCGTTGGTAGTAGGGATTACCGTGCAACAACATTCGTCTACCTTTCCCATTGTTAAGACCTGGTTCCAGCTTCAAGTCATAACCCATACTTTGCATAATATTCAAAGCTTGCAAGCTATATCTGTGAACCTGCATTTTACCAGCATCGTCATCGGGAGAATCCTCTTGTACAGTCGATTTATTATGCATGTGACCAAAGACTATTGGACGCCGACTGCTGCGAGTAGGCGGGATAATAAAGATAGAATTCTCATGTGGCCCATATGTCATGGTGACATTAGATGATGACGCTACTTCCCACACATACGGATGATAGGAATCTATAGCTTTCAAGAATTTTCGTGCTATAGGTTCTATATCGTCATGGGGAGAGGATTCCTGATTCAAAATTTGAGCGTCAATGTACTGGAAAAGAGGATCTTTATTATCGTCAGAAATCATATTTCTGGTTATATTTACATCAGCCGGCTGCTTGTTACGCCGAAGATTGATGACCAAGGGTGGAGGCTTCTGGTTCAAAGTGATCACTAGAGGATCACTTCCTTTTCTTGACCAGGTTTTGTTCAGGTGGATAGCCATGGGTTCCATGACTTTCGGACGAGTAGTTCACCCTTTCACCCTGATTGACAGAGGTTGCTTGGCAGAGGGTTCTTCTGGCTCCCAGTAGGATTCCTCCTCTGTCTCGCCTGACACTTCCTCCATGTAGTCTTGAGTGTACAATATGGCATCGGAGTAGTAGGATTCTACTCCTTTAAACGGGTTCAGGTCAGCAAACTCAGTTTGTACTGTTCCTTGGGCATCTACATATTTAAAGCATTGATGTAGAGTCGAAGGAACGATGTTGTGATCATTGACCCATGGTATGCCCAGCAGAATATTGTAGGACACCTCTGAATCAATGACATAGCATGTTGCCACTGATCTAAGGTCGCCAATCTGGATCCTCAGACGAATTTTTCTAACGGCTTACTTTTCCTGGCATTGAAACCCACAATTGTAGTGGCGGTGTAAGCCAATTCGCTGGTAGGAATCCTCAGCGGTCTGAGAAGACTATGAGGAATGATGCTGATCGATAATCCTGGATCTATGTGAATCTGGTCGACCTCCATGGAACCGACGTATCCGGTATAATAGAGGGGTCTGTCATGCCTGTTATATTTTAACAGTATGTCATCGTGAGTGAAAGTGATATTTGGGACCACCTCCATCACGCTATGGCATTGAGGACACGCCATAGGTTCTTTATCAGGGGACTTGAGCTGGGTCAAGTATGCATTCGCTTGCATTAATGCTTCACTCAGGGCTTGACGAGTGTCTTTAGAAAGCCTGAGTAGTTCAAAAATAGACAACCTGGTTGGTGTATTAGCTAATTGGGCCAGGATGTCGAAGTTATATGGCTTCTCTAAACCTTTGTTTTGAATGTTCTTCAAAGGTTTATCAAAGCACACTTCTTTTTGCTTTCCCTTGTCCGCCGAAGTTGGTCTCGAAGGACCGGTCTCTGGTATGACGGGTTCCGGTTTTGAAGGCTTGGCAGCTGAAGCGTCTGCCGATGCATCTTCCTGACTTGCTCCATAGTCCTTGAGGTAAGCTTTTCCTGAATGGGTTCCAGTAGCCAAAACCTCTTCTTCTGATGCCGAGGATACCGTAAACATGTTACATGGTTTACGCTTCGAGTTCTTCTTAGACTTAGCCTTAGCAGCTTGAGTCTCTTCCTCGATCTCTGACACTAGATCTGGATGAACCCACTTAATCTCGCACCGCTGGGTAGTTAGGGGTACCAGGTCCTGATTTTGACCCCTGGTTGGAGGGAGATTAACGATGTTCATCGTTGTCCGGGAAATAGGTACAACACCATCCGGAACTTCTTGTGGAGGCAGATTGCCAAATTGAAGAGAGAACATATTGGCTGTGACCGTCTTTTTGCTATTGCGCAGAGTGATGGCCTTAGCGTCGATCAACTCCTGGATCTTCCTCTTTAGTACATAACACGCCTTTGTGGGGTGATGTATGTACCTATGAAAAATGCAGTACTTGGGGTTATTGGTACTGCCGACTTTATTAGGACGCTTTACCTCAGGGAGGGTATTCTTGCCACTTTTGACTAGACACTCGAATATGCTCGGAATATCGTCGTCGTCAAAAGAGTACACTTCAATGGGCCTGGAAGTCCCAGGTTTCGTCTGTGTGGTTGCTGCAGTCTTTTGCCTAGACGTATTGATCGCCAGAGCTTTTTTTTCTTTGGAACCACGAGAATGGTCGCTGTTGGAGGATGACCTCTTGCCTCTATCAGAGGCAGATATCATAATTCTATTATCATGCGCCTTACGATTGTTGTCCTCAGCGGCTACCGCTGAGATGATGAACGAGGGCCAATCATGGAACTGATATGGTCCTGTGAACACCGAGATCACTGGAAGAAGATTCTTCCTGCAAATGTCCACCAATGCCGAGTCTGGAACTCCGGGAGGCATTTGCAAAGTGGCTTGACAAAAATGTTCGATGAAAGTGCGAACATTCTCTTTTTCCTTCTGCTTCACTTCGATGAGAGAGGACATAGACATGTCCATCCCTCCTTCATAGAATCGTACGAAGAACAAAGCCTTAAAATCTTCAAAGGAAGTAATAAAGTTGTCCGCAAGACTACGGTACCACTGATAAGCCACTCCCGAGAGACAGCCTTTGAACAATCGAGTGAGAAGGGTGTCATTCCCTTGCAATAACACAGTCATCATACTGAAATAGTTTATGTATTGGCTCGGTGATGTCTTTCCCTCAAACAAAGCCATAGTCTGTGGTTTGTATTTAGGAGGGAAAGGGACCTCATCCCAGATAGCAGGGTAAGGCTGGTTGATTCCCAATTTGTTGAGATGGTCTTTGTGCTTCAAGGCATCAAATTGGGCTTTCAATTTCCGTACTGCCTGTATCAGATCTTCAGTCGGTAGAGGGACCGTGGAGTGGTTAGAGATCGGTCGTATTGTAACTCCAACAGGAGGCTGTACATTCTCCGAGTTAGGAAGTGGGGGAGCTGCTGACTCTTGATCTAGAGCAGGCTCCTGGTTTACGTTGGATGGTAGTAAATCCACCCCCACACATATTTGAGTTGGAGGGACCGATGCTTGAGCTATAGCAGTTGTGTGTTGAGTCAGCATCATCTGGTGCATATTCTCCATCATGGACTATATCTCTTTCAGAGATGTCTCCAGTACAGCGATGCGTTGCTCAGTGCTTCCTGATGGGGAAGCCTCTTCGCGTTCATCTCTAATGGCATAGACTCCCATTTCCCTGGGTGTTATTGAAGGGTTAGTATAGGTCTCTGTAGAAGTCGACTCTATACTTTCAGCATATTATTTGGGAAACTGGCGACCCCCAGTGTCGGAATCAGAAGAGTACGAAGCCGGTTGTCGTGACCTAGAACGGGTGTTTCGGAACACCCCAGCTTCAGTGTTCTTAAGGAGTTTGTCGAATCTTCTTTGGCTTGGAGTTCTAGAGGGATGACGTCTTGAATTCGACCTTCCTCTAGGTACGTGTGAAGCCATGTTCACTGATGCATATGTAGGCTCTTCTTCCTAGAAAGACAGAGAGTAGTTCAACCGGTCGAAAACTGACCGTTTTGCTTCAGAACAGCAATAATTAACTACAATCCTATGACTATTACAATAGTGCTCCCTAGGAGGCGTAATAGACATGCTAGAAGATCCCCTATCCTTGCGCTTCTGGATCAGATATTCACGCAAGTCAGGAGGATTAACAGAAGAAGAAGAAGGCTTGTTCCTCCTGTTCACATCAGTTGGCATGCGGATGTTGGGAACCATGACTCTCCCCCTGCCACCCATATACAATAGGTTAGCCATATAAGTAGCAGGTGATCCCCGAGGAGTGTGTCTCTCCGCAAACCGGGCCTTCTTAACGCTGAGGGGCTTAACCTGGCGTAATTTGGAACTCTGCTCAGGCTGGTGTAAAACTGAGGAAGTCCTCAATCGGCCATCAGCTTCTCACGTAATCTGGATGGCGGGAAGATTCTTCTCTTGCTGGCGTAAAGGCCGAGAAGTTGAGAATTCCGCCAATTGTTTTCCCTTTCGTAGATTGCAGGGACCATCTACTTTTCCAAGGAGGGCAGATGCATTTTTATACGCGGAGCGCGTTTGGAATTTCTAATTTGGCGCTGAGGCATTATCAAAATTTTGTCTGCCATATCACAGACGGGAGACAGAGTTTTACGTGCAGGGCACGAAGCAGACTTCTGGATTAGCACTGAGGCATCACCAGAAGCTTTGTCTACCATGTTACAGACGGGAGACAGAGTTTTACGCGCGGGGCGTGGAGGTTGTGAAGCTACAACCTTGTTGGTCGGAGAAACCAGAGAGTCGGCAGGAATGGTAGAGGATGTCCGGGGCATCCACACCTTACACAGTTTCCTGTTGTCTTAGACGAAGAGGGAGTGAGAGCTACCCCCTGCTCGAAGCATGTCTTCGTAGGCGGACTGGTCGAATTGGACGACCAGGGTCTTCTTCATTGATCCTACTGATACTGTATCGTGTTGAGCAATTGCCTTCTCGTCAGATAAGAAAGTCGTCCCCAACAGAGTCGCCATCTTGTGTTTGATAATAAATAAAAGAAATGAAATAAGGTTTATACGAAACCCTCTCTTTGGTTTACAAACAAGAAGTACAATTAATCCTATACGAGGATGTCAAGTACAAATTTTAATCTGGGTAAATATTGCTATAGGAGTCTGATCTGTGGTCGATCACTTTGTCCCTTGGACCACACGATGATGAAGAAGTACTGTAGAAGACGGAGAAGTTTCAAAGATTACAAGAGGGAGTGGATGCTCGATGCCAAAATCGTCGATCACTACTCTCTGTCTGTGCTCTGGATTCTTCTCTCTCCATTCTCCAAGTTTTTAACCTTTTTTCGGACCCCGGACCTCTGTCGATAGAGGTCTCTATTTATAGAGTTTTAGTGACAGTAACCGTCCAGTCGGCGTAGAAGACGGATAGTGGAGAGTATGGCACTTTTTATGGCAGTTGCAATAACTACCACCCACGTATAAATGATCTTCTGAATCTGCGTGTGACGCGTGTCCCATTATGAGATAATGTGTATAACTGCTACGAAGATCATGGCATGCAAGCCACGTAGGTAGCTGTCCCTCGCGTAGAAAAGGTTGGCATAGAAGCCAATAATCGTCACCATGGCGTAAAAGCCAAGTAGTTGTCAAGTTGGCGTAGAAGCCTAGTAGGCGTAGAAGCCTGATGCTGCATGGATAGGTAGCTAGCATAAAAGATAGCCGATCCTCCTTTCTTGACTAAGGTCTTGAGCTAATTCTGGACCAAATAGCCTTATTATGCACCAATGAAAATATAGCCTGAGTTGGCGTATTCCGAGGAGATAGCATACGGCGTACTCCTATGGTAAAAATATCAGGTCGGCGTATTTCAAGGAGGTAGCGTACAGCGTGCTCCTATAGCTGAAAATAGCCTGATGGCGTAATATGCAAAGGTGATAATGTGGACGTATTAGCCGTAATTATGGCTCACCCAGTCTTTGAAAATAGAACCAAATCTCGTGCATTAAATGCAGAGATCTGCCCCCATCACGCGCAGTAACTGCCGAGACATGCCTCGAGCTCTGTACGAAGAGCAGCTTTCGACGTGGCGGTTCGTTTTGTCTTCTGCTGAGAGTAAAAGCTCACATTTGCCTGTATAAAACTAGGCAGCGTATTCCCTTGAACGCATAAAAGCATTTTGTATCAAGGAAATATCATTAAACAACGGTTTGGATCTCTGTGCCGCACCATCATTACAGTCATCGTCTGGATAGTCGTGCAGTACTCTTTTTCAGGAGTCAGGTTCACTGCATGATCTGACAGGTTCATTCGAGGAATACGAAGAGTTCTCCGTACGACTTACCACTGCATTAAAAGCGAGTAGGTTTTACGCCAAAGTGGCAATGTAACAACCTTTTTACGTCGGAGCAGCCTGGAAATACTACATTACGCGGGCTTTTCTGGAGCTATATTTTACGCTATACTAGCGATACATCTCTATTTGTACGCCGATGGCTCTGAAGTCAATTCTTACGCCACACAGTACTGAAATACTGCGTATAACTTTGCAGCATATTTTTCATGCTTCTATAGGTGCTAGTGCGGGTGCTGGTACAGGTAGCCTCTCTAGAACTGCCATCAAGCACTATCATATAGTCTCGGCCTAATGCGATTCCACTGTATCTGCATCATGGCTCGAAAAAACTAAAATATCTACAGCTGTCCGTCCGACTATGGCATCTGAGGTGGGAAGGTTTCGTACGACTTATGCTGCAAGTATGGTCCGTATGACCACTACCAAAATATGATAAAATAGCGATATTTTTAGCGACGTCATCATAAAACATTGCTAATATTAAAGACTTGAGCGACTCCAAAAATAAACGTCGTTATACTTCGTTGTTGGTGACATATAGCGATGTTTAGCGACTGTACTTCAATTTTTTAAAAGAGTAGTCGCTATAAGCCTCTTTAAGGTCAGTAAACGTCGCTGAATTTTCTGATTTAGTGACGTTTAGCGATGTTGATTTTTTTATTTTTAACGACATTTTTAGCGACGTTGCAAACTTTTTAATTAGCGACGTTTAACGACGTATATTTATGACGTCGCTAATTTTTTTAGTTAGCGACGTTTATTGATGACGTCGCTAAAAATTTTAATATAGGGTTCAGGATTTTATTTCCCCCCATTCTGTCGAACTCCTCCCCAAAATTTTGAAAACCCCCCCTCTTCTCTCCCCCCCAGCGAAGTACCCCCCCTTCGGCGTCCTCCTCCTCCCCCAATCCCTACCCGCCATTGGCTCCCCTACAGTCCCCTACTCCGGCTCCCCACCCCCCGAGCGCCCCCTCCCGCACGGCTTCTCCCTTCCGGCGTGGTTCCTCCCCTCCGACGACCTCGGGCTTCTCCTCCTCCTCTAGGTAAACCCTAACCCTATCTCTCTCTCTCTCTCTCTATCATACACACACAGATGCAGACATGATATGATACAGACACAGATATGAGACATACACTGTCACAGACAAACCCTAATACAGATACGACACACACATACTAACATAGACACGACACACACATACACTGACATAAACATGATATATTACTGACATGGCATGGGACATGACACAGACCCTAACCCTAACCCTATCTCTCTTAACTGAAATGACACAGGACATGACACAGACCCTAACCCTAACCCTAACCTTATCTCTCTTTACTGACATGACACAGACCCTAACCCAAAGCCGAGATACGACACAGACCCTAACCCTATCTGAGTTAATTAGATGCAGCCTTGGGTATCAAGTGAGGTATTATACAGTGCACACTTGTTCACAGTGAAGTGAGGTTGTGTTTGTGTAGATATCTCGGTGCTGCGGACACTAACCCTATCCTAATCCTAATTCGGAGACACACACACACACATGCAGACACTAACAATAACCCAAACTCGAACATACGAACATACTAATATGCATACACTAACCCTAACACAGACACGAACACATACACACATGTTTATATCATGCTATCTCATGATACGTATGGTAAAATTGTAGGATACATGGATATGAAAGGCTAGGATATGATATCGAGGACAAGGTTGTAAGCATTTTATCGGACACGGACACATGCATATATGTCAAGTATGGATATCCAGGAGTGTATCAGTGAGTGTCAACTATGTATCCTGGACAAAAAAAAATTTGACACTAGATATCCATGACTTGAATTTTCAATTAGAAAGTCATGGCCTAAACAAATGTCAAGTATGGATATCCAGGATATAGAACCGACATCGATCATGATATTCAAATGTGAATGGTTCAATCCGATTCAAGATTAAGGTTAGAAAATTGACAAGTATGGTCTTCTGGATATAAACTACAAGCATAGAAATCAAGGCTACGAATCATTTGTCCTATCAAGTCAGGCTCAGCTCATGTACTTTACAACATATCCTAGACGGAGGACAGCGAGGTCAGATTGGTGGACATTATGCAAGACTAAAGCTAGAAATACTTTTGACATTGACAAAATAGCTTATCAGGAGGATGAGCTACCTCTTATAACAAATATTGTAGATATGGACTCAAAGAAAGTTACTCATTACATGACTAATACTGTAGAAGAGGTAGAATTATCCGAAGAGAAAGTCGAAGATGAAAATGAAGTAGATGAAAGTGAAGAGGAGGAGGAAGAGGAAGAGGGGGATGAGGAAGGCGAACAAGATGAATTTTCAGAAGATGATTGAAAATAAAATATTTTGACTCTAGAATATACTATATTTTGACTATAAAATGTATTAGTTTGGTGAAGACATATATTATATTTTTACTGTAGAATGTACTATCCATTTAGACTTGTGACACTACTAGTTATTTACTGTACAATTCTATTAATGCAGTGAGATATACATAATATTTTGACTGTAGAATGTACTATATATTTCTGTATTTGTTCTATCATCATATGTTGTTATCAAGTATGACAAGACGACACAAAGCATTCGGTAGGTCCCGAGGTAGACGGATTGCTCCATCGGTACTGCTTAATGTTGGTTCTGGATCCTCGGTGCCAAGTACTCCAGTATATCGACCAGTCATATCTCTGACTGCGACGATGTTATGTGGCAGCACTCCTGGGATGAGTAGTTCTAGGCCTGAGACTACTCCCTCGTCCAACGTTCCTCCTGCTGACGGAACCAGGGAGATAAATGAGCATATGGCGGAGGTTGAGCCGACGTCGTCCTAATATCAGCTAGATCCTCCATGCGCACCTCCGGACGAGACGAGGACAAAGATTTGGGTCGATGGTACAAAATAAGTCAATTAGTTGGTTTGGCATCATATATTTATTTATTCATCATATGTTCACTTTTTAGATAAAAATAATTATCTTTGTATAGATATCGTCCCCCTACGGTATAAAGGCGCCTGGGCCACTTTCTGAGGTACAACTATGATGGCCCTTAGATCAACTACTCTGATGCTCTAAATGAGAGAAAGGCATTCTGGTTTGTGCACTTCAAGGTAAAAGTATATTATATCAATCATCTAATTTATGCATATTATATAACTTACTAAATTACTTCTTGTAGCAAACGTATTTCTATCCACCACACCAGGCCGAGTTGATCGAGCAGATATTTCATTTCGTTGCTGTTAAGCTTATCCGTGATGCTCTGGATGACCGGAAGGCTCGTGATTGTGAAGGAAAATTGATCCAAGGTTGGATCACGCATGAGTAGTGGACTGCGATGAGGGCTAGATTCGACGATCCGAGGTACAACGAAAGGTCTGAGAAGGCCAAGGTGGCTAGCAGAAGGCAGCAAAGTGGTGTGGTGGCTTGATTCCGATGACAAAATATTTTCGTCGTTTGATATATTTTTTATTTTAGATATATTATTTTAATACAAGTACGATAAAATGGTAGTAGGATAACATGTTTAATTTAGTACTAAATAATATATTTTTAACAGATACAGAGGGGTGAGGATGCCAATATGGTGACCGTCTTCCTGGCTACCCATCGAAAGGGCGGGAATCTCATTGATGAGAGGGCCTCGCAGTGTCACTACCACATTCTGAAATAGGGGTATTTTTGTCATTTTATATATAATAAGTGTTGTGTGTATTTATTTCAAATAATTGTATGATATATATATATATATTATATTATATAGTGTTCATTAATGTTTGAGTTAGTAGACTAGACCTAGAAGCCCACTAAATGAACCCCTAACCAAAAAATAGGGCTATGGATTTAATTTGTATTATTTCAGATTAATTATTTAGGGTTATAAATTATTATTTTATTTTTATTTAATTGTTGCGCCCTACCGTTGCTTCGATATTTGGAGCGTTATCTTAACTTTTGCCTTCCAACAAAGTTTACACCCTTGTCCTAGACGTGCCCATCTTCCATTCTGACCTTTGTGTAACTCATAAATATGCTCTCTTGTGCTTCATTTTAGTCACATAATATTCGTCGCGGACATTTATTTTTATTTTGAATAAATTCAACTTTGCATCGTTGTGAGTTCCAATCAGAATTGGAGACACAATCTCGACCCATTTTGAGCAACCCAAAGTATGATAATATTCTTTTCTGAGTCTTCTTCATTCATGACACTTGTGTCCTACCAAATTTGAGCCCCATGTACTTCTAATTAAATTTAGAACACCAATTATATTAATTCTAATTTAATTAAACTATAAACCCAACTTTGTTTAATTTTCTAATTGTTTTGCACTTTTATGCAAAAGTGCATTAAGATGTCTACCCCATGGGACACAATACATGAAGAAACCCATTTCTCCTTCATGTAAATTTTTTTATAATTTTTGGGAGTGTGTAAAAATCAACATCAACCTCCTCAAACCATAGCCTCCATTTTGAATCAATGTAATCCTAGCCTTGAAATACCTACATGACAAGCCAAGGCCTTTTCCAAAGGAGTATGGACCAAATTTCAAGGTCAACCCAACACCCTTACATGTATATATATATATATATATATATATATATATATATATATATATATATATATATATATTCTTTTCCTTTCTTTACTTTTTACTTTTCTTTTTCTATTCCTAAACCTAAGCACAACTGACCTTCACCCTTTCCTGTTCTTCACCATCTTCTTCTTCTTCTTCAAGCCGATCACCTGGCCGGAGTTCCGCCAGAGTTCACCGCTAGCAGTCCACTCCCGCTAGCCATTTCCCTCTCCTTCTTTCCTGTCCAACTTGACCAGAGCCCCCTCCGTCTGGGCTAACCCGACCAGAGCAGCCTCCCCGACTACACCCGCCTGAACCCGGCCATCTCGACCCGCTGCTCAATCGCCCGCAGCCGCCTGCACTCGCAGGAGCCAAGCGACCATCCCGGCTATCTCGCCGATGATGAGCAGCCCGCTGATTCTCGTCTGAACGTCGCTGCCAGTCGCCCCCTTCCTTCTTGTCACGACCAGAAACCGCTGCACCCCGAGGCGCTGACCGTTGGAGCTCGACCCGCCTCCATTATCTCTCCGCTGACGCCGTTGAACTCGCCAGAAGCACGCCGGAGTCGACCGGACCGACCGCCTGAGAATGCCTGAACCCGCTGCTCACCGCCAGCGTACGCCTGAATGACCCCTCTTGTCGACGACTTCCTCTGACCCTCCTCGATGACTCGACAGCAGCACCTCGACAGCCTGCTGAAGTCGAGCAACACCCCGCTGAACGAACCTGACCTCCTCGATGACACGACAGCAGCTCACCTCGACATGAACGCCTCGTTCCCGTGTGCACAGGTTCGAGACACTATTTTTATGTTGCGTACACATACTCGTACGCGCGTACGTGTATTGTTCAATGGGTGTATGTATGTATTTGATATATATATATACATATAAAGTATATGTGTTCTACTGGTATATGTTTAGTATGTATACATTTAGTATATATATATATAGTTATTCATATGTATATCATTCAATTGGTATACATATGTATACATTTAGTTATATATTTAGTATATGTATTCAATTGGTATGCATATAATTATGGGTTGTTATATACATATATATATATATATATATATATATATATATATATATATATGTATGTATATTGTAAGTAATTAAATACTATGGTGGTTAAGACAATATATATATATTTATGAGACCCTAGTGTTAATTATGGATATCCCATAGTTACATTGACCTGTGACCTTGTAAATTATTAGTAGACTGCCTTATGTATACTGACGTGCTGGCAAGACTGTGTTATTTTTACTGTCTGATCTTGCACAGCAATTACAGATGTGACACCCGTGCAACTAGATGCACACTTGACCCTGTTAGACAAGTAGTACCCCTAGCGTAGTCTCTGAGTTCTTGGTATTTATGATGGTGTGTATGTTAGTGTATCGACTGATACAATATTATTATTAATTGATGTCTATAGGACTGTTGGATTATTCAGACAAGACCTCCGAAATAGGATATTGGTATTTCCAGCAGAGGACCACAGGCGAGTACATTCTCTGACAGTTTTCATTATGTTGATTATCTCTATAATTCTAGTTGTATAGCATACATGATTCTGACACTATGTTTACACGAGTTGGCATCATCGAGACCTGTCACGAGGAGTCATGATTGGGATCCATCGTGCTAGCTAGGGGACAGGGAAATATTAGTAGCTTATGTGATCATATCCAACTCTACATGAATCATAGCTCACCCACATCGCATGTCGGTGCAGCCTGACCATTACATGCCTCATAGCATGTTATGTATGATTAGCCTAACTATTGCTTGCATCATAGCTATCCGGATGGTTAGCCTGACCTTACAATTATCATAGCTAATTATACATAGCAAGCCTGATCAGTCCCAAGCCGATCACATGATATGTTGATATTTCAAACACTTAGCTAGATAGTCTATACATGTATCTCTAGTCTTGATCTAGCATTTCTCTATGTTCTAGTTACTGTTCTAGCATTCACTATATTCTAGTTCATTGTTCTAGCATGCACATCTATTTCTGTTCATTGCTAGTTGCACCATTGATGACATATTCTCCAGTATTTCTATTTCCAGTATTTCTTATTGCCAGTATTTATATCCATCTTGTATTTCTTTACACTGTATTATAGTTTTTGTTAATATACATGGAACTGCTGTTAGTGCTTGTATTTTGCTCCAATCCTGACTAAATATTTTTTCCAGAATATGACTTAGAGGACTTGTTTCCAGCATACTTGAAGATTTGGATGTTATGGATTGCAGGTTAGATCATTTTGTTGTTTAGACTTGTCTTGTATTACATTTGTTTTCTTTGATATCTCATTGTGCTCTAGTTTATGTGGTTGAGTATTTCCATATAAAATTATGATATTTGTGTCTCGCTATGGAGTTGGATATTCATGTGAGATTGATTAGTTAGTATTGTGACCCAGACAGCGTTCTACCGCCGATGCTGCGGCGTAGGCTGGACGTACCCACGTGCTCGTGCCTAAATTTCGGGTGCAGGTCGTGACACGCAGATTTATTTAAGTATTACTTTACTTTGTATTAATTTTAATATAACTTAGGAAATATGTAAAAAATATCCATGTAGTTAGTAATAAGTACCTTAGACACATTTGCAATTATCGAGTATCCAAACTTTTCTAGGCCGAGTATCTTAGGCTGCATGAGCGGGTGACTGCTAGTGTACCTACAGCAGGAGAGGCTGGTACTTCCTTGTAGCCCTTTCCAGCTCCGTCAGCGGACGAGCTGTGGGTGACCGCCGCTGGTGGTCTCCAGAGGGGTACATACTACGGTACGGGATCCTATGGCACCCTTATTGCGACGCAGTCATTTAAGGCCTCCACGGCAAGTGCGCATTCTCCACAGCCCTCGTAGGTGTCGGCCGGAGTCCAGGAGACCGTTGACCGTCAGATTATGTCTCTCCATGACAAGTTACTGTAAAGGATGAAGGAGCATCCCCTGTCCCAACCGTAGGCGGATGATGTGACGTTCATCGCACGATTAGATACGCTCGAGCACAGCATCATGGAGCTCAGGGATATGATAACTGATCTTAGAGCATTGACAGAGTGCAGCGTGACGGTGCTCTAGGCATCACAGCTGTCCATGGGCGAGAGGCTGACGATGATGCAGGATTCAATAGTTCATAAAAGTATGAGGCTGTAATCTACCATGGATTCATACAACCATCGACTAGCAACATTGGAGCAAATACGTCCTCCTAGTGCGCCTTTATCGACACGACTCTACTGATGTCACTGCCTTCTCCATCGACATCGGTGTCGATTTCATAGGAGCAGTATGATTTGTTCTTATCCCCGATGCACACTGGTGGTCATCCTCCCTCAGATCCGTAGTAGACCTTGTTAGGATAGTTTACTAGTTCATTGTGTTTTGACCTATAATATTTGGTCATTTATGAATATTCTTTATTTTTGAGGCTTTCAGACTTTATTTCTTGCACTCAGTTGTGTGGATATTTATTGTATTCTTTACGACGAGATTTTCTCCAGACTCGGTTTGTAATCCCAATATTTTGTTTTCTTCAAATTTTATTATATTATTCATATTAAATGTATATTAGTTTACCGGTGTTGAGTGTTCAACCGAAGGGGTCGGCGAACCCAGAAAATTCAACGAAGGGTTATTCCGGGTCTATTTTTATAAATTATGAATTCATAAACTGCAGGAATATTGGTTTAGAAACCATTCAATATTTTTTTTCACTGAAACTTTAGCGACGTTTAGCGATGGTTATATATGTCACTAAATACTTTGCTAAATACGTCACAGATTCTCGCTAAATACGTCGCAAAGTACGTCGCTGAACGTCGCTAAATACATCGCTGAATGTTGCTAAATTGCTGACATGGAAGTATTTACCAGGTCAATATAACATCGCTAAATGTGTTACAAAATATTGCTAAATAGAAAAAATTTAGCGACATATAGCGACACAAAATGCGTCACTAATTTAGCGACGGTGCGTCACTAAATGTCGCTAATATAGAGACGCAGATACGCCGCTAGAAAATGTCGCTATAGCGACGTTTTGCGACATTTTTTCGGTCGGCGACTAGCTTAAAAGCGACTTCATTGAAACGTCGCTAAATATTATTAGCGACATTTTTATGCCATTTAGCGACGTTTCTAGACGTCGCTAATTTGACTAATTCTGGTAGTGGACATCTGAGGTGGGAAGGGTGAAGGTAGTGACAATGGAACCTCCGGCTGCGATGTCGGTGCCTACTAAGGTGTCGGTCCCTCGGGCTGCGACGTCATCGTGGCCCTCAAAGTCTAGCCCGCATGCTGTTGCGTCGGATCAACTTGCGAAGTATGGCCCTCATGCTGCAGCATCGTATAATCCTGCGAAGTTTGGTGCCTGTGTATCAATGGAGTCTGAGATATCACCAAAATATGTGGTGGTGGCTGCTCTCCAGGTGGTCCTGGGGATCTATCCTCCCTCTGCGCGATGTCGGATGACCACTACCAAAATATGATAAAATATCTACGTCTTAAAAAAATGTCGCTAATAGTAAATACTTGAGCAACTATAAAAATAAACGTCACTATAAGCTTTGGTTTTTTAAAGAATAGTCGCTATAAGCTCCCATAGCGACGTTTAGCGACTGCACTTTGATTTTTTAAAGAATAGTCGCTATAAGCTTCTTTAATGTCGCTAAACGTCGCTAAATTTTTTGATTTAGCGACATATTTAACGAAGTTTCTTTTTTCAATTTTTAGGGACTTCTCTAGCATCGCAAACTTTTCAATTAGCGACGTCTATTGATGACGTCGCTAATTTTTTACTTTTCAATTAGAGACTTTTAGCGACGTCTATTGATGATGTCGATAATTTTTTAAATGGCAACGTTTAGCGACGTCTATTGCGTCGCTAAACTTTTTAATATAGGGTTCAGGATTTTATTTCCCCCTATTCTTTCGATTCGATCCCCAAAAATTTGAACCCCCCCTCTTCCTCCTTCCCTCCGGCGTTCTCCTCCTCCCCACATCCCTGCCCCCCCCCCCCACCGGCTCCCCCACAGCCCCCTACTCCGGATCTATACCCCCGAGCACCCCCTTCTGTACGGCTCCTTCCGACGTGGCTCCTCCACTCCGACGACCTCGGGCTTCTCCTTCTCCTCCTCCTCTAGGTAAACCCTAACCCTATCTCTCCCTCTCTCACAGATACAGACCGATATGACACTGACACTAACACGACACACACACACTAACACAGACATGACACACACATACACTGACACAAACACGACACACTGTCATAGACACACACACTGAGACAGACATGACACACGATCGCCTCCCTCGCCCCCACCATGACGCGGCCGTGCTCGCCCCCCAACCCTGACACAAGTGACCCCAGACACGGCTCCTCCCCCTCCGGTGCGGCTCCTACCCTCTGGCGTGGTCCTCCTCCGTCGACCCCTCTCTCAGGCGCTCCTCCTTCCTTCGTGATGCATAGCCTAATTTACAATGATACCTATACTAGTTGCTACTAACAATGATAACTGCTGCTATTAATACATGTATATTATTAACAATGGGTTGCCTGGACACCCCTCAACTCAAATGTACCGCATTAAACTTTGAGAACTGATATACATTAGTATCACACAGACCCCTTTGCTCCCAAGTAGCTATTGCTACTGTAGTTATCTTATTCCCAGTTTGTTGCTGTTGTTGAAACCCTCTTTCTAATGCCTTGCCTATAACACACTGCCAACGATCTACTATTCCAACCACTCTGATACATAATCAAGTGTGCATTCCTCACAGTTCAGTTACCCCCTTAATCCACGCTTCCTCCTGCAGACCTCAATATTCATACTAACACATATGTGTCATCAGCTCACACACACACTTAGATACCACACTCTGTATTACACACTATCACACACACTAATGCAGTCATAGGATTAATGCTACTGTGGTTTCATAACTTACACCCCCCTACTTGAGATATCACTCCATCTTACTTCACTAACACATAGGTTAATACTTACCTAGTCTCACACACACACATACACACATGGTGTTAAAGTCTATCATGAATACACTTGTGCACATATATTTGAAATCAATCCTACCAGTGCCTCCTAACCCTATGCACATTTGGAAATTAATGCCATAACAACTGATACTGATGTTGTGTGTCTTAACATTCGATTTTTGTCTCTAACTTGTTGATATTGCAATTGTCCTTAAACTCAGTGTTGCTACTGCTGCTTATGATCAGTGAGCATGGCACTGATACTTGATCAATATTCACTTCAAAACTGTTAAATAGCAGATAGTGTACACAGTGCACTACCTCACTAAGCCCCTTGCTCACTCTTGAGTATCACCACACACACAATCACTCACTCTCTACTTCAACCAAGGTTCCCTAAATATCCTTCACACTGCTCTGGCCTTACCCTACTACATTATGTAGTATTAGTCTACCATATTAACTTCTCACTCGATACCCATCCAAGCACATACACTTGCACCTCATTACAGTCCAACTCAACTACAGGGAATACCTCCTTCTATTCTTCCTCTATTCTCGAGCACTGTAATATCTATTGCTGTTGCATGGTTGCGATTGCAACTAGAGGCAGTGCAATCACCCATCCTCCCTGTTTTCAGGAACCACACAACTCATCCTTAGTACTATGGTACAACCCCTTATCTTTGCAAATCGAGCCCCAAATCAGAACTATGGTCTACACCACTCCTCCTCTATAATCTTGAACTCACCGACTACAACTGAATATCAACTCATCTCCCTCACCCAACACAGCAGCTTCGTCATTTTTGTTGTTACTATATAAAACTGACAGGCTCCTCCTCTCTAAACACCATGTTCTCAAATATCACTACTGTTGATATTGCTCATAGCAATGCACTGTGCACTGAAATCCCCCTCTTCCTAACATAACACACAACACACACACACACACACACACACACACACACACACATACATATATATATATATATATATATATATATATATATATATCATTAACATATATGTATTATTAACTGAAATCCATGATTTACTTTTGTGATAGTGAACTAAAGGCCACTTGATCAGTCAAGAATGACATTCATAGGCAACTATGACAAAACGTAGCTAAATGATCCAGGGCATGAAGAGTTTGTTCCAAGCAAACTATCTGTTGGCCCTCGATAACTGTAAGCTCATTCAAATCATTTACCATAATTTTACCAAAGTTTAAGCTTCAGCTCCTATTTACCAACTCACGTGTTTGTGGCACTCCTATTTGGCAGCTCCTATTTACCATTATCTCACTAATGTAATAAACTTCAACCTCACAGCATTATCTTAAAAGATATTTTATTAGCTACTACTTACTAGCACTATCAAATGCATTGTTGAACCAATACATTACACAATTCTGTTTCTCCCATGTTCATTAACAATGTAAAATATCTAAATTACAACAAGAAAATACTAACTATGAGTACAATAACATGAACATATAACAACTGAAATATTGACATAAAATTACACCTATAGAATTCCTTAATTACATGAAAATTTTAAAAAAATATTTTTTCACAAAAAGAAAGAAGTATATCATATAACTTATATATTTTGTTCAGAAACATGAATATTAGTAGCACAAGGAAACTATGGAGCACAAAATGGTCCATCAGACATAAAGTTCACCATACAAGCAAACTTCGCAAAATACATAGAAGCCAGAACCATTAGGAAGTGAAGCAGTACAAGTCCCCATGTGGATGGACTACACCTAAGCAACCATCCATGAATTATGTACTACTTTCCATTAACTACAAATTTTTACTAATTATGCACATTTTTATCAAGTCCTTGGCTACCTCAGTATGCAACATGCTTATGGAGTGATGCTAAATTAAGTTGGGTTTACAGTATCGATAAATAAGTATTTACAATTTTGTATTCGGATAGTTTATAAAATATTTAGTATTTCCCAAATTAAGGAATTAGTTAAGGAATTTTTTACTATACTTTTAATGTGGAACGTAACATCTATTTTAACTATATGGATACATATATTTATATCTGTTATCAATTATATTCTTTGTTTCCATCTATCTTACCAGATGGCACCAATGACCCGAGCACGTGCACGTCGCTTGAGAGAGGCACCTCCTACTATTACAGAGGAAGTGATAGCTCCTACTGTTAAGGAGGAAGTGAATGTTAAGGAGGAAGAGATGCCTCCTACAGTTAAATTGAAAGCGGTTGTTAAGGAGGAAGTGGTACCTTCTACTGTTGGACAGGCACTAGCTCAGAGGGGGAGTTTCAGTTACCCAACACCTATAACGGAGATTGATCACCTAGACACTGCTTAAGAGAACTATCTGTGGGACTAGGTTCTGCCCGTATTAGATTTTCTTGAGAGATTTAGAAATTGGATAAGACTTATGGTGTAATTGTGATACTTTTATTGTGCTTATTATGTGACAATGATACTTTTATATTGTACTTTTTGTGTGACTGTGATACTTTTATTTTGTGTTTATTGTGTGACTGTGATATTTCATATACTTTTATGATATTTCGTACCCAGAAAATTCAATGGAGGGTTGCTCTGGGTCTGTCTATTTTTATGAACTATTATAAGTCTGTGTATTTATTTTATTCATATTAAATATACTAGTATATACGCACATGCGTTGCACGTATTTCATATTACTTAAAAAAAATAGTTTATTAAAAGAGCAAACGACAATTTCTTAATTTTATTATAGGTGGAAATATAATAGACGGGAGCTTGAAAGTTGGGAGAAATTAAATGACGGGAATAGGAAATGTTTCTCTTATCTCTTGGGCTCATGTGCCTACTATGCATGCATGCTTTATTAACTTTTGTCTTATTCTCCAAACTACCTGCTTTGCACGCATTCATATCTTTGTTTTATTAACTATTATTCCCCAAGTTGCCTCCATTGCATACATGCATGCATATATAGATTTAATATGTATTAAATTACTGTTTTTAATTACTTAGATATCCTTATCAACGTTAATACATATTGAAATATAGTGAAGGGTATTTTTGGAACGAAAAACTTTCACGGTGAAGCCTAGTTTTGGCATTATATAGTAGAATATATATTAATTTATCGGTATTGAGTGTTCCACCGAAGGGTTATGCGAACCCAGAGAATTCAACGGAGAGTTGCTCCGGGTCTATTTATATAAATTAGGAATTCATAAACTTCAGGAAGATTGGTTTAGAAAATATTTTACATTCTTTTTTTTATTTTTTCACTGAAAATTTTGCGACGTTTAGCGACGTTTATATACGTCACTAAATACGTCGTTGAATGTCGCTAAATTGCTGACATGACAGTATTTGCCATGTCAATAAAATGTCGCTAAACAGAAAAAATTTAGCGACGTTTAGCGACACAAATTACGTCGCTAATTTAGTGACATTGAGTCGCTAAACGTCGCTAATAAGAAAAATATTAGCGACGCAAATATGTCGCTAGAAAACGTCGATATAGTGACGTTTTGCGACATTTTTTCTGTCAGCGACTAGCTTAAATGCGACTTCATTAAAACGTCGCTAATTTTTTTAACGATGTTTTAGGCCATTTAACGACATTTTCAGGCGTCGCTAATTTAACTTATTCTGGTAGTGGGCACAATGGAACTGTATGTCGTGTGTCCTCTACGCAAGTTTATCGCTCTGCACGAGATAGGTAAAATTAGAAGAGTACAAAAACAAACGAACAAACAAATTGGATACAGATATTCATAGAGGCTCAAAGTTTATAATCAATGTGGATGAGATTCTAAAAATTTCTATCCTATAGCAGGTTTGTTGGGCATGATACATACCACAAGCAAATAACGAAGACATGCATGGGCCACCACTAAAATTATATCATGCCCTAGTCCAAAAATATAATGTGACCGACACACGACTAGGCCAGTTGATACAAACTAGATTATGTTCCCAATTGAATGGCCTTATCTAGATGTACTATGATGTATAAATGGACTAAGTCCATAACTAATACTAAACATGCAACAGGTAAATATCTAATCTCAACCACAAAATATAAATAAGAAGTGCTAAAATAAATACTGGAATAAAGTACGGAGTCTGAATGTCATAATACAAACCAAATAAGTCTGATGGGAACAAACCCACTGAATACAATACTGAATTGAAAGTACGGAAGGACAGATAAGATAACTAGACTAGAACATCGACTAACTAGATAAAGATGCTCCAGTCCTAGGAGGAAGTCCTACAAGTGATCAGGAAAACTCTGAAGATAACACCTCAAGATCCTCCTCAGTCGCGTACCTCGTCTCTTATCCGGGCCCTTACACGGTCGGTTATTATGCCTCGTCCAAATCTAGAAGGAAACCAGGTTCTTAGAGGGACATAACAAGATACAAATAATACATGCCAAATATAAATACTGAATAAGTAAGAGGGGTGTGCTAACCATCTAAGCGAATGCAATCTTGAGGACAACCTTGGTACGTATGGGTAGGTGTAGGCATAACGTCCAATGCTTCGAAGAGTGTGATATCTGCACATGTAATATCCATCATTCCAAAGAATGAGGTATATATATATATATATATATATATATATATATATATATATATATATATATATATATATATATATATATATATGTCCATAACGCTCCAAAGAACACAATATCTGAATAAAGGTGGTTATTAGATCCGTAGCTCCTTTGAACACTACGGATACCAATGTGTGTATCCCATACGCCTACTAGTTGTCCTCCTCGCTCAATAAAAATATACAAGTCGAATACACGACATGCACACTTTGTAACTAACATGCCAGGTCTCAAATAACTAGACTAACCTGACTACACACTAAACTGTGATGCATGTCGCATGCACCGATAGCTAGTTGGGTACGCCAACTCGTATCCCAACATGAGTTTGTTATCGTGATAAGTATAAGAAGTTTCAGGCTCTTGGAAGATATTAGAATATCTCCACAATATTAGGTGAATTCGCTAGAGACTAAGTCGCTACACTACTCATTGACGTAATCGTCGATTACACCCGAGTCATTCTCGGACTCCCACAGTTATAACTAATATTTGCAACAACAACTCATGCAACATTTAATAACTTGAATTAAATAGTAAATAAGGTAAGACATACTTGCCTGAGTCTTCTAGATGTAAGTGAAGAGAACCTGCTCCAGGATCTTCGCTCGTACGATCCAACGAGCCTAAATATAATAATATTAAATTAGTCATTACACTAAACACATTAAACACACACAAATAAAACAATTATCATAACGTTATTCTAGGTCATGGGAGTTGTTAAGTTGCATTCCAAACACAAGTTTTGTAATAATACCCCTCTTGGTCTCCATGCACATATATATAAAATTGTCCTCTAACATTTGTACACATCAAGTCAAACTTGCTACCTAAATACTAACAAGTATTTGCAACTCAAGAATCATGCAACACTAAACATATACCCTAATTACTAGGTTAGGCTCTCTCTCATTTATATTTATAAATTATGATGCCATACTCCATTATATAAATATCATCACCAAATTATTATATGTTTGAACTATCAACAATACTCAAGTGCACACTACATTAATCAAATTTACAATATTCTACCATGGCATCCCTAGCATGACAATGTACAACTCTCATTCCATTCATTTATATATAAATAACTCTACCTAAACATGGCAATAACACTCTCACAAGACACTATTTATATTAAAATATCTAATCTAACAAGTTAAACAACAACCACCTCTAGTAGTGTTTTACTAACAATTAACTAATGCACCAATATACCATACTAAATTAACATTCTAAACCTAATAATTATTATAAAATTAATTAATTAGAAGGAGTTATTAGAAGTTTATACAAGAGTTAAATTAGGTTAGGTTCAAGTGTTAAGGTAGAGAGTGAAACATGCAAGTGTTATGACAAAGATACATATACACATCACATATTTATCATTTACATAGATGATGAAGAACAAGAAAGGATGCATCCATATATTATAAGATGGACAACAATTTCATATATATATATATATATATATATATATATATATATATATAACATGAAGAGGAAGAACTAGATGATGAATACCTCAAGAACAAAGTGAAATGGGAGGAAGAAACGTTGGGGAGGGGTTGCTCGGCTAGGTTTGGCCGAAGGTCGGCCTGTAGGTGGCCTGAGGTGGTCGACAGCTACAGTAGCAGCAGCTACAGCAACAAAGCAGCAGAAGCTATAGCAACATCAGTTAAGCAGCAGGTGGAGGAGAAAGGGGGTACAGGTGGAGGGTCGTGGTGGTGATGAAGGTGGTGGTGGTCGTGAGGGTGAAGGTGATGGTGGTCGGGTAGGAGGAGTAGGAGGAGGAAGAAGGTGATGATGGTGGCGGTCGTGGTGGTTGATGGTGGTGGAGTTGATGAAGATGAAGGTGATGGTTGTGATTTTGGTTTTGGGGAGGGGGTAATAGTGTGGCCGAATGTTGAGGGAGAGAAGGAGGAGAATGAAATAAATGGAGAGAGAGTAGGATTTATTTAATGAAGGGAGAGAGAGTGCTTGGGGATTAGGGCCGGCTAGGTTCCCAATGTTGTGTAGTTTGTCATAAAAGAAAATGAGGGGTGGTGATGTGTTGAGGTTTTAATGGAGGGTTGGGATTTAAAGAGAATGAATATTGATTTATAGTACCATGTAAATGAGAGAGGGGAGCATGACCAGTCAAGGATCTCAAGAATGGGTCTTCTTTATTTGGTTTGTTCCAATAAGAGATGGACACCTAGCTACTATTTCACATCTAGGTCCTTAGGAGTTTGGGTGTTTGCAAAATAAGAAAAAATGATTGGATGAGGGTAAAATACATATTTGGTATGATGTAGAGGGGAAAATTGGTATGTGGTATTTTGTATGAGCCATGAAGGTGTGAGTGTGTGGGTTGGTGTTTGGTCTAGTTTTGGGTTAGGTTGGGTCGGTTGCTCCAAATTAAATATAAATTATGTCATAGGTGTTCTTTAATAAATTGAAAGTACGTAGGGTCTCAATTGGGAGTGACACAAGGGTCATGGACGTAGTAGACTCAGAATATATTATTATTATATATTGGGTTACAGGAAACGGGTCGATGTTGTGTCTCCAATGTCGATTGGAATGGACATAGGTACAAAGTTTAGGTTTAAAATTAGGTATTGATTAACGACTGTTGTGCGATTAAAATAAAGCACAAGGGAGGGTATTTGTGAGTGACACAAGGGTCAAAATAGAAGACTGCCATGTCTAGGTCAAGAGTGTAAAATTTATTGGAAGTCAAAAGCTAGAGTAGTGCTCCAAATATCGAAACAACGGCAAGGTGCACCAACTGATACAAAATTTGTTCAATTATTTAAAATACCATGTTCTAATTCTAAATAAATCTAAACTAACCATAATCTCTCTCTAAGCCAAGTATACCTAAATTTGGTCGAGAGGGTTTACACAAGGAGTACCTCATGAATCCTCCAGACAAGCGATGCAGGTTACGAGCAGGACATCTACTATATCAGTAGGATGATGGTCGGCACAAAGCATAGGTACAACCCTATCGAGAAGGAGTGCCTTTCTCTAGTCTTCTCTATCCAAAAAACTTGGCATTACGTGGCAGGATAAACCATCCACGTGATCTCGCGAGTTAATCCCCTTAGGGTCCTCGTGACAAAACCTGGAGTGCTCAACTCTTGGTTAGCCACATGGGCGATACTGCTGTCATCATACGACATGGTATTTGTCCCATAGAAGGTGGTTAAAGGTCAGGCATTGGCAAATTTTCTTGCAGCCTACCTGGTGCCAGAAACTTTGAAACTCTACGAGGAGATCCCCGAGGAAGTCGTAGACTCCAATACCGTGACGAACGCAGAAGCCTTTGGCGAATTTTCTTTGACGGTGCTTCGAAAATAGGACCCAAAGGCGGCATCGTCGCTAGAGTCAGGATAGTATTGATCTCTATATATGATATGGTTATCAATCGCTCCTACTCCCTCATTAAGCCATGCTCCAACAATGTGGCAGAGTACAACACACTCATCATTGGACTTCAACTCGCTAAACAAGTAGGATTTGACCTCTTGGAAGCCTACGACGATTCCAAGCTGATAGTCAATCAGGTCCGGGGAGAGTATAAAGTCCGATACGAGGACCTGTTTCCTTACTACCAAGCCGCGCTTGGCATCATCTTGACCTTCGAGGGGTTCGACATAGAGCACATCTCTCGGCTGCAAAATATCGAGGCAGACATCCTAGCTGGACTCACAGCCTCTCTTTTTGTTCCAGTCAATACCCATAAACTAATCACCATGATCGGCCAGGAACTGGCCTTCCCGAAGAATAACCTCTCTCTATGCCGAAGCTACTCAGCAGAGACGAGCGCTAACTCACAAGACTGGAGACTTCCATTTATCGACTATGTAGTCTACGAAATTCTCTCCAAGAACCCAAAGGAATCCACTTCCATTAGAAGACGTTCCCTTTGGTTCTATTATGATACATCTACCAAAATATTGTATCACCAAACCTATGATGGCATTCTTCTACGATGCCTAAGGAATATAGAAGCGAAGCAGGATCTCCGCGAAGCTCACGATAGGGTTTATGGTGCCCATAAGCCAGGGCCCAAGCTACAAGACCGCCTTCGTAGAATGGGTTACTATTGGCCAATAATCATAGCGGATGATGTCGACTATGCAAGCAAGTGCCAAACATGCCAATTTCATGCAGACTTCATCCGCCAATTTTATGCAGACTTTATCCGCCAATTTTATGCAGACTTCATCCACCAACCCTCGGAGTTCCTATACCCGACCGTTGCGTCCTGGCTATTCGAAGCCAGGGGTATGGACATCATTGGACCGATTAGTCCACCTTTATCCAAGGGACATCGTTTCAGCCTTGCCATCATCGACTACTTCTCCAAGTGGGCAAAAGCAGTACCACTCACGAAAGTCAAGAGGTCCAACGTAATCAGCTTCGTCAAATATCACGTCATATACCATATCGGCTTGCCATGAATGATCATCCATGATAATGGTCCACAGTTCGCAAGTCGTGTATTCTACCAATTTTTTGACAAAAAACCATATTCAAAATGTGATGTCGATAACCTATAACCCAGCTGCAAATGGTCTGGAAGAAGCCTTCAACAAGACCAGCATAAATCTTCTCAAAAAGTTTGTATCTTCCAGTAAATACAACTGGAATGAGAAGCTGGGTGAATGCCTCTGGGCCTACCGTATAACGCTCCGGACAGCTACTGGTACACTTTTCTCTTCGGTGTACGAAAGTGAAGCGGTCATCCCGCTCGAGATCCAAATCTCTTTACTCTTAGTGGCTCTCTCCAACCAATTAACTGTCGACAACAATCACTGCCGAAGGCTACAAGAGTTAGAAGCACTCGACAAAAATTATCTCTTAGCTCAACAGTGCATTGAGCTATACCAAGTGCGTCTCTCGAAAGCCTTCAATACACGGGTGAAGAAGAGGACCTACCAAGTGGGTGATCTCATCCTGACCGTAAGGAGGCCGATGGTTATGATCCATAAAATGGCGGACAAATTCCAACCCAAAAGGAAGGCCCATTCGTCATAGAATCAATATTCTCCAGCGGCACCTACCAGCTTGCGAACCCCATAGACGACTTACTCATGATGCCTATCAACGACAAGTTCCTGAAAAATAACTATGTCTAAACTTGACTTGTACTCCCCTATCACCAACCGGTCAATTAAGATGTACATCTCTACACTCTTGGTTCTTCATCCCAGCAAGTGCCTATGTACAATATTTTTTTCTTCTCTATAAATTATGTAAAAGTTATCATCTGTATCTAAGAGTCCTCGATACGTAATGGATAATGGATCCTCAAAGTCTCTCCAGCAGAGCAATCCTCAGGTCCACTTGTACACTTTCGCAGTGACCACTCAAAAACCAATCTCGTTAGATGCTAGCCATGTTCATATTACCTCTGAGCTATCGTACCACCAATCTCTCCAGTGGAGCATTCCTCAGGTCTATCAATACTCCCAGATAGACCACACTTAGCAAATCACTCCTTGGTGAATTGCCTATACATCGGTTCATATCCATATTACCTCTGAACAATCGTCCTAACATTTCTCCCCGATTGAGTTTTCCATATCCATATTATCTCTGAGCAAATATCCCAGGTCTTGGCCATCGATTATTATGTCCATATTACCTCTGATATTGATTGTCATCCCCACTGATATCCCGTACTTGCCAACGTATGCCAGCGGTGTTAAGTCCACAAAATCTTCCACGTCCATATTACCTCTGGCAGGGCTTGTCTTAAACCCATTACTTGTACTCAAATAAGTAAAAAGTAATGGGTCCACAAAACCTATCACGTCCATATTACCTCTGATATGGATTATGTTCAAACTTATTACTTGCACTCTAGTACGCAAGGAGTTGTAAGTCCACCAAAGATCCCCCAGTAGAATGTCCTCAATGGAAGAAAACAGCCATGTCCATATTACCTTTGGTTCGCTTCCTTTTTCTTCCACAAATACCAGGATCATATCTAACCTCTCGTTATGACTGTTGATAAGCTAATATCTACATCACCTCTGAGATATCATCCTCACATCCTCCCCCGAAAGTTTGCCATGTCCATGTTACTTCGGAGCAAATCTCTCCCTATGACTATTATCAGTCGTCGTCTCAACTTATCACCTATACTTAAATGTAAGTGCGCCAATGGTATTAAGTCTACCAAACTTGCCACGTCCATATCACCTCTGTTAAGGCCTATTTCAAACTTATTACTTGCACTCTCGTGTGCAAGAAGTAATAAGTCCACCAAATATCCCCAGTGGAATATCCTTAAAAGACTACAATGTCCTACTACGTCCATATTACCTCTAGTAGAATGTTTGCCTTCTTGACTGAAGACATCTTCACCCTGCTTCTTATTCAAAGCATTCCAAACTTATCAGTTTGAAAACTTTGAAGGGGGTCTTCTAGAAGCATGGAAAGTACGCATCCAGGCGTCCAAAAAACTATGCACCCCCAAGCAAACTCAGTAGAAATTAGGCCGTAGAGGCACCCTACGGCTCAACAAAACGACGTTCATGAGTCCTAATCAGCCAAAGCAGCCTTGGCTGCAGATGGACCTTACATGGCATCCCGTTAATAGGATCATCTCTAACACAGAATCCTGACAAAAAATATTTTTCTGATTGCCTCAAAAGACGTGAATATACAAAATGATAAAAGTATCACGTCAGCACAGAACTTTACACTCGACGGGTGTGCAACGTCATGTATACAACCTAACAAGGACCCCATACATCCTTCGTTCCATGCGTCTTGGGCCCTATGCGTTATAGACTACATGCGTTCCATGCACCTTTGGCCTCGTGTGTCCCAGACTCAATGCGTCTCATGCGTCTCTGGCCATATGCGTCTTAGACTTTATGAAGACCAAGCCTTGCCATTATAACTGAAGTAGCTCTCTCCAATCAAGTGTGGGTCACGTGTCAAAATTGATCAAGTCATGCCCGCAAAGAACGAGAACCGCCCAGATTTTCATCAACAGAAAATCCCAACAAGCACCTATATGGCAGCTTGGCCTGCTTACGGTTACAGCTGCACCATATTAGAAAGGTACACGTGGCATCCTCTAGCATCCATACGGCCCAATATATACGCACCCAAGGATGACTATATATACTAGGGTGACATGCCCAAGACCCACACGTAGAGGGACACACGCACACACATACAGAGAAACAGACAAAGAATAGTAGAGGAGAGGAGAGAGAACAGACGAGAGCTTCTTCACCGTGCGTCGGATCCTCAACGGACTAAAGGAGCTTCCATAGCGCTCTTTGTCCATCTCTACACCCCAGAATTAAAAATTTGTACTTAGATTGTCTCTCTAGGACCTTTTTGTACTTTCTTCTGTTTGTTATTGAAGCAATCAATTTTAATGGCAAATAGTATGCATGAGTATAGAATGTGGGTCACATTCAATATGTTCCCAAGGTACAAATCCTCCTGTGTACTTCTTGTCACTATTCTTCTTCTCCAACTGACCCACCATTGATGCACTCAGAGCTCAAGCTCAAGACTTTGACAGTGCTTCATTCCTCAAGCAACAAGAACCAAAAATCAAGAAAAAATTCAGGCTTAAAATCAGAAAACATCTTTTGAAAATATCTTATTTTTAGGGAATCATTCCCTAGGAAAATATACTCATGAAATCCCTCATAATAAAAATCAAGATAAAACCAATAACCACCTCACATCTAAAAATTCTAAGAACTAACTAAAATCAGAACACTACTAGAAACTAATTACCTCAACAAGTACTAAGAATAAAACTATAGCCGATCATATTTCTTCATATTTGCAATATGTACTTGCCTATGAATAAAACCAGAAGCAAAATAAGAGAAATGAATAATTGAGGAGGGAGAATGAGAACAAGGATATATAGGCTCGGGGTTGATGGTGAACCATTGGATCTCTCCAACAAATCCAAGCCACACACCCTACCTACCACAACTACACCATTAATATTAGCCAATGTGCGCCAAGCTTCCTTCAACCGTGCACTTGAAGTATACCCAAAGTGCGCAAAAAAGGAAACACAAGAAAAAGTGCGCCAATCTTGGTATTTTCCAAGTATAATGAATAGGGGAGTGACACTCAACAGGAAGCCCACAGCTTATTTCTTGATGATGCAACCCCAACTATTATACGACCTTTAGGAACTTGGGATAGAGGTTAACAATTAGCTAACCTTGAGGTACAGTCTTTACTAGTTGAGAGGATCAAGGAGGCTTTTCCGACAGATGTTAGAATTCGGAGACTTGGAGAGAGGACGAAAGCCGGTATGCGGACGGGACGTTAAGGTACAAAAATTGACTATATATTCTAAATGGAGAGTTAAAACATGAGTTGATGACCGAGGCACAAAGCTCTATTTAATCTTTTATCTGGGAGGTATGATGATGTACTGAGATTTGAGATAGTACTACTGGTGGCATGGGATGAAGAGAGACATTACGTAGTTTGTGGCAAAATATTTGGTCTGTCATCAGGTTAAGGCAGAACATCAGAGCACCGTCGGTATGTTACAGCCACTTTCTATCCCTGAGTGGAAGTGGGAACATATTACCATGGATTTCATTATAGGATTTCTAAGGAGCCCTAGCAGAAAGGATGCAGTTTGGGTTATTGTGGACCGACTCACCAAGTTGGCACATTCTTGCCATTCAGAGTTGGACTGACCACTGAGATTCTAGTCGATATGTATATATGGCAGATAATAAAGTTGCATGGAGTGCCAGTTAGTATTGTGTCGGTCAGAGACTCTAGATTTATATCCCACTTTTGGCGGAGTATGCAGGAGCGTCTAGGCACTCAACTCAAGTTCAGAACTTCCTATCACCCAAAGACAGATGGCTAGTCCACGATACAGATTGTAGAGGATATGTTACGATCTTGTATGTTAGTCTTCGGAGGGCCTTGGGAAGTGTTACGCCCCCGTCCCAAAATACCGAGGGACCGAACGCGTGATAATGGCCAGCAGTATGCACCAATGGACAACCCAATTTAATGGATCCATCAGGGCATACTTAAGCTGTAAAATCAAGCCTACGACAATCATGGCACAACTAATCTCATCCACACAAGATATAAAATATGATCCACAGAATAAATAAGGAATGTAAATCATCAGCTAGTCTCAACAAAATGCTTCGGGGAATAACCCGATAAATATCTGATACAATGGTTCAACAGACCAGAATATAAATGACTGAAATAAATAAATAAATGCTGAGCATGAACATGGATGCTCAGGAGAAGTCTTCGGCAAATACCTCATCCTCGAATGGCGGTACAGCTCTTGGATCAGCTCCTGCTCCGATCCCGTATATCTCGGGATAGATCTCGTCCTCAAATCCTGGGGACATAATCCGGATCCAGGTCCTCAGGGGACATAGCAAGGTACAAGAAAGCTCATGCCAAAATAAATGCAGTGCAGCAGATAATGAAATAAATAGGGCAAATAAGTAACCATCTAAGTGAAAATGCAGGTGAGAGCAACACGAGTACTCAGGCTGAGCCACTACAAGCTCTGTGTCGGGGAGCCAGTAGTGGTAATAATACGTAATGTGCCTAGCTCAGCTACGAGAGTCAACGGCCTCACAATAGTAGTAGATATATATATAGAAAATAGCCTGTAGCCTGTGTGTCTCTCCCCACCCAATGTAACCATGCATATCATGACCATAACGTCTCATGTCCATGTCAAGCAGGATCATAGCTAATGCAACAAGTCATAAGTATCTATGAACATAGTATCTCTGTCAAGTCCTATATCCTATACATAATCACCATGAATACTAAGGAAGATCCTGTCTCATGACAAGTACGAGAATATGAAGTATCACGAATGTCCATCTCTAGATGACCGTACCCAACACTGCGTACAGTGTTGGCACCCGACTAATAATCGGACGCTAAGTACGTCACACGGTCCTAGGTTGAGCATGCACAACAATATAAATAAAGCAAAGAAAATATATAATAATACTGCAGAGTTTGGCAAGGTACACTTGCCTGGGGTCCTGTTGCTGGTATGAATCAGAGTCCAAGTCACAGTCCAAATAGCCTATGTATTACAAATTTATCACGTCAAAAGATAATTTATTTTAACTTATTTAATTTTAGAATAATTACTCTAAAATCCTATTTTAATCTTATTATTCTAATTTTTAGGTTAATTCCTAAATTTTGTCCAAAGAAACTGAATTTTATCAACTCGAGACTCATGGTACGCAAATCGAGGCGATCTGTTGACCAAAAAGTCAACCGACACAAACTCGACTTTCATGCATGATTTTCTGTAGATTTCAGCATCAAAAAAATACTAGAATTTATGGCTCATCCGAATTCAAATTTGTTTGGGAATTATGGCACATACAAATTTTGTATTGTGCACCGATGGTTAAATTCTAACCTAGAAGTTCTACAGAATTAGCAGTATGTAAATACTTCGAATTAAATTCTGAAAAAATTATATGTCGATGATCTCGACATTAGGTTTCCAAAACTTTAAACGGTTCATGATTCTGATTCCTGGTTCTCCCGAAATCACGAAAACATTGAAACACGTCTATTTTTGGACATGCTGTGCTCTACGAATTTTCTAGAATTTAATACTCATAATTTTGTAAAAAAAATTATATAATCAGAAAGCTAACCTCAATATCGTTCTAACGCAAGAAACTAGGCCTCGTTTGGAGTCCGTAGCTATGCGCAATGGCTTCTGGAAGATGAAGGAACCCTAGATGGCAATTCTCCAAAATCTCTCTCTAAAAAATAATGGGATAATTAGGGTTATAATAATATATATATATAGGGATGTTGAGAGGCTAAATGAAAGTTGATAGGGTGACACATGTCATTATTTGATTGGATGGTTTTGGTTATATTATTTGTTTTTTGATTTGCCTTTATCAAAATATTATTTAAGTCATTTTAAATCTAAATAACTCAAAATAAATATTAAAAATAATCATAAAAATTTGGAAAAATTACAGAAAATATATTTTGAACCTAAAAACCCTAAAAAATATTTGGGATAATTATATATTCATAGATTTTCTACTATAATTAGGAGAAGCTCTAAAAATTAGTTTTGCCAAAAAACTAAAAATAAATACTAACATTATTCCAAAAATTCTGAAATAATTCTAGAAAATATATAATAATATTATAAATCTTAGAAAATAACGTGGGTCTATTCTATATTCCTGGGCTTGCACCATAAATTCTACAAGTCCTAAAAATTAGTTATTAGCCTAAATAACTCCCAATAAATACTAAAAATACTCAGAAAATTCCCAAAAACTTCTAGAAAATATATTTTATTATTTAGAACCTAAAATAAAAGTTTGGGATATTTTTTTAATTATATTTGAATCTAAAATAAATTCTTGAAAATTCTAGAAAATTACAGAAAATTGTGAAAAATCCAAATTAAAAATTTCTGAAAAATCAAGGGGTTACAATCTACCCAACTTATAAAAATTTCGTCCTCGAAATTAAAATTAAGCCATGGTAGAAGTCAAGGATGGTCTAAGATTTGTATTGGTTAAAATGCAAGGTTAGGTTTAACGGAGTGGATGATGTTGCACGTTGCACATTCCGAAAATCATGGGAGAAATTCACATGAGTGAAAATAGGTTTCTTCGTGTTTCATGTCCAATAGTGTGGACATCTAAATACTCTTTTGTATAAAAGCTTCCAACAATTAAAACATTGTACAAAGATGGAAATTGGAGGATGGGCATGTCTAGGACAAGGTGTGGAATTTGTAGGAAGGCAGTGACTAGGGAAGTGCTCCAATTATCGAAGCAATGGTAAGGCGCACCGAGGGATACCATGTTGTAAAACTAAATAAAAATATTGTGTTCTATTCCTAAGTGGATTCGAGCTAGCCTCAGTCTCACTATCTAAGCCAAGTAGGTCTACTTCTTAGGTGAGGGGGTTTCACAATCCAGCCAACTTAAGACAATGTCGTCCTCAAAATTAAAATAAGGCATAATTTGTTAATCCTTCGTGTACATAAGGCAAGTCAATCGCAATCTTCTTGCAACTATTAAAATCCTAATCATATCCATTGCAATCACTTCTAGGTTAAGATGACCACTGATCCAATCAAATTCAACCTATGGTTATCTCTTCTCGCTTTTTCAAATTATCCATATCCAAATTTAAATTAAATCCATATATCATCTTCAAGATTTAAATACGCATATTAATTTTACCTCACGATCTCCAATTATCATAATCTCCTCTAGAAGTAATTCGAGTCCATTATTATTCCTATTTTCACTTATAAATTTTTGTATGCTTCAACTTCTTAAATTCCATTCATATCCTTAATATTTTAAATAGGTAGTCCAACCATCAAGTTTTTATTTTAACTCAAATCATCAAATTAAAAAAATAATTTAAATGCAGTCCACCATTGTTCAAGTCTGAAATTCTATCTTTTTATCCTCTAAATTTCAAGTTGATGATTTTACCTTCATTGTTTAAATCATGTACTTAAGGTATAAATATCGGGTCCTCAATATCAATTCATTAATCCTCATCATCTTAGTCATTCTTCTAAAATTCTTAAAATTAAAATGGTTTGAACCTCTCCCAATTTAATCTTACTCGATCACAATCTAAAAGAAATTCCTTTTGAGTTGACAATGCACTACTACCCAACTTAGAATTTACCCATCTATCACATAAGGCTATATACCTTAAGAGAATATTCTTTAATATGTTTACTCATGTCATTCAATCCTCGAACTTCAATGTCGATCATATCACATATGATATGTCCTTAATTACGAAGAATAATCCTCAAGTATGTGATCGACCTATGGGGTATATCTAGTATTCTTTGTGTATCAATTTATACCAAACACGAGGTTTCGTCTTTCCGAAATAAGAAAAGACGGAGACCAATAATAAAGAGTTCAAGGGCAGCATAATAGAATAGAAGTATTGGGATCAAGGCGTTTAAAGAATTCAATTGGGAATTGTCAAAGCAGTTATGGATTGAAATCCTATTTTGGTAATCCTTTGTTCGCCTGCTCGTATTAGTACAGTTATGTAACCGATACAATATGTCAGACATGTCTAGGGCTAGTATATTCGTCTACTAATCACTACATATCTTAATCCACGTAAAGTAGTTATACGATGGGCGAATCAAGCGCACTATAGTTGATCAGACCGTAATACACTGATTCTGAAATATATTATTGTGGGCCTCCCCAATAATACATATGTCATGAACAAGCTTGATAAAAATAAGCTTGCAAAACTAGGCTATAAAATAGCAGCATAAGTCAAGGTAGTATTTAAAATATAAGTACGCCAGATGATGATGAAAGGAGGTACAAATTATTCAAGTTCACAATAAGCCACAGTACTAAATGACTCTACAATCTCTACAGTTATCATACAACCTCCTTGTCTACGTCGCTAGTCGACCAAATAGGGGCAAGGACTTCTAAATTCTATTGTCTGAATAACACTGCTATCTTTTGCTAATATACAATTAATGTCATCCAATTATACTACCCAACTTATAAGAATTAGACTAGTACCATGACAGTCTTAAAAGGATCCTGCAAGATAACCTTGCACATGTAACAGAAACTCTTATCAGGGTATATGAGGAAAGATCTTGGTACTTATTAGGGTCTCCTATTGCATTATATAGGTAAGGGTCACCTTAAGTCTTAATCATAGTGCTCATAGAACATGTGTCAATAGCGAGAATAGAAAGGTTATTAGTCTCAAGGGAAAGGGAATATAACTTGTATCGAGGTGGGGGTACAATTTACGTGATTTAACACTAAGGGGTAATCATCGGGTCACAATCTACAAGATTAAGTCAAACTTATCGAACTCTAACTACCAAGCACAAAATTTTCAAATTCAAGACTACAGCTTTAATCCTAGCAAGCTATATATATATATCCTAGCATAGAATAAAATCACTTGGTCTATAATCAGAAGGGTTAGTTGGCACGAGTTGAAAGATGAAGAGAAAAATGTAATCAGTCGCCGCACTCTAACGAGCGCTATGGTCGCAGAGGAGCAATATATGAAATTAGAATAGGGGCTCTAGATAGCATCATAATTTTCTAAGAAAAAGTGGTATGCTAGTTGCTAGGTTTCAGGTATGATTAGGAAAATATTCTATACATTGCTCTTGGCTTTCTAAGGTACTGTCTGCTAATATCATGACACGAACCTATATCCTAACACTATCTCACTATGCACATTAGGTTCAGTCCTAACATTCGATCTCGGATTTCTATTGGTTCCTCAAGACCGGGGTCAACATTAGGGTCCAATCTCTAACTAGCTCTTAGCAGTGCCTATACTACTTCTTAGGTCATTCATGACTATAACAAGAAATAATAGTAAATTATTCTATAGGTGAGAGATGCTAGGGTTGATTAAGCGTTCTACTTAGGGGTGTGTCAATATCCTAGTTGTACTCTTAATAGGAAGGTTACCCTACTTATCATCTAACAACATGACTTATATATTCTAAGAGAGGCTATACGCAAGAAACTAATAGGGAAGCACATGAATCAAGCAGGATGCAATTTATCCGAATGGAATGGATTGGAAGGAGGATGATGTCACGCCCCGATCTCCCGCAGGCAATCGGCCATTCCCGCTAGGCGAAAATCACCCTCGCCAGCGCTCCCGCGGAACGATCGCTTAACCCATCCGGGCGTGATGCCGCACGAGCGTGAGCCACGCCCGTGCAAGGCCATGGTTTATTTGGCTGGCGACAAGAGTTCTAAACCACAGAGTCGCACAGATTGTCCGAGTGCAGTGGAGTTTAGGAACGCATAGCGATCGGTAACAGGTTCACTGAGTCGACAAATATAGCGGAAGCATTGAAACACACGTTGAAGTAAAGCAAGCTCTTTTATTGATATAAACTTGTGTTACAGGCGACGTATAGCCGAGATTATAAGTCGCTCAAGCCTCTCTCTCTGAAACAGTAAAAGCGTGCAAAGTGGCTACAACTGTGGAATGAATATACAGGCGATGGTCAGGCGATGTTCACAACTTATGTCTTGTATATGTGCTTCAGTCCCGAACGCACCGTTGCAAGGCTTCAGAGGGAACTCCTGGCCTTAGCACGCACGAAGGAGGCATCCGCACCGCACGAGGTTCTCCCGCACCCTGCATACAAACTGGTGGATTATCAGTACATTGAATGCACTGGTGGGGAAGCTACTCGCCCGCTCGACAAATCCAAACATGTAATACAGGTTCCGTGCACAACTATTTAGTTGTCTTTCTAATTGCCTTAGGATCAGTTTCATGCAAATATTGAATAGCCTAACTCGTGTGGCAGGACGCCGTGCGACATAAGAGGAAACACGGCGAGACTTACCAACTTACCATTTGTCCTTCCCTGTCCAAGGCAATTATTGTTAATTCATACATGGGCAAGTATAAACATACAGGAGCATAGCATATACAAACATGAGGGTCATTATTTTCAGATCGTTCAGGTGTTCAGTTCATTGATGCTATGTAATGACTCGTACGCGGATAGCCGCTAAGCGAGGATGACTTATCTATATGAACATAAGTCGCTGGCGTAGCCATTATGGACGGTTCACAGTCTCAAGACACAGAATGATATACAACGCAGGTGGCGAGCCCCGCTGCATAATACCTTGCCCCATAACATACGACTGCTCATACGTCCCGTCCGGATCGGATCGGTCCCGGTGCCCCAGTGACCGTCCACGGAACTCAACATAACATACCTTGTGCACAAGTTGTCCGCGACAATGCAGGTCAGGGTCTATCCATATTCCATAGCTTGACATGATAATCATGAAACTTAAACTTAATCTGAATGAGCATATTGCTCCACGAGCTGGGATTCCATCAGTACATAACACGATCCTCGTTCAGATGCATACATAGCATGATTATCATTCAAGGTGATTTACGTTCAGTATTCATTCTTGCTTAATGCATTCCCCTGGTTCGGGGATATGCCTTGGTGACCTTACGGTCCCGGATACTTACAGGTTCATTCAGGCACGGAACGACTACGTAGTAGTCTTCCGAAGTTTGGATGAAAATACGGTAACATTCAAGCAGACAAGCATGCGTTTCTAAGGAACATAAACAAGCACGTTAGCTCAGACCCGAAGGTAAGCCGAGAGAGGAAACCGTTTAAGGGACTTAGCATGCGAGGGTCTGAATATAAGCATTATTTTATTTTCCATGTTCTAGCAAGCAATACAAGTTAGGATTATTCCCTTAGCTAGGTGCGTTGGATTTATTAGCATGCAGGGGGTTATCACCTAGCGACTAGCATGAATATTCTAGATTTTATGTGTGCTGGCTAAGCAAAGACAAGTTCACCGTAGCCACCCACCTTAGCGATGATTCGCCTCAGTAGAGCGATACGTCTGAGCGAGCCACTGAAAGTCTAAGCCGGATTCCTGTAGGGGCAAGTCTGGATATCCTTTGCTTCTCCTTTGAGGCAAAGCGGGTCGGGACAGCTGCACGATTGCCGATTGAGTCGGCAGTCCGCTTGAGCAGAACGGGGTGTTACATCCTACCCAACTTAGAAAAAGTCTCGTCCTCGAGACTTACTAAGGACAAGCAGTGATCTAGGGTCGAGGCATTCCTAGACAAGTCATTGTACTTGTTCGTTTGGATATTCACTTGTACAAGCGTCGATCTTAGCATATCGCTTAGACTGGATCGTGCACACTTTCGAAGGGCCCCTCTAGCGTGAACACATCAACCAGCTTAGTGATAGCGAAGTCTCGGCACTCGAGTTTCACCTTTTCTTAAGTCTTGGATGGTGCACTAGTTCAAGGCGTCCCTCGAATAGATGCATTCAACCAAACTTAGGGTTAGTGAAAATCGGACAAGCTACTAGCGATACTCTCAAAGGTTCGTACAGGTTGGCACAAAGGCCACTCGCAGCATACAACCAGACAAGCAAGCATATCATTCAAAATGTATTTTGAAAGTATTTAGACTTATTGTTGGAATATCCCATCGAGGCATTGAGAGAGAGCGTGCACATAACCCACGAACGAGCTTTCGAAACAGAGATATTGAATCGAAGTCCAAAGACGTAGAAGCCAGGCTCTGATACCAACCTGTCATGCCCCGATCTCCCGCAGGCAATTGGCCGTTCCCGCTAGGCGGGAATCACCCTCGCCAGCGCTCCCGCGGAACGATCGCTTAACCCATCCGGGCGTGATGCCGCACGAGCGTGAGCCACGCCCGTGCAAGGCCATGGTTCATTTGGCTGGCGGCAAGAGTTCTAAACCACAGAGTCGCACAGATTGTCCGAGTGCAGCGGAGTTTAGGAACGCATAGCGATCGGTAGCAGGTTCACTGAGTCGACAAATATAGCGGAAGCATTGAAACACACGTTGAAGTAAAGCAAGCTCTTTTATTGATATAAACTTGTGTTACAGGCGGCGTATAGCCGAGATTACAAGTCGCTCAAGCCTCTCTCTCTGAAACAGTAAAAGCGTGCCAAGTGGCTACAACTGTGGAATGAATATACAGGCGATGGTCAGGCGATGTTCATAACTTATGTCTTGTATATGTGCTTCAGTCCCGGACGCACCGTTGCAAGGCTTCAGAGGAAAGTCCTGGCCTTAGCACGCACGAAGGAGGTGTCCGCACCGCACGAGGTTCTCCCGCACCCTGCATACAAACTGGTGGATTATCAGTACATTGAATGCACTGGTGGGGAAGCTACTCGCCCGCTCGACAAATCCAAACACGTAATACAGGTTCCGTGCATAACTATTTAGTTGTCTTTCTAATTGTCTTAGGATCAGTTTTATACAAATATTGAATAGCCTAACTCGTGTGGCAGGGCACCGTGCGACATAAGAGGAAACACGGCGAGACTTACCAACTTACCATTTGTCCTTCCCTGTCCAAGGCAATTATTGTTAATTCATACACGGGCAAGTATAAACATACAGGAGCATAGCATATACAAACATGAGGGTCATTATTTTCAGATCGTTCAGGTGTTCAGTTCATTGATGCTATGTAATAACTCGCACGCGGATAGCCGCTAAGAGAGGATGACTTATCTATATGAACATAAGTCGCTGGCGTAGCCATTATGTACGGTTCACAGTCTCAAGACATAGAATGATATACAACACAGGTGGCGAGCCCCGCTGCATAACACCTTGCCCCATAACATACGACTGCTCATATGTCCCGTCCGGATCGGATCGGTCCCGGTACCCCAGTGACCGTCCGCGGAACTCAACATAACATACCTTGTGCACAAGTTATCCGCGATAATGCAGGTCAGGGTCTATCCATATTCCATAGCTTGACATGATAATCATGAAACTTAAACTTAATCTGAACGAGCATATTGCTCCACGAGCTGGGATTCCATCAGTACATAACACGATCCTCGTTCAGATGCATACATAGCATAATTATTATTCAAGGTAATTTACGTTCAGTATTCATTCTTGCTTAATGCATTCCCCTGGTTCGGGGATATGCCTTGGTGACCTTACGGTCCCGGATACTTACAGGTTTATTCAGGCACGGAACGACTATGTAGTAGTCTTTCGGAGTTTGGATGAAAATACGGTAACATTCAAGCAGACAAGCATGCGTTTCTAAGGAACATAAACAAGCACGTTAGCTCGGACCCGAAGGTAAGCCGAGAGAGGAAACCGTTTAAGGGACTTAGCATACGAGGGTCTGAATATAAGCATTATTTCATTTTTCATGTTCTAGCAAGCAATACAAGTTGGGATTATTTCCTTAGCTAGGTGCGTTGGATTTATTAGCATGCAGGGGGTTATCACCTAGCGACTAGCATGAATATTCCAGATTTTATGTGTGCTGGCTAAGCAAAGACAAGTTCACCGTAGCCACCCACCTTAGCGATGATTCGCCTCGGTAGAGCGATACGTCTGAGCGAGCCTCTGAAAGTCCAAGCCGAATTCCTGTAGGGGCAAGTCTGGATATCCTTTGCTTCTCCTTTGAGGCAAAGTGGGTCGGGACAGCTGTACGATTGCCGATTGAGTCGGCAGTCCGCTTGAGCAGAACGGGATATTACAGATGAGTCATAGTCAGTATGGATGAGATCCTATACTCTAATCCTAGTTGCAGGCTTGCTCGATCCCTAAGTTAAAACCGAACAATTTAGTCGTAGACCTGCATGGGCCACCACAAACTATGTCACGCCCCAGTCCCAAAATACCGAGGGACCGGACGCGAGATAATGGCTAACAGTACGCACTGATGGACAACCCAATTTAATGGATCCATCAGGGCATACTTAAGCTGTAAAATCAAGTCTACGACAATCATGGCACAACTAATCTCATCCACAAAAGATATAAAATATGATCCACAGAATAAATAAGGAATGTAAATCATCAGCTAGTCTCAACAAAATGCTTCGGGGAACAACCCGATAAATATCTGATATAATGGTTCAACAGACCAGAATATAAATGACTGAAATAAATAAATAAATACTGAGCATGAATATGGATGCTCAGGAGAAGTCTTCGGCTAACACCTCATCCTCGGATGGCGGTACAGCTCTTGGATCAGCTCCTGCTCCGGTCCCGTATATCTCGGGATAGATCTCATCCTCAAATCCTGGGGACATAATCTGGATCCAGGTCCTCAGGGGACATAGCAAGGTACAAGAAAGCTCATGCCAAAATAAATACAGTGCAGCAGATAATGAAATAAATAAGGCAAATAAGTAACCATCTAAGTAAAAATGCAAGTGAGAGCAACATGAGTACTCAGGCTGAGCCACTACAAGCTCTGTGTCGGGGAGCCGGTAGTGGTAATAACACGTAATGTGCCTAGCTCTGCTACGAGAGTCTACGGCCTCATAATAGTAGTAGATATATATAGAAAACAGCCTGTAGCCTGTGTGTCTCTCCCCACCCAATGTAACCACGCATATCATGACCATAATGTCTCATGTCCATGTCAAGCGGGATCATAGCTAATGCAACAAGTCATAAGTATCTATGAACATAGTATCTCTGTCAAGTCCTGTATCCTATACCGAATCACCATGAATACTCAGGAAGATCCTGTCTCATGAATAGTGTCAAGTGTCCTGGGTCAAACTGTACTTGGTAAGACAAGTACGAGAATATAAAGTGTCACGAATGTCCATCTCTAGATGACCGTATCCAACACTGCGTACAGTGTTGGCACCCGACTAATAATCGGACGCTAAGTACGTCACACGGTCCTAGGTTGAGCATGCACAACAATATAAATAAAGCAAGGAAAATGTATAACAATACTGCAGAGTTTGGCAAGGTACACTTGCCTGGGGTCCTGTTGCTGGTATGAATCAGAGTCCAAGTCACAGTCCAAATAGCCTATGTATTACAAATTTATCACGTCAAAAGATAATTTATTTTAACTTATTTAATTCTGAAATAATTACTCTAAAATCCTATTTTAATCTTATTATTATGATTTTTAGGTTAATTCCTAAATTTTATCCAAAGAAACTGAATTTTATCAACTCGAGACTCATGGTACGCAAATCGAGGCGATCTGTTGACCAAAAAGTCAACCGACACAAACTCAACTTTCATGCATGATTTCCTGTAGATTTCATCATCAAAAATATACTGGAATTTATGGCTCGTCCAAATTCAAATTTGTTTGGGAATTATGGCACATACAAATTTTGTATTGTGCACCGATGGTTAAATTCTAACCTAGAAGTTCTACAGAATTAACAGTATGTAAATACTTCGAATTAAATTCTAGGAAAATTATATGTCGATGATCTCGACATTAGGTTTCCAAAACTTTAAACGGTTCATGATTCTGATTCCTGGTTCTCCCGAAATCATGAAAATATTGAAACACGTCTATTTTCGGACATACTATGCTCTACGAATTTTTCAAAATTTAATACTCATAATTTTGTAAAACAAATTATATAATCAGAAAGCTAACTTCAATATCGTTCTAACGCAAGAAACTAGGCCTCGTTTGGAGTCCGTAGCTATACGCAATGGCTTCTGGAAGATGAAGGAACCCTAGATGGCAATTCTCCAAAATCTCTCTCTAAAAAATAATGGGATAATTAGGGTTATAATAATATATATATATAGGGATGTTGAGAGGCTGAATGAAAGTTGACAGGGTGACACGTGTCATTATTTGATTGGATGGTTTTGGTTATATTATTTGTTTTTTGATTTGCCTTTATCAAAACATTATTTAAGTCATTTTAAATCTAAATAACTCAAAATAAATATTAAAAATAATCATAAAAATTTGGAAAAATTACAGAAAATATATTTTGAACCTAAAAACCCTAAAAAATATTTGGGATAATTATATATTCATAGATTTTCTACTATAATTAGGAGAAGCTCTAAAAATTAGTTTTGCCATAAAACTAAAAATAAATACTAACATTATTCCAAAAATTCTGAAATAATTCCAGAAAATATATAATAATATTATAAACCTTAGAAAATAACGTGGGTCCATTCTATATTCCTGGGCTTGCACCATAAATTCTACAAGTCCTAAAAATAAGTTATTAGCCTAAATAACTCCCAATAAATACTAAAAATACTCAGTAAATTCCCAAAAACTTCTAGAAAATATATTTTATTATTTAGAACCTAAAATAAAAGTTTAGGATATTTTTTTAATTATATTTGAATCTAAAATAAATTCTTGAAAATTCTAGAAAATTACAAAAAATTGTGAAAAATCCAAATTAAAAATTTCTGAAAAATCAGGGGGTTACAGGAAGTCCACTTGCACCTGGTAGAGTTCTCCAAAAATAATAGCTACTAGTAAAGCATACAGATGGCACCTTTTGAGGCACTGTATGATAGGAAGTGTAGGTCTTCGATATTTTTGAGTGACGTGGGTGAGCGTCAGATACTCGGTCCAGAGTTTGTAATGCAGACAGTTGAGAAGGTGAAGCAAATTCAGAGTCATCTTCGTGCAGCTCAGGACAGACAGAAGCATTGGGATGACACGTACCACCAACCTTCGGAGTTCAAGAAAGGCGAACATGTGTTTCTGAGGATCTCACCTACTCGGGGCACTATTCGATTCGGGAGCAGAGGCAAGTTGAGCCCAAGGTACATTTCACTTTTTGATATTTTGTAGCGTATTGGTGAGATAGCATATCGTCTTGCATTATCCCCAGATCTAGAGGGAGTGCATGATCTATTCCATGTCTCACAGCCGAGGAGGTACGTGACTAACCAAAGTCACATAGTTGATCATTCCGAGATTGCGGTAGGTCAGAGCTTGACTTATGAGGAGCAGCCAGTAGGGATACTTGATAATACTGAGAAGACATTGCTGGGTCAGACAATTAGACTGGTTCAGGTAGCTTGAAAACATCATTCTCAATACGAATCCACTTGGGAGCTAGATGATGTCATACGAAAGTGTTATCCTCACTTATTTGAGGATGCAGGTATGACCTTAGAACTGCCTTTAGTTATCATGTCTTTATAGATTCCTAGAGTAGCTTTGTTCTTAATTTCGAAGACAAAATTTTCTAAGGTGTGTAGATTGTAAGCCCCCACATTTTAAAATATGAATAATTTAATATTTAGAAATATATATTTATTTTTATTATTTTATTTAAGTAAATAGGTTAAAGAATTAATTGATAAAATCTTTTAATATATAATGGATACTTTGCCATGGTTTGGATATTTTGAGCAAACAACCATTCTCATTCCAACAAAATTCATATTAATAATCTTGACTGTACCTAATATACTTGGACATGGATGTTGCATTTATTTGATTTTTCTTATGCTCCAAAAATATTGACAAACATCACGAACTACCGTTACCGTAAAACTACTTTCATTTGACTAGAAATTTGACCCAAACCAAATCCAAACCCATGTAGACATGTAGTATACTCAAATACCCCTATATATATATATATATATTATATTTAAATTAATATTTTTCTATTTATAGAAGTTTTATTTCTAGAAAGTACCATAAGTGTCATCCTAAGTTGGCAAATACCTAACTACCCAAAACCCTAACCAACCCACACCCTAACCAACTCAAATTCGGCCCAAAAAACCAACCGAACCAAGGCCAAAACCCCCATGAGCAACCCCTATGATTGATCGACCCTTACATGCATGGAAACCCCCTCCTATATATGTAAACCCATCCACAAAGCCCATATATATATCATTATATCACCAAACCCTAACCCTAATTAATCTCTTCCTCTCTCTTAGCCGACCCCCACACCCTCTCCCTCTCCAATATTCGGCAGCCCCTTGCCAAGAAATCCCATCCTCCACCACCAAAAAAAATTATCCTCTAATCAAAAGTTAGACTTCTCATCATCCATCTACCAAATCTCCACCAAACAACCATAAAGACTCCACTTTTGCCATCAAATTCACCAAAACCCAATTGCCATCATCTTCAACACAACAAGAAAGGAGTAGCAAGGCAAGCGCAAGCAAAAATGTGTGTTCCTTGGACAAGTAGAGTCACCACCATTCAAACCTTCAAATCTTTCGGTAAAGATTCAAACTTTTCTACTTAAATCCCCATGGCATGATTCCCTTATATTTATGATATTTTTATGGCAAAACTGAACCCTAAAAATATGGGCCATTAGACTAGGTTCTAGGATAAATTATGGCATAGTTTGGCTCCTAATTAGGGGTTGGTTTTGGTTTTTAAAAAAAATAATATTTTTTGAATTTTAATCTGGTTTTAATGTAACTTTATATGGGATTTTATCGATCTAGGTCATAACTATGGATTGGTAATATTTTGGACAAGTTTCAGACAAGATTAGTAGGCCTAATATAGCCATAACTATGAAATATGCTTAAAATTCGAAATCTGGAATTCAAAAGTTAAAATCAGTATAAATCATGTTTAAATTATGATTATATAATTTTTAAATTATTTATATTCATGTCTTTCAATTGGGGACTTAAACGTGAATTTTGGAAGTCGAAAACCATAAAACTAGGTTCCGATACCTCGTAAAAACATGTGGGTTGTTGTGTCAAGAATTCACATGTTATGATGATATTGGATTTGGTTATAAATGGTTAATAATAATTTAGACAGTAAAGTTGTGGTTACAAGATTCTTGATTAGAAACTTAAAGTAGTAAATTGATTATTTAGGTCAATTGGATTCCGGAGGAGTGAACGCGGGATCATCTTTACAACTACATATTGCAGACCCAGGCAAGTGTACCTTGCATTTGTTCCAGTATTTTGTGCTTTATTCTATTACTAGCTCTTAATTATATTTCTAGTTCTTTACATATACTTTATTGTGACTCTAGGACCATTGCGATACTTAGCTTTCGAGTTGTATTCAGGTGTCGACTTTCGTACACGAAATCGGGTATCGTTAGATTGTATTGCCAATGTAATAACTTATACGTGCAACTCTTGCACGATATACCTTAAAATACTGGACATGACTTTCATGAACAAAAGCCTTATTTTAGATATTCGAGGGTTCCATCTTCTGTTTTAGGACAAGACTCATGATATGAGATAGTTGACTTGATTGTATCTTCCTTATTGACTCGATACATAGTTAGTATTTATCTTGCGTATTATGGACATGAGACGTGAGATACATAGGGACTGGAGAGAACCTGTCATACCGTTGGGCTACCACTTACTACTTGCTACCGATGCTTGCGCTTTGGGCCCTATAGTGATGCAGGTACCTTGATGGGGAATGTGCGTACCTACCATTACTATTACTACCCATCTACTATCATGTCTATGCAGACCTATAGGCCCAAGAGGTTTAGCGGACGAGTACGTTCTCCGATGTATTTACATAGTTGGTTATGATAGCTACCCTGGAGCACATTGATCATTATTTACTGTTACTTTGGCTTATTTTATTTTGTACTTTGTTATGTCCCCTTAGGACATGGATCCAGATTATGTTCCCAGGTATATACGATGAGAGTTACCCCGAGGTTTCTGGGTCATGAGCTGATATTGGACCAGTACTTGCAGCAGAGGACGATATTGTGCCGGAGGACTTCTCTTGAATATGTAGTTATTTTCTCTATTTACTTATGGTAGTGATTCTTAGATATTTGGACATGATTTAGTGACTACTAAATATTTGTACTTGGGTATTTCTCTTTTCATTATTTTGATGATGGGTTGTTTCCTGCGACATTACTTTTACAATATTGTTGATGGATAGTTCTATTTTATTATTATTGTGACTGTACTATCCCTTTTTGTTTTGATTATTATTTGTGGATGAGATTAGATATATAGACGGTGACATGTATTGGAGACCTTTATTTATATATATATTATAGCTTAAGTGCACTCTAACGGGTCCATTAAATTGGGTTTGCCTATTGGAGTTGTGTTACTGGCCATTGCCACATGGCTAGTCCCTTGGTATTTTGGGACTGCGGCATGACAAAACAGATGATGCACAAAAGGAAAAATACACAACTACTATGCAAAAGAAATAGATAAGCAACAACAAACTCTGATTGTTGTTGATTCTCAACTCCATGGATGATTCCATGACAAAGTCATAAAATAATAAGGAACTTACAAGAGATGCTTGGGAGTCTCTTAAGAAATAGTACAAAGATAACGAGAAGCACTACGAGGATAAGGGCTTTAAACCACAAAATCTGGGACAACCAAAAAAATTTAGTCACCCTAACTAAACTTTGGCGACTAAAAAATATAGTTGTCGCCTAAAGTCCTCCATATTCGCAAAAATAAGTATGAACTCTCTAGGGACTATTAATTAGTTTAAACTGAGCAAAAAGTTCTTCGCAAAAATAATCTAAGATGACTAAGAAAAGCATTTCTAGCCTAAAGTAGAGAGGAAACACTAAATTTTTTAGTGAGGATGAATAGTTTTTAGGCGACAACATTTTAGTTGCAATTTGTTTTATAAAAAAATGTATACAAACAAAAAACGAAAAAGTTGTTGCCAAAAAAAAAAATTACTGCCAAAAACAAAAAGTAAATAAAACAAAAAAAAGCAAAATATTGCTGCCAAAAAAAAATATTGTACGATGTCAAAATATTATTGTGTCGCCAACCAAAAACCAATTGCCGCCTACTTGTGAAAATTTAGGCCCAAAACTAATATGTGAAATTTCAAAGAGAAAGAAGACCGGCGGATCCTCCTTCGATCTCCCACAATCCTCAACGTCATCCCCCAAATATTTTTGAGAGCGTATGATCAACTCTGCCGCGGTTCCTTTTCCCGGGACGTCCTCATCGTGCCATCATTCCTTCTCCCACGCTTCTTCTCCTAAATGGATCAAACCGCAGAGGAGGTGAGGGGCAGTGGACCCAAATGACATGCAATGCATTGTGCAAAAATGTCTCGTACGTATCGCCGGGCATTTCTAAAGTATATAATATAAAACTCTAAGCAACATATAGAAATATTCAAGAATTAGTTAAGTTATAAGATAATTATAGTTATTTATTGATATATACAATTAGGGAATAACATTTTAGTTTTTTTTAACAAATTATTATAGGATCCTTAGGAAATTGAGACTTGGACTTGGACTTGGACCCTCACATCTGGACTTAGGCAAATTATCAGACAAGATACCTTGCCAACTTGTACAGTATTTTGCATGTCTTCCTTTTAGTTGTTAATTTTCTTGTCATATATAGTCTCTTGATGCTCTTTGTCATATTTGTTTTGTCACCTGCTGCTCTAGTCTTATTTTCTCATTTTACGTATACGTACATTATTTGCTCTTTTTTATATATCACTGCTTGTTTCATAGTCATATTGTGATGATATCTGCTTAGCCCTACGTGATCGTTCCTTAACTTGACTTAAAGAGAGATTGAGTTCTAGTTATTGACCTATATTCCTCTATGACCGAGGGTGTCCTATGGCATTGTAGTAGTAGAGATTGTTTTTCATCTCTATAACTGAGAGTGTCATATCGTATTAAGGTATTAGAGACTCGTTATTCCATCAGTATTAGATATTGTTCTTCTATATCAAGATTGAGAGGGTCCTATGACGTTACGATATTAAGATATTATCCTAACATGTGCATCATATGTTGTGATAGTATATTAATTGTACATCAGTTTTTAGTTGTTACTTGTATTCCTTGTCTCTCTATCTGCATGTTTTACTGTTATATTTTTTACATGTTTATATGTATCTTGTTACGTCCCACTGATGACCTAGTCCCTTTCCAAGTATTTAACATACAAGGATTACCCACAGATGTATGGACCTCGACCCGAGGGTACGACAATATTTGATGGCCCTACAAATATATTGTTTTATTTTCTTGTTATTATCTTTACACCCGCGGATCCGTAACTACTTTGACATCCAATCCATCGTTCAAAGGAGAAAGGAAAGGACAGCTGAGCTAAAAAGTATATTTCTACCCTCGAGCTTGCCAAACTGCTATTTGGAACTGAACTAGGAAAGAAGCTTACATTCTTGATGAACTTTCACTATTTGTACTTTCATTCATCAATAACCATTATTATATTTTTTGTATGAATTAATACGCTGTATAGCCTAGTTTTGCAAGCTTAATCTTTTCTCGAGCTTGTTCGGACAAGTGTATTATTGGGCTGCCGACTCTAATGCTTATTTTTCATTCTTGTAACTTATTTTTTGTGTGGATTGAGATATAGTTGACCTGTCATATTAGACATGATATTATAGTATAGACAACGTATACGTATTCGAGTTTGGCTGGAGTCCACTTGATATGTAGCTGGCCTGTTACGTACTCCTAGTCCTACGTATTTTGGGACTAAAATGTGACAGGTAGGCAGGTATGTATGTATATATATATATATATATATATATATATATATATATATATAGAACATCCCATAACATATTGTATACTCTCCCCTCCCATGTAACCTTACTTATCATGTAATAGCACACGAGATCATGACCTCTAACTATCACAACGAGTCATAATAATATATATATTATGTCACATAAAGGCTTTATTAAGTGTCTTATGGTCTGACGTGCAAAGAATACATGCATGTATCATGGGTTCGAGGTATCGACTCTCTAACCTACGATACTCGACTCTGTTGACGTACGTCGGCACCCGAATATGGTTCAGACGCTAATTATTGTGTATCGGCCGAAGGGTAAACACATACATTAGAAATATCAAGTAACAATAATAACTACATAAGAAAAGAAACTATGATACATCATGGCAATGTACACTTACCTGGATACTGAATAATGGTAGCGATCTCGATACGTCAACCACTCCCGAAGAGGAACAGTTCACCGAACGCCTCCGAATGCTGAAAATAATATCACCACCATTTTCAAAACATGAGAAATAACTAGGATTGACTTCCCATAAGTCAAGTTTGGATATGGACAAAATTGACAGTTTCAGGTTAAAGCGAGGTCCAAATATAAGCCACTTTGCCCCCAAAAATATGCCAGAGATAATGTTATGTAAATTTGACAAACATAGTATCCAAGAGTTTAGAACGACGATACGAACCCAACAGAATATTTAAAATTAGATTCTGGTAAGCCGATCACGAAATCGCCAAACTAGTGGGATCGTGGGGCCCACGAAATAGCGTTCCTGTCAACGTTCCCAGAATCGAACCAAAGTTGGGTCACAAAACCAGCATATTGCTATATAGTCCGATGGCACAAGTTTTGTTGCAAAATGACACATCCACACAAAGAAATTGCATAAATTTGGAAAAGGCCGAAATAGGTTGATTTCAGCATGCACATACGTCCAAATCAAGTTTCGCGAAAGCATACACGTCTGCACTTACTCTATGTGCCTTTAGATGCAATCTGCACGTGACGAAGTCGCCTCGTTTGGCAGGACATACTCCGTATCGGAAAATTTTAGAGTATTGAAAATAGATTTTTGGTCATTTTGGAAACAAAATAACTAGAGATTAAAAATCTTTTGATTAAAACTATTTGAAGGCAACTAAACTTGGTTATATTGGCTTCAATTCTATGCAAACACATTTTTAAAATATTTAATAGGTTCGAAGAAAACCAGACACGAATATGGGTATTCAGATTGATTTTTGGACTATTTTAAAATAGTTTTTTATATCAAATTTGAGTTGATTTTTCTCTCAATCTACACATTCTAAAAATATTCTACTTGTAGAAAATTAAAGTTGTTTTGTTCTGAACATACCGGGGAAGACGACAGGCGAAACAAATCCTCGAGGAGGAAAATTCTGTACGGGAAGATAGGGTCGCGCGGTCACGGTTGTGCATGGGTGCACGACCGCTGCAGTCGGACGACGGCGGTGGCGGCACTACAGATGGCCGATGGTGGTCGGGGAAGGTCACTGGGGGTCGGGCTAGTGTTAGGGTTAGGGTTTGTAGAAAAATATTCTAGCTTGGTTTAGGTTTTTATTATATATATATATATATATATATATATATATATATATATATATATTGGAAAGGGGGGGAACACGGGTCAAGAGTGGGTAACTGTAGCTGTAAGTTAGGGTTTGGGTTTATGTTTTATTTTGTTTTGTTTTGTTTTATTTTTTTTCTTTCTTATTAAAATAATATATACCAATATATATATCCATAAAATCCAAAAGATTTTATAAAAAAATCAGGTGAATAAATTTGTTCATAAAATAAATTATAGGAAAAATTTATAATACTTTATAACAATTAATTTTACACAAAAAATATTTTTGTCAAATAATTTTATTTATTAAATATAACCAAATATTTATATAAGTTAAATAAATCAAAGAAAGATATTTTTCTAATTTGCTAAAAATAACGAAAAATTTTATAATTAAAATAAAATAATAAATTTCAAGGATTTAAAAATTTAGGGTGTTTACAATTTAATAGATTTAGAAATTTTAAAATAAGCATAGTAGAAAAGAGTAAGATAATTTACTGTAAAAGAAAGATAATATGAATTGTGATATCGAATTCCTCATTAAAAATCAGGCATGATCTAAAGATAAGGGATACAATTCAGTAGGAAAGAATTTAAGTATGCAGGGTTCTACCTTGATTCTCGATGGATAGAACATTGTGTATTGGGACTAGATTATGAGCGGTTCAACAATAAGTGTCAAAATATAATATAATTTGTCAAGGTGATTAATATTGTGTAGAGTACAAGGGGGCTCAATTTATTGAAACACAAGTTTCATGGACGTAGTTTAACTCGAGTGGGCTACATGTGTATCGGTGATTGGGGTAATTATGTTTCCGATATACAATTTATCTTAATTTCAACGGAATTGAATAATTAAGTATAGATTTTTAGGAGGAGATATGCAAGGAATGTTGTGGGGTCTATATGGATAATGGGAGTGTATATTTGGAAGAGCTGGGGCATGAGTGAGTAGGTCCAGTTAGGCTCATGAATGTCAAAGTTGTCGGAATAATTGAGTCAGTGTTGCATATTAAATCGACTGCAACAGAAAATAATATCTATGTGTCATTTGTGTGTACAAATATATCGCGAATGTTGTGCGACTAAAATGAAGCATGAGATGGTAAGTTTGTGAGTGGCAGTCATGTCATGGATGTACAATGGCTAGTATGGGTCATAAGGTTGGAAGTTGTCGGAAAGGAAATGATAGTATTGTTCTCCAAATACCCGAGCTGTAAGAAAGGGTATAAAGGATTCAAAATTAAAGAGGTAATTTAATCCATTTGAGATTAAACCTATTTACTACCAAATAAATTTAAATTTACTCAAAAATTCAAAAAAAAACCTACACTAAGACTATGGCTTAGACTCTACCCAACTTATAAATTTTTTTCTCAAAATTAATAAAGAAGGAAGGATACAAGTATGAAACCACAGTACATAAGTTCATACCTTGGTGCTCAAGTAAGTAATGAAAGCACTCCATAATGGAGTCCTTGAAATAAAATTAAAGCATGATATAAAGGATAAAAGAATCAATCTCGAAAGAAGGTCAAATATGAATATTCGTACGGGACTTCTAAAAAGATAAGAGCGTTGTTACTAATAGGATCCAAGTTGACGTCACCTTTATAGAGCTTGGGTTCACTTAGTTCAAGGTACTACCAAATTTATAGGAAATTTAGTTAGTATCAAAAACTAAGATCATGGTCCTACTAATAAAATTTCTGGAAGAAACTATTTCCTAAATAAGGATAAAAAAAATTTAGAGTTTTCTGGCAATAATCAAGGATTTTCTAAGGAAACCTAGGTACTGTCAGGGTGCTTTCGATCAAAACTCCATGCAGAAAAAGTCACTACCAATTCAACTCTACTCCTATATCGGTCAAGCTTATAACAAGACAGAAGAAAAACTTAGATGGTATAACTTGGGTTAGGTAGTACAGATGCTTTGATCATCAAATCACATTGATGACGAAGAGCCAAAATCGAGGAAATCATGAAAGAAAGTAATTGCAGACCAAGATAAGAGGAATTTTATGAAAAGTCTAAAGAGTGTGGTCACAGGGTTAAATACGACACAATTAGGCAGGTATCTGGAGAATCAAGTCATAGTGACTAAATCAAGAAATTTAAAATAGAAAAGAATTGTTACCTATGGTGAGATGGATAGTAACATAAATAAGTGGTACCAACCAAGGAATTGATTTTGTAATTAAGGCACATCTAGGAAAAGAAGAAGGATCTATTCAATTAGATAATTAGAAGGTTATTGCTGCAAAATCAAGCGGCTTATGGATGTAAAACAAGGTAGAAATTATTGATAGAAAAGATAGGAATACAGTGGATGAAGTAATACAATAAATACTTAATCTCAATACTATATACCTATAAGTTATATTCTATTTAACCTCACTCATACTATGGAAAAATTACTTTTAGCTACAGGTAAGCACTATATAGTCCTTAGAACTTCGTCTAACTCGCATATTCCTAACTTAGTAGGTAAAGTCAAGGCTAAACTAAGCAGGTACCCACGTCTATCACTTATGGCATACTATTTACTACGAACACTCTTCAAATCACGATTGGGATTGGTCATTCCAATACTAGTCTAACCTTCAATTGGAATGCCTATCTATCCTCATACAACTTACCCCTTCCATTAACTATCCCTTTGTACTGCTGTTCTTCTAGTTTCTGCTATCTTAATACCTATCTTTCTCATGGAAGTCCTCTTGTCTAGGTTACTATCCTATAACACAAGCATGATCACCTCTTCTAAGTTATAATTTTATCAAACTCAATGAGATGGTAAGATTCTATACAAGCTTAGGTCTAATTTTAACTACAAGGATTGTCGAATTATTCTATTCTTAATGAGAATCTCAAATCAAATATTCTAAACTCTTCCTTAAGGTTTGTCCTATTAGTTTTTGTTTTGAGTTTTTTTTTTGGAGCTACAACTAATTTTTAAGGTTTTAACTGGGTATCCTCTCAGATAGTAACCATAGTTGTCTCAGTTATTACAAAAATTCTATATCTATCATGACCAATATTTATGAATGGTAAAGCTTCTAATCCAACACTAACTGCTGGTGGAACCGTGGAAGTTCTAATATTGATTGTTAAGGGAAGGTTCTCTACTAAGGCTAATCCTTATATATAACTCAAAGCTATCCTCTCGTTCTACTAGTCTACTTAGTACATGCATCTATCTTACCCATTTCTAACTTAGATAGTCACACACTTTAGAAATATTTCCTCTACCATGAGCATAATATTTATCGTGCCTTCAAAATTCAAATTGCATATCCTCCAAGCACGAGTTTAACTGGAATCCTTGCACCCAATAATCTTCACAAGGTAGAAGCCTGAAGTTCCTTTTTTTTCAAGTTCTTATATCATCATGGGCTATAACTAATCCTTAACATCTTGTTATGGTTTTCTGTAAATTATTCCGGATTGATAATATAACCTATCACTCCTAGTCTAGGCAATTGATGGAGTCCATCTTGTTTTAGGTTTCTTCTGCTAATATCTATTCCCATACCTTTAATCGATTCTAACTCTAATATCTTTGAAACATCTACCATAGCTTCCCTACCCAGGTAATCATCTACTTACAACCCTTCTATCAGGTATGCCTTCTTCGTCTTGACGAGTATCTTCTCCTGGGGAAATTATCGCATACGAGTGTTCGTCTCTCCGAGATAGGAAAATATAAGAATCAATGAATAAGAGTTCAAAGCAAGTATGAATGAATATAATTACGAGGTCCAAAGGCGATAATCAAAGTCAAAGAAAATTATAATAGTAATTGTGGATTAAGATCCTAATACTCTTATCCTACTGCAGGCTCGTTCGGTACAGTAAAGTAACCAATACTATTTGATCAGACCTGCATGAGCTACTACAAAAATATGTCACGTCCCAGTCCCAAAATACGTAGGACTTGAAAAATTTAAATATGCCAGCTACGTATTCCACCAAACTCTTGTCCGACTCGAATACGTATAAGCTATAATAACTAAGTGTTATAATAAACTATAGATATGTCTCAATACACAAGGTCACAAAATATCAAGAATGAGTATATATGCGAAAGTCGACCGCCTAGTAACACACAAGCTCGAATAGACTCAAGAGAGAAATAGAGTTTATAAAACTAGGCTATATCTGCATATAAGTAAACAACGACAAGTAAACAAAGCTAAGGTATAAATAATATAAGTAGCTAGTTCCAATACATGATAAGGCGATACGCATCGGTAACTCCAAAAAACTCTATAACCGACTATGCTGCAAAACTGACAAGAAACCAGGTCCTCAGAGGGACGTATAAGGTATAAAATATCGTGCCAGAAGTAAAATAGTAATATGATATATGATACTCAGGGGTAAGCTACAGTAACCATCTAAGTGATATACAAATAAGTGCATCACTCGTACTTAGGATGTAACTACTAAAGGCTCTATGTAGGAAACCAAAATCAGACATGTAATAACAATAAAGGCTCTGTATCATGGAACCTAAAGCAGGCTAGTAATAGTATATCACTAAAGGCTCCGTATAATGGAACCTAAAGCAGGCTATTATATATCACTAAAGGCTCCTGATCAGGAAAACTAAAGAAGGCACGTAAATATCACCGATGTTATGATACGGAGACTAAGGCAGGGATGCATATATATATAGAATAACCCATACCATAGTATTTAATCTCCTCTCCCATGTAACCTCACGTATTATGTCATAGTACACTAGATCATGACCACTAACTATATCTGAATATCTTGTCACGAGTCCTAAACCCTATACAAAATCCAATCACCAAGAACATGTCAAGAAGGATTCTGTCACATGAAGGCTGTGTGAAGTTTCCTATGGTCTAACGTGCAAAGAATACATGCACGTATCATGGGTTTGAGGTATCGACTCTCTAACCTAAGATACTCGACTCCACTGATGGACGTCCGCACCCGAATCTGGTTCGGACGCTAAGTATAGTGTATCGGCCCTAGGGTAAACAATATATCAGAAATATCAAATAACAGTAATAACTATATAAAATAAATAAGAAAAGAAAATCTGATACATAATAGCACTATACACTTGCCTGGATCTTAAATAATGGTAGCGAGCATGGTACGTCAACCGCTCCAGAAGAGGTGGTGTTCTCATGAACGCCTCCGAATGGTGAAAATAATATTTCCATCATTTCTAAAATATAAGAAATAGCTAAGATTGACTTCATATAAGTCCAGTTTGGACACAAGGGCAAAATTGGCAGTTTCAGGTCAATATGGGTCCAAATATGACCCACTTTGCAACGACAAATGTGCCAGAGATAAAGTTCTTCAAATTTAACAAACTTAGTGTCCATAAGTTTAGAACGATGATACAAACCCATTGGAATGTCCGAAATTAGATCTGGTAGGCCGATCACAAAATCGTACTACAAGTAGGATCGTGGGGCCTGCGAAATAGTACTCCTGTCAACGTTCTCAGAATCGAACCAAACTTAGGTCACAAAACAAGCATATTGCTATAGAACCAGTATATTGCTATAGAATCCAAAATTGGTTATAGAATGAGCTTATTATGGTGAAAATAAATATAAATTGGTGATTCTAATCGAGATTTTGAATAGAATGAAAATAGAATCACAAAAACGAGTATTGATGGGTGATTTTAACCGAAATATGGTATAAAATAAGTGTATATTGGTGAAAACAAGCATATATTTGTGATTATAACGGAATTTACGTTATAGTTTTGGCGTAGAATTGTGAAAACGAGTATGTGAGGGTGATTATAATCAAAATATGGCATACAAGTGGCCTGGATTGGTAAAACGAGTACAAAACTATGATTCTAATTGAAATAAAGTGGCTGTTTAAAGTGTCCTATGGTCTGACATTTAAAGACTATCCACGTATCATGGGTTCGAGGTATCGACTCTCTAACCTACGATACTCGACTCTGTTGATGTATGTCGGTACCCGAATCTGGTTCTGACGCTAAGTATCGTATATTGGCTAAAGGGTAAATATATATATTCAAAATATCAAGTAACAGTAATAACTACATAAGACAAGAAACTATGATACATCATGGCAAGGTAAACTTACCTGCATCCTGAATAATGGTACCGAGCTTGATACGTCAACCGCTTCCAAAAAGGTAGAGTTCACACGAACGCCTCCGAATGCTAAAAATAATATCAATATTATTTCCAAAATATAAGAAATAGCTAGAATTGACTTCCCATAATTCCATTTTGGACACATTGACAAAATTGACAATTTTAGGTCAAAACGGGGTCCAATTATGGCCCACTTTGCACAAAAAAATATGCCAGAGATAAAATTCTCCAAATTTGAAAAACTTAGTGTCAACGAGTTTAGAACGACTTTACGAACCCAAAGAAATTTGTGAAATTGGGTTCCAGTGAGCCGATTATGAAATTGCCAGATTAGTGGGACCGTGGGGCTGGTGAAACAGCTTTCTTGTCAACGTTCTCAGAATCGAATCAAACTTGGATCATAGAACCAACATATTTTTATAGATACCAAGTTTATGCCGAATAATAGTAACGAGTTCGATACATCATGATAAGGTACACTTACCTGGTTCCTGAATAATTATAGCGAGCTCGATACGTCAATCGCCCACTAAGTGGTACAGTTCATCATAACACCTCTAAATGCTAAAAATAATATTACCATCATTTCCAAAACATGAGAAATAGCTAGGATTGACTTCCCATAAGTCCAGTTTGGATGCATGGGCAAAATTGAAAGTTTCAGGTCAAAGCGGGGTCCAAATGTGCCACTTTCCACCGAAAAATATGCCAAAGATAAAGTTCTCCAAATTTGGAAAACTTTGTGTCAACGAGTCTAGAACGATAATACAAACTCAACAGAATGTCTAAAATTAGATTTCGGTGAGTCGATCACGAAATTGTCTGTTAAGTGGGACTGTGGGGCCCATAGAACGGTATTCCGATCAATATTCTCAGAATCTAACAAAACTTGGGTCAAAGAACCAAAATATTGCTACCAATATGATATCACAAGTTTTGTTGTAAAACGACAAACCTACAGTTTAGAAGCACACAAAGTGTGCCTCTTGAAGATGGCATAGTTTTCTACAAATAGACTCAACGGACGAAGAATGACGCACATTCTCTGTTTTATAAAATGGCGCACTTTATTAAAATGTCACACTATCTTAAATACTATAAAGATTGGCGCATAAATGACCTTGCCCCCACTCTAGGCACAACAGACTGACAGTTGACAGTTGCAGAAATTGAAGAGATCAATTATTATAGAAGATCTTTGACACGCAGACCCAGGTTATCGTTTAGTGACCCATCAGGCTGAATTCCATAAAAAATATGCCATTGTGCCAATTTCTTCAAAGCTGCGCTATCGTGCCAATTTTATTAAAAGTGTGTCGTTGAGCTAAATTCATCAACAATACGCCATTGAGCCAACCTCATCAAAAGAACGCCAATTCGGCTACTTCTTCAAAAGTGCGCTTAATTGCCAAACTACTTCTATAGTGCACCTATAATCCTAACTAACAGAGGAGAGTTATGATTACGTATCTTACATGCCAAATTTCTCATAAAAATGCATAAATAATTATTCCATGACCTACGCTTTCCTCGTATAGGAAGCCACATGTCAAGCAGGCATTAAGTTATCTATTTACTCACCATATCGTGGGGTGTTACCCTATTAAAAGTGTGCGTACAATGGTAATAAAGTATAGACTATCCAGAGTACGAACACACTTTCATAACTGCTCTCAAATCCTATAAATATAGAATCATTATGTCCATTACAGGGAGAATTTTAAGTCTTTGATATTCAAGAACAGAAGAAGAAAAATAGAAGTTTGTTGTGCCGCTATTTCCAAGGGTTTCTCTTTGCCCAACTATTTGAATTGTTCGTAGAACTCTTGCATTTCTTCTTCATCGCCATGTGGTCCAAGAACTAAAGTGATCGCCCGCAGATCAGATATCTATATTTATACTTTTCCAGAATTAATTGTACTTAGATTCTCCTCTAGGATCTTTTGTATAATTTCTTTTTTTAATAGTTTCTAATATAAAGTTTGCACAACTTTTTTTTATCGTAAACAAGATGATGACTCTGTTGGGGACAAGTTTCTCTTCCAACGAGAAACTGATAGCTCAACATGATGTTACATTAATCGGTTTGATGCAAAATACTTTGGTCGTGAAGTTCGACCAAGAAGCATATGAAGAGATGTGACATTCTGGGGGTAGTGCTTACCCCTCATCAGTACCCAAGACGAGGAAGACCATCAAGGTATGGCTGCCCAAGCCTCGCTACACATATCCTGAAGATGCTGTCAACGAGAGAAAAAGCATTCTGACCAACGATAACTCCCTTGTCAACTCTGTCAAAGAAGCTCCAGTCAATGACTTGAAAGGTAATTCTCTTGTGTTAACTAAGGGACACAAATTACGCAACCAGTGTAATAACAAGAAAATGGTAATCTATACTCAAGCTTCTGAGTCCTTGCATATTCGTTGTAATGAGCGGGGCAAGCAAATAATGGAAACCACAGTCCAAGCTAATCTATGTACATGAGCACTCACCAAGCCCCTCAACAAAGATGGACAAAAGTTTTTCCAAAATCTACGGCAACAGGAGAAAAACGACAATAGGCGCACCAATAAAATATTAGTAGGGAAAAATCATCCCCCTAATATCATGATCATGCACACAATTGAGGGAAATTTATGCGCCATTCGTCCTGAACCTGCTATTGGCGCGCCAATCCAAGACCTGCGTACAAAATTAAATGCATGTAGACAAATTATGCCAATTCTTTCTACACCACAGAATGTGCGCCAAACTGGACCAACGTCCTCACGATGTGCTGTTTGTATGCATGTACATTCAAAGAATAGTCAGAATCAATTATGGTGACTCAGTTGGGATGGGTAACAAATTTTGAGGATGCAATACTATCAAAGTTTCTCCTTTCCTTTGTTGTTATGATTATTCGCATTGTTACTGGGGGAATAGTCAGAATCAATTATGGTCGTGAATTCCTAGAGTGTTTTTCTCCTTTTCCTTTGCTATTGTAATTATTCGCATTGTTGTTGTTGGAGGAGGAGCGCTTCCCTTTATCTTCTGTATTGGGCATTTGTAATCCCAAATTATGTGCCACCTTCGCGCTACGTTCAGCAGCTTTGGGTCCTATGATGAATGTCGTCCAGTATTGAAACTGGGTTGGACCCGTCCAGAGTCCTACTATAGGTTGTAGGTCCTTTTTGCAAGTATCGATAAATGCAGAGTCTGAAATACCGGGGGACAACTTTAGATTTGCTTGCCTAAAATGCTCTATGAATTCACGAGTAAATTCCTTCTCTTTTTGCTTGTTGTCTATGAGCGACGACATAGTCATGTCCATGCCACCCTCATAGAATCGTGAAAGAAAAAGGCATTTCATCTTATTGAATGGGGATATGCAGTTATCAGGCAGACTGCGGTACCAATCGTAGGCTATGCAGGACAAGCATCCCACGAACAACCTGGAAAGGAGAGCATCCTCTTTCTTTAAGTGAGACATCATCATATTGAAGTATTTGATATACTGGCTTGGCGATTTTGTCTTCAAACAAGACTATCGATTGAGGTTTGTACTTAGGAGAGAAGGAAATATTATCCCAATGAGTAGGATAAGGTTGTTTCACTCCCAACTTCTGGAGTTGGTCTTTGTTCTTTAGAGCATTGAATTCCGCACTTAATCGTCGAATGACTTCAAGAGGATCTTCCATTTTGAGGGGTGCAATTGACTAGAAAGATGTTAGCTGAACTGGTATTACTACTAGCGGAGGTCTACCCCCAATATTGGGAGGTTTAAGAGTCAGTGCTGCTGACTCTTGGTTTGGAACCATCTCTGGATTTGTATTCCTTCAAGAAAAGTTATTCCAGGAGTATGCTGTACGTGCATGAATGCAGCCACTTAGATGGGAGCTGGCGTAGTAGAATATTGTACCCACCATTATTTGATGCATGTTCTGCATTATGGCGTGCATGTCTTTGATTGCAGTCCCTAATGAGTTTAGGCTTTGCTCAGTACTTCCTGATGGAGAAGCCTCTTGTTCATCATCGATGGCAAAGACGCTGACCTCTTTGTATACTACATAAGGGCTGGTAGAAAGAACTGTGTGGTTGGAATCTACACTGTCAGTTTCAAACTCAGTGGGATTAATACCCCCAGCCTCAAATTTTGAGAAATAGAAATTTTCGTAAAGGGAACGCTTCTGTCTTCGAGAGCTGGTATTTTGGTATAAACCTTCATAGGAGTCAACGAGTTGGTAAAACCTCCTCTGACTAGGTGTCTTTGAAGAACTTTATCTCAGATGCCTTCTGCCACGGGGAAGATGCGAGGCCATGTATGTTGAAGGAAAGGGTAGTTCATCCTCTTCATGTTCCTGGTTATGAATTTGCTTCACATGTCAGGATTTAGGAGACCTAGTATAAGTCAACCAGTCAAACACATACCATTTTACTGATGCACAATAACATTCAATTACAACTTTATGATAACTGCAACGATATTCGTTAGAAAATACCATTGCAAGCTCGGAAGGCTCTCTCTCCTTACACTTTTGTACAATAAATTCGTATGTCAGAAGGGAGAAAAGAATGGGAGAGGGAAGGTAGACTCTGCCTTCTTACATGGGATACATTAAACTTTTTATGTACCCTTTTAGTTCCCTATGTGTAAAGTAAGGTGCTGACTTGATTGACATACGACCCGTCATTTCTCGTAGTCTTATTCTTCATGGAGGAGGGAAAATTATTATGATTATTCTTTGCATATACACGCGTATAAACAACGCATCATAAGGATGTCGGTCCTGTTTGGCGCACATTCTGTAGCGTAGAAAGAGTTTGCCAGTTTGTCTACATGTAATTAATTTTGTACGCAGGTCTTGGTTTGGCGCTCCAATAGCAGGTTCATGACAAGTGGCGCATAACATTCCCTCAAATATGCGCATGATTATAATTATAGGGGGATGATTTTCCCCAACTAATATTTTATTACTGCACCTGTCGTCATTTTTGTCTTGTTGGCATGGATTTTGGAGAAACTTTGATTCTAACTCTATTAATATAAGTCACTTTTTTCGGATCTTCTGGTCTTTGAAACCAAAGATTCTGGGTTCGTTCTCCAACAGAGTCACTATCTTATTTATGATAAACAAAAGTTGTACAAAATTTGTATAACAAACTGTTAAAAAGAAAGAAATTATACAAAAGATCCTAGACAAGAATCTAAGTACAATTGATTCTGGAAATGTATAGCTGTGGACATCTGATCTGTAGGCGATCACTTTATTCCTTGTACCACAAGATGATGAAGAAGAAATACAAGAATGCTACGAATAATTTGAATAGTTGGGCAACGATAATTCCCTTGTCAACATGGTCAAAGAAGCTTCAGTCGATGACTTGAAAGATAATTCCCTTGTGTTAACCAAGGGATGCAAATCACGCAACCTGCACAATAACAAGCAAAGGGTAATCCACACCCAAGCTTCTGAGTCCTTGAATATTCGTTGTAATAAGCGGGGCAAGCAAATCATGGATATTGTAGTCCAAGCCAATCTGTGTACATGCGCACTCTCCAAGCCCCTTAACAAAGATATACAATTTTTTCTCCAAAACCCACGCCAACAAGAGAAAAAAGATGACATTCGCACTAATAAAATGTTAGTTGAGAAAAATTATCCCCTAATATCATGATTATGTGCACAATTAAGGAACAATTATGCGCCACTCGTCATGAACCTGCTATTGGCGTACCAAATAAAGACATGTGTATAATATTAAATGCATGTAGACAAATTGTTCCAACTCTTCCTGCACCATAGAATGTTCGACAAACAGTACCAACGTCCTCATGATGCACAGTTTGTACCCATGTACATGCAAAGAATAGTTAGAACAATTTTTTTCTCCTCCATGAAGAACAAGACTAGGAGAGATAACGGGTCGTATGCCAATCAAGTCAGCACCTCACTTTACACATATTTCGGATAATAAACGAGAAAAGATTTGATGAATGCGGAAAACGAGGTCTTGTACGAAGACCCGCCCTTCTTTTATGTATACAAACAAGATTGTACAAATTTGATCCTACACAAGGATGTCTAAGTACAATTTATTTAATCTGGGTGAATATTACTATAGGTGTCTGATCTGCAGTCGATCACTTTAGCCCTTGGACCACACGATGTTGAAAAAGTGCCATGGAAGACAGGTAGAAGCTTCGAAGGTTGCTAAAGAGGGTGGATGCCCGATGCCAAAGTCGTCGATCCCTTCTCTTTGTCTGAGCTCTGGATTCTCCTCTCTCTCCCTCCCTCTCTCGGCCGTTGGATCTGGTACTGGATCTCTTGATCAGTTTTCAGACCTAACTTCTTCGACCCTCCAATTTGTTGACCTTTTTCTCTGTTGATAGAGGTCTATATTTATAGAGTTTTAGTGACAGTGACCACTCAATCGGTATAAAAACCGAGTAGTGGAAAGTACAGCACCATTTTACACAACGGTTAAAATAACCAATGCCTGCGTATAGATGATCTTTTGAATGAGCGTGTAACACGGGTCCAACTAAGGGACAAAACGCGTATAACTGCTATGAAGATCACGGCATAAAAGCCACGTAGGTAGGTATCCCTCGTGTAGAAGAGGTTGGCATAGAAGCCAATGTCTGTCACCATGGCATAGAAGCCAAATAGTTATCAAACCGGCATAGAAGCCGAATAAGCGTAGAAACCGAGTGGTCATAGAGGCCGAGTGGGCGTAGAAGCCGAGCAGGCACCGAAGCTGAATAGGCGTAGAAGCCGCTGCATAACGTGCCAAAATGATGATATGGGCGTCTTAGCCGAAATTACGGCTCTTAGAGATAATCAGATCTCTTGCATTAAATGCAGAGATCTGCCCCCATCCTGTACATTAAATGCAGATGCTTGTCTTTAAGATTCGCCATCATTCCGCACATTAAATGCAGATACGCACCTTGAATCCTGTACAAAGAGTAACCGCTGTCGTAGCAGTTTGTTCGTCTTCTGCGGAGCATAAGGAGCTCACATTTGCCTGTGTAAAACTAGGCAGCGTATTCCCTTGTATGCGTAGGAGCAGCTCTCGCAAAGGAGATATCACTAAACGACGGTTCGGTGACATTTAATCAAATCTCCTGCATTAAATGTGGAGATCCGCTACCATCCTATGTATTAAATATAGAGGCGTGTTTTGAAGGTCTGCCACCCTTCTGTGCATCAAACGCAGAGACGTGCCTCAGGCATCTGTCAGTATTCAGCGCATTAATTGCAGAGACGTGCCTTGAGGGCCTGTCACCACCCTGTGCATTAAATGCAGAGACGTGTCTCGAGTCCCGTACGGAGTGCAGCTTTTGACGTGGAAGGCGATTTATCTTTCGTGGAGCGTAAGGAGCTCTCATCTGCCTATGTAAAACTAGGCAGCGTATTCCCCCGTGCACGTAAAAGCTGTTTACGCAAGGAAAATGGCAGTAAATGACAGCCTGGGTTGCAGTGCCGTGCCATCATTATAGCCGTCGCCTGGGTAGTCGAGCAGTATCCCTTTGTCAGAAGTCGAGACGTCAGGTTCATTGCAGGTTCTGACAGTTTCGTTGCAGAGAATACGAAGCGTCCCTCGTACACTTCAATGCTGCATTGAAAGAGGATGAGTTTTATGCCATAAAGGCGATGAAGCACCCTGTTTACGCTGAAGCAGCCTGGACATACTGCCCTACGCGGATGGTCCTCGAGCCTATATTTCACACTGTGCTTGGCGGAGAAGCTCTGATTGCACATCGAAGGCTCTGAAGTCCTCTGTTTATGCTTCTTTGCATCAATATGCTGCGTAGAGCTATCCAGCGTATTTTTCATGCTTCTACAAGACCCCCTTCAAAGCTTTTAAATTCCTCGTAATTTGAAAAGCTTTGAATGAAGCATGAACCGCTCCTCGTAACTCAAAAAGTTTCTGAATGGAGTTTTGAAACGGTCGAGGCTGACTTTATGGCATATTTATTGGAGATCGGTGCTCTCTCTCGCCTATAAAAAGGCTGAGGAGTTCTCCTATTCTTTCCACACTTCCTTAATCATACAGAGATGATGGCCGGAGTTCGTCGGGTCGACTTAAGGAAGAAGGAGATCATGCTCTTCCAGCATGTAAGGAGCCAAAAAAGACGGCGTCTTCGAGCAAATATCCTCTGCGACGATGGATCATGGAAGGATATCATAGCCTCCTTTGCTCGGGATAATCAGCAACTTTGTATGGTGGTTCTTCGGGAGAGAATAAGAATCGCATTTCACCATGCTGCTTGCAAGTGGCACCTTCTCCCGTTACCTCCGGGGATAAGAGCAGCAACTAGCTCTGACCTCGGATATTGAGTTGGGTGAAATACCTCAACTCAATCTGTCACGGTGCACGGAGCATGGGATCTGTATAATTTAGGCAGACCCAGTTCCGTATTCTCCCTCCATTTATTATTTTAGTCGGTTGCAGAAATGGACCAACTGCTGGAGGAAAGATAAAGAATTGGCGCCCATGCAAGAACCTGGTAGAGCAGATTCTGGGGGGTGGCCTTCCGACGACGACGAGAAAAATCCTTTTGTAGACGGGATTCCCTCATATGTAATCATGAGAAATGAAAAAAAACCTTGTAGATTGGATTTCTCTCATATGTAATCATGACTTTAATCTTTAATAAAATCGTCTTTCTTCCGTGCATATGATCATGTTGCCTTACTTTGCTGTGAAGTCTGAATATGTGTAGCTTCGACATGTCTGATTCTTTACGCCGACTGTTTAAAAAGAGTACTGGGTCATGTCCTGTCTTTTACGCATAACTTAGGGATGCGTAGAAAGCCGCTTTAGCATTCGAGTGTTCGAACTGTCCTGCTGTTTAGGTGTGAGGAACCGCGTAGAATTCTGAACTGTTACTTCTGATAAACAGAATTTCTTTGTTCAGACATCATCTTCAAGAATGATTTCTCAAAAATCCCTTTGGAACAGGGCGAGAAATGGCTGTCAAACTGATTTGCCATCTTGGTAGATGAAATATTCAGACTGGAGTCTGGATGAACTTCGAATCAACCCATGAAGAAGAGTAATTTTTTAATGTTGAACTATGTATGCTTCGGGTACTTGGGATATCTTGAGGTCAAGAAGGAGTATCTTCTGTGTGAACTCCTGTAATTGACCGCCTTGAGGATCGTTCAGATGTACGCGTACTCTGGCCTGCATATCTTTCTGATGTGCGGGAAGTCATGGAGCGCGAAATCATAAGTTGGCATCCTCTGAGAATTAACTAAACACCATCGAGCGTGAAATCATAGACTTGTAGTTCCTGAGCGTGAAGTCGTAGGTTTGTAGCCTCTCGAGCATAAAAGCTACCGAGCACAAAAGCATCCGGGCGTAAAACCTGACTTATAGCTGTCGAACGTAAAGCCGTAGATTCGTAGCTGTCGAGCGTAGAAAGCTCCTTAGCGTAGAACTGTATATTTGTTGCTTCCGAAAAAAAAAAATTTTGAGCATGAAGTCGTGGATCCGTCGTCTCTGAGCGTAAACTAAGCGCCACCGAGCGTGAGATCATCGATTTGGTATCTGCTGAGCGTGAAGTCGTAGGTTTGTAGCATCTCGAGCATAAAAGCTACCGAGCACAAAGGCATCCAGGCATAAAACTATAGACTTATAGCCTGCGAGCGTAAAACCGTAGATCTGTAGCTGTCGAGCGTAGAAAGCTCCTTAGCGTAGAAACCACGAACCTACTTTGCGCAAAAAACTTTTCGAATTCGCTGACTGTCCGCCTTCTCTGAATAAATAGGCTGACGTGGGACCCAATCATAACCGAATATTAATTTAGGGGTTTTGGTTCGGGGTCCGAGGAGTCCATCCGAACTCTATATATATCCCAAGTTTTTGAGATAAAAACTTTCCATCCGTCTTCTGCGAGAGAAAGCTTTCGACTGTTCAAGTTCTTCTCCTTTTCTTCTTCGAGTCTTCAAAGTTTCTAGTGATGGCTTCGAAACAAACTTCCTCCGCTAAGGGAAAGAAGGTTGACTCTTCTTCTCGTTCTTCGGCCCAAGCGAGCGCGTCTCTGGTTGGACAAGGCAAACTTTATTCTGAGCGGAGCATCCCGCCGATGAGTAGTGCACCCGGCCTGGAAGGTAGAGCTTTTGGGAAAGAGAGAATGACTGAAAATCCTTCGCACATGTTGAACGTGACCGCGCTAGGTCGTCTTCTGTGCTGATAGCCTCTTTGAGGAATATGATGCACGGAGACGTTTCATCTTTTTACGCCTACATTCCTAATGTGTCAGCGTAAAAACTCTATTTTCCGCAGTTGAGCGTAAAAGCTTTGACCGCCGAAAACTTGGTGTATACTATTAAAATTTGAGTTTTATACTTGTGGATGAAAATCCTGGCGTAATAACTCAGTTTTAATCAGTCTGGCGTAAAGCACAGACCATATACTATCGATCTTGAATTTTACGTCTGGGGAATGGATTGCAGCGTAAAAATACTCAAGTTTCACAGTCTCGACGTAGGGCGCGGACTGTTGATTTTTTTTTTGCGGATGTTGCAAGTCCTGAAATGTCTAGTTAGGAACTGACGTGTTTCTTTTGTACTTTTGCAGTTAACTTGCATGAGTCTCTGCTAGCTGAAGTGATGGGTTCTACCGCCGGGATGCTGCACTCCAACTATCTTGAGGATCTGTCGCACGTGACATTTCCTATCTCCGGGCCCCAGTATCCCGAAGGAAGGGCAATTCTGATATCGGCTCAGGGCGAGCGAACGCTGCTGAACTTTGATCAACGGGGAGCCCCTAACGTACGTAGACAGGAAGCAATACCTAAAGCCGGCTTTCCTCTTCGGGGACATGATTGACAAGCAGTCCCAGACAAAGCCCAAGAGAGAACTCTGGGTTTTCCCTGCCGAGGGTTTGGTCCTGTATCTGCCCAATATGCCGAGAGACTACCCCATCTCGGCCTTCTTCCATGCTACGCATCCCAGGAGGATATCGTGGACGCTGACTCCCGATCTTAATTGCAAGCCAGGGAAGATCTTTCATCTGAGAGGAGCTGACCAGGGGTCGTTTGTCAGCCGCCCTTCTGGCTCTGTGACGCTGTTCAGGGGGCTGTACCCGGGCAGTTTCCCGAGTGAAGACAGTTTGGTGATCCAACCGATCCAGTTACCGACTTTCTGTAATGATTTTATGGGGCGTGGGGGAGTATACCCTAAGGTGAACCCTCGGTGTGGCGGGTGGATCTCCCCCACAAATCTTTGATGGGCTCGTTTAGTTGATTGGGTCCTGAAGCATTTCCAGACCGAGTTGGAGAGCATTGGTCTGTTTGCCGCTGTGAGTGCTTCCAGTGTTGGGTTACCTTCTAACCCTAACCTGTTTCTGGCACTGATAGAGCGATATATTTCGCTTACCGGGACCTTCGCCACTCCACTGGGGGAGTTGGAATTGGCCCTGCATGAGATGGCAGAGATCTCGAGACTGCCAATGGGGGATACTCCATATGAAGAGTATGTTCCCACGAACCGGGAGTTGGGGGGTTCAGACCCTCGGGTAGTGAAAGTGTATAAGGAGTTGATGTGCCACTACCTTGCTTGCACCGCTTTTTATGATGAGCCCTCAAATTTGGCTCACATCAGCAAATGGACGTCCTACCTCTTCTTTCACCGGTCCAGGACTGATAAGCCGAAGAAGGTATTGGAGGGCAAGGATCTGCCTGTGAATCCCCTGAGTGCGCTTAATGCTCAGGTAGTTGTTGATCTCATTGTGGATGTTGGTGCCCCGGACCTGTTCCTCGATGAAGGGACAGGAAAGTATCCTAAAGGCACTAAGGCCTATAGTTATTTGAGGCGCTGTCGCAGGCCTCTGTCTAGGGAGGCTCAACTGGCTGGCTTTCTCTCTATATGGCTGTGCCGAGTAGTAGTGTCTGGCGTCGCATCTGCGGACCATATTCACCGCAATACGCTCCGGCCTGCAGTGCGTCTGGTGTTCGGGGCAAGACTGGGCTTGCTCCCTGCCATGGTGGGCCGTATACAAGCTGGCTTGAAGGCCATGATTGACGGGCTGCTCGTCGTTGAAATTCGACATGATAGCTTTCCCAGGATAGAATTGCCATACCTGTATTTGATGGGGTGGTTAATTCTCCATAACTCCCGGGTGATGTCTCCCGGTTCTGGTAGTAGTTCGGGGGGTAGTTTCTTGTTGAACTACCGGAAGTCTTCCTAGAATGTAGACACAGTTATAGACTGTCGGTGGGCACTAGGCTTCAGTCATAGTTGGAAGCTTTTCTGCACCGTCCCTCCTGTACATCGTATTCAATCGGGGATTAGGCTCGAGGATTCGGGTAGAGAGAAGACCATTCTTTCTCCCGAAGCTTTTATTGGTTGGTCTGTATTAGACTATCCCATCTGCTGTACAAAAGCGAAGATTATTGCTTCTTGGAGCCCTACTTGCCCAGTCGGTTTGCCCGATAGTTTGGGTATGATCAGTTGCACGTGGGCAATGCCGTCACCAGCTTCAGTTCCAGAGGTGGACTCATTGATGGAGCAAGGGGATGGCGATATTTTATCATGGGCTGCACTGGGACAATTTTTATCGTGCCGGTCATCACACTCTCCACGGAGCTGCGCATCCTGCATTCGTATGCCCAGTTCTATGTGGCAACGAACACCTTCCATCATGATTTTGATATGCATGGAAGCTTTAGGGTACCCTCTTCCAAGCCTGGGGGAAGAGTTGAAGTCCCCTCGGTTTCTTCCGATGAGGGTGAGGAGTCCGTTACCTCGGATGAGCCTCTGGTGTCGGTCCCTAGGGGTGAAGTGCCTCCACCTGCGGGGGCTTTGGTAGTTCTTGGGAAGCGAAGGGCTCCTGCTCCCAAGGAGGCTTCCCCTCGTAAGAGGAAGAAGAAGACAGTAAATCATTCTCTCCGGATTCCTGGCATTGAGGCTCCTGGAAGTGAGCTCGTATCTCCCCGTGTTGGGGATGATCCTTTGATTGGAGGTTCCTCGCCTTTTAGAGTGGGACCTTCTACAGTTCCGGCTGGTGGTGTCGGAGAATCTCAGTTGGACGCCGCCGTCGCTGCTACTGCTTCAGGTATTGGAACGAGGTCGCCTTCGGGGCAGAGTATAATAAAGTTCCGTATACCTCTAGCCGGATCGGCATCGGGAGGGACTTCTGCCGCGCCTGTGAGTGCACCTAGTGAGATTCCAGTTGATGAGCCTAGGTTGGATTTTGAGGAGGACCTGGAAGACTACTTGCCAGTGTCAGTTCGCAGACCCCTTTCTCCAAGTATGACTGCTCGCCTAGCATTATTAAGAAATGATTTAGCTGTACAGGCTGCAGATGCGATGTATATACCGTCGGCCATGGATAAATATCATCTTTTATGCCTCTTCTTTGGGAAAATTAATATTACGTTGATATTAACTTCCTTTTATCTTCTTTTCAGGGGAAGACCTCTTCGGAGAGGGTGATGTAGATGCGCCCTTTGGCTCTGTGTCAGGTCCTAGTGGTGACACGGAGGTACCTGATTTTGAAGAGGAGACATCTTCGGGTGCTGGCTTGCCTGTCGAGGAGACTTTTGAGATATCTCAAGAGGAGGATGAGCCTATCATTGCAACAGTGCCTCTTTTGAGCACGCCGATCACTTCGTCCGGTGTTGGCGATTCTTTTTTCGTCGTACCTTCTGTTGAGGCGACGGTGTGGCGACATCGTCTGTGGTGATTCCTGGTGGGAAGTCACCACCATTGCGGACACTCCCCGCGTTCATGCGGACCTAGTTGCGCTAATCGAGCAGTACAATGGTATCTTCTATACCACTTTGAGAACGCTAATGTCAATGGTGTTGGCACAAAAGCTGGACTTTGCATCGTTGAAGAGGTCTTATCGGTTCTCGATAGAGGCAATCAGGGAATTCAGTCATGCCGGGGTAGCTGACGCGCTGGAGGCGATGGTTAATGGTTTGGAGCAACCCATTAACGAATACCTGCAGCTAGCTCGAGGCAATATTGAAGCTCTGGTCCAGGCCAGATACGACTCCTTGACTGCGCATCTTATTGAAAAGAAGGAAGGTCTGAATAAATTCATCGAGACTAACCAGAAGGAGATGGACAAAGAAAAAGTCGTTTTGGAGGAGACTATCGCCCTTCAAACGAAGTGTCAGGCCGAGCATGACGGCAATGTAGCGAGGGTCGGCAAACTGGAGACAAAAATTGCTCAGGCAAAGGAGTGGGCTTCTCAGTTGTCGGAAGGTCTAGATGTGGTGAATGGCCGACTGGTCGCAGCACAACAGAACTTGGTGAGTGCAGGAGTCGCCCGTGCCGGTCTCCTTTGGGCTAGAGCCGAACTGTCCCTCCTGATAGATGACGAGGCACGGTTGGAGCGGGTCCGCGCTGATGTCTTGGATTCCGGGGCTGAGACGATGGCCGTACTGGCGCAGCAGCTTCGCGACCTGACCGCTCCCCCTTCATGATGTACTTTTGCTTTTGCTTTTCAAATGTACTTTCGCTCTTTTTCTCTTCGGAATAATAAAGAGGCTTTCATCTGACTTTGTGGACCCATCATTTCAGAATGTAAATGACAGGTTTGGGTGTAAGTGATATCAGAGGTAGTATGGACGTGATATATTTTCGGTACACTTTAGCAGAGCATATCTATTCAGAGGTCATATGGACATGATAGAATATGATCCAACTAGTTTCGTTTTGGAAGTAGTTTTGTCAGAATGAGATCACCTTATTCCACTTCAGCAGAGGAGGTTTAAGCATAGTATCTTTTATGGAATTTGCCATTGATAGGAGCCATTAGCAGGTCTCTATTAGGTTGGGCTAACCTGTAAGCGCCGTTTGAGAACGTTGTCTCGATCACGTAAGGTCCTTCCCATTTGGGGTGGAATTTGCCTTTACTCCTGTGAGTAAGAATCATCGGCCTTCTTACAGCCAAAACTAGCTCGCCGACTCTGAGCATACTTTTCTTTACTTTTTGATTAAAAGTTCTAGAAATGCGTGCTTGGTAGAGCGCGATACGCTGCTGAGCTTGGAGGCATTTCTCGTCTAATCCTTCTAGCTCTTGAAGCCTTAACAGGTTATTCTTTTCTTGAGTTAACTCGTTAGCCACGGTTATCCTGAGTGACGGAATTTGAATCTCGATGGGGAGAACTGTTTCACTCTCGTAGACCAATGAGAATGGCGTGTAACCTGTCGGTGCTCGTACCGTGGTGCGTTATGCCCAGAGATATTCTCCCAGCTTCTCGTTCTAATCTCTTTTGTTCGAAGAGACGAACTTCTTTAAGAGCTTGATAATGGTTTTGTTGAAGGTTTCTGCCAAACCATTAGCAGCCGGATAATATGCCGTAGAGGCCATATTTTGTATCCGATTCTTTATCGCAAAATTGGTGGAACGCATGGCTGATGAACTGAGGCCCATTGTCATGGATTATCCTTCGGGGAACCCCAAAGCGGTAAATGACGTGATGCTTGATGAAGCTGGTCATATTAGATGTCTTTACCTCAGCAAGAGGGATCGCCTCTGCCCATTTGGAGAAGTAATCCGTGATGGCCAGTATGAACCGGTGACCTCTGGAAGAAGACGGGTGAATAGGACCGATGATATCCATACCCCATGCTTCGAAAGGCCAGGATGCAACTGTAGGATATAGATGTTCGGACGGTTGATGTATGAAGTCTACATGAACCTGACAGGCTCTGTATCATCTGGCATACTGGATTGCGTCTGCGATCATAGTGGGCCAGTAATAGCCCATTCTCTTGATACGATCTTGTAGCTTAGGACCAGGTTGATGCGTCCCGCAGACGCCGTCGTGAGCTTCACGAATAATCCGCTGTACTTTATCACCAGAGAGACATCGTAATAATAGCCCATCATAAGACCGGCAATATAGGTATTGTGACGATGCGTCGAAGTAGAAGCGTAATGATCATCTTTTGACAGATATTGCTTCTTTAGGATCTTCTGGCAAGATTCTGTATGCTATAAAATCTATAAAGGGACTTCTCCAGTCTCTCTTAGGAGGATATGTATCCACCATGTAGCTGCATTCGATGTGAAAGTTGTTTTTCACACAGAATAAGTCTCTGTTAAGAAGGATTACCGAATTCTGCCTTCTTATAGGGGTAGCTAAATCTGCAGCTAGATTGGCTAGGGCATCAGCTTCCAGATTCTGAGACCGAGGTACATGCTCAAGGAAGAATCCCTTGAATGTCATGGCTATCTCGACCGTTGCTCGGTGATAGGGGATGAGGTCGAGATTCCGGACTTCATATATTCCTCTGACTTGATTGACGATCAGCAGAGAATCACCGAAAGCTTCCAGAGATTCGACCCCTAGCTCTTTAGCGACTTGGAGCCCGATTAGTAGAGCGTTGTATTCTGCCACATTGTTAAAATAAGGCTCGCTAAGAGAATATGCTCGGTAGATAACGAGTTTATCAGGAGTGACTAGGACGATCCCTACTCCCGAAACCATGTTTCCCCTGGGACTAATTCTGGAGGCGCCATCGAAGAACAGTTGCCATGCATCGCCTTCCGTTGCAGAATTACACTATGTAACTTCGTCGGGAATATCCTCGTACAGTTTGGAGGCCTCCGGGATGGGATGAGCAACTAGAAAGTCAGCCAATGCTTGGCCTTTGATGGACATCTGAGGGACGTACACCATGTCATATGGCGTTAATAACATCGCCCAAGTCGCGAGTTAGGAATTAAGAACACTTGGCTTGCTCATCTGTACCCGAAGAGGATTGATCCTGGAGATGATATGAATGGTTTGGCCTATGACATAGTGTCGTATTTTCTGAATAGCGAACATCAGAGCCAAGCATTATTTCTCTACAGGGTTGTACCGGTGTTCGGCTCCGACCATCATCCTGCTGAGGTAGTAAATAGCCTGCTCGTGGCCCATATCGTTCTTTTGTGCGAGAAGAGCTCCCAGAGAATGATCCATTGCTCGAACATATAGCACGAATGGTCTTCCTATGACGGGAGGTACCAGAACTAGCGGGCTAGTGAGGTAGCGCTTGATATCTCCGAACGCTTGCTGACAGGCTTCGTCCCACACGAAGGATACACCTTTCTTCATGAGACGAGAAAAGGGCTGGCATCTCCCGGAGAGGTTGGATATGAATCTTCGGATATAAGCCAGACGACCTTAAAATCTCCTGAGTTCCCTCAGATTGCGGGACGGTCGTATTTCTAAGATTGCCTTGACTTTATTAGGGTCCACTTGAATGCCTTTGGCGGTGATGACAAATCCCAGAAATTTGCCGCTAGATACCCCCAGAAAGGACTTTGTAGGGTTCATTTTGAGTTCATATTGGCACATCAATTCAAATACTGTCTTCAAGTCCTGGATGTGATTATCCCTGAGGTGGCTTTTGACAGCTACATCGTCCACGTAACACTCCACTGTCTTGCGTAAATGCTTATGGAATATGTCACTCATAGCCCGTTGGTACGTAGCCCCGGTGTTCTTTAATCCGAAGGGAATGACCGTATAGCAATATACCTCCAGTGGTATCCGAAAGGCGGTATGCTTCTCGTCTTCAGGATGCATCTTGATCTGATTGTATCCCAAGAATCCGTCTAAGAAAGACATACGTTCAAAACTGCATGTATTGTCGATCATGACGTCTGTGATGGGAAAAGGGAACTCATCCTTGGGGCAGGCTGCGTTCAGATCTCGGTAATCGATGCAGATATGTACTTTCCCATTCTTCTTCATGACCGGGACAACATTGGCGACCCAGTCGGGATGTTGTTTCTCACGGATGAAGCCGCAGGCTATCAACTTCTTGACTTCAGCTTCAATGGTGTAAACTCCTATCTCCCTTGGCATCATTGAAGGATGAGTATAGGTTGCTGCAGAAGTTGACTCTATACTCTCAGTATCTGATTTGGGAGACTGGCGACCCCCAGCATCAGAATCAGAAGAGCACGAAGTCAGTTGTCGCGACCTTGAATGAGTGTTCTGGAACACCCCAGCTTCGGTGTCCCTAAGGAGCATGTTGAATTTTCTTTGGCTCAGAGTTCTAGAGGACGAACGTCTTGAGTCTGAGCTTCCTCCAAGTATATGTGAAGCCATGTTCACAGATGCATGCGTGGGCTCTTCTTCTAGGAAAGATGGAGAGTATCTCAGCCGGTCGAAAATCGGCCGTTTTGGTTTAGAACATCAACAATTAATTACAATCCTGTGACTATTACAACAGTGCTCGCTAGGAGGCGTAATAGCCACGCTGGAAAATCCCCTCTCCTTGCGTTTCTGGATTAGATACTTGCGCAAGTCAGGAGGAGTTGCAGAAGAAGAAGATGATGGCTTATTCCTTCTGTTCCCATCGGTGGAAATGCGGATGATGGGAACCATTGTCTTCCCTGTGCCACCCGTATACAACAGGTTGGCCATCTGGGTGGCGGATAATCCCCGAGGAGGGTGTCTTTCCACAACTGGAGCCTTCTTTACGCTTAGGGACTTCGTATGGCATAATTTGGAGCTTCGCTCTGGTTGGCATAAAGCTGAGGATGTCCTCAGGCGGCCATCAGCGTCTCGCGTAATTCGGAGGGCATGAAGATTGTTCCCTTGCTGGCATAAAGGCCGAGAAGTTTAGTAGTTCGCCGCTTGCTTTCCCTTGCGGAGATCACATGGATCATCTGGTTCTCCGTAGAGGTCAGATATTATTTTACGCGCGGAGCGTGTCTTGTACTTCTGATTTGGCGCTGAGGCTTTATCAGAAGTTTTGTCTATTCCGCCAGGGACGGGAGACTGAATTTTACGTGCAGAGCGCGGAGTATACTTCTGGACTAGCGCTGAGGCATTGCCAGAAGTTTTGTCTGTTCCGCCAGGGACGGGAGACTGAACTTCACGCGCAGAGCACGGAGTATACTTTTGTGTTAGCGCTGAGTCATTGCCAGAAGTTTTGTTGGTCCTGTCAGAGACAGGCGACTGAATTTTATGTACAGGGCACGGAGGGAGCAATGCTACAACCTCATTGGTCGGAGAGATCGGAGAGATCGGAGAGTCCACAGGAATGGTAAAGGATGTTTTGGGCATCCAAACCTTACGCAGCTTCCTGTTGTTTTGGACAGAGAGAGAGTGAGAGCTGCCCCTTGTTCGGAGCATATCTTCATAGGCAGATTGGTCGAACTGGACGACCAATGTCTTCTTCACGGATCCCACGGATACCGCATCGTATTGAGCAATAGCTTCCTCATCAGAAGAGAAAGATGTCCCCAGCAGAGTCACCATCTTGTTTCGGATAATAAACGAGAAAAGATTTGATGAATGTGGAAAACGAGGTCTTGTACAAAGACCCGCCCTTCTTTTATGTTTATAAACAAGGTTGTACAAATTTGATCCTACACGAGGATGTCTAAGTACAATTTATTTAATCTGGGTAAATATTGCTATAGGTGTCTGATCTACAGTCGATCACTTTAGCCCTTGGACCACACGATGTTGAAGAAGTGCCGTGGAAGACAGGTAGTAGCTTCAAAGGTTGCTAAAGAGGGTGGATGCCCGATGCCAAATTCGTCGATCCCTTCTCTTTGCCTGAGCTCTGGATTCTCCTCTCTCTCTCTCTCCCTCTCTCTCTCGGCCGTTAGATTTGGTACTGGATCTCTTGATCAGTTTTCAGACCTAACTTCTTTGACCCTCCAATTTGTTGACCTTTTTCTCTGTTTATAGAGGTCTCTATTTATAGAGTTTTAGTGACAGTGACCACTCAATCGGTATAAAAACCGAGTAGTGGAAAGTATAACACCCTTTTACACAATGGTTAAAATAACCAATGCCTGCGTATAGATAATCTTTTGAATAAGCGTGTGACGCGGGTCCAACTAAGGGACAAAATACGTATAACTGCTACGAAGATCACGACGTAAAAGCCACGTAGGAAGGTATCCCTCGTGTAGAAGAGGTTGGCATAGAAGCCAATGTCTGTCACCATGGCATAGAAGCTAAATAGTTATCAAACCGGCATAGAAGCTGAATAGGCGTAGAAGCCGAGGGGTCATAGAGGTCGAGTGGGCGTAGAAGCCGAGCAGGCACCGAAGCTGAATAGGCGTAGAAGCCACTGCGTAACGTGCCAGAATGATGATGTGGATATCTTAGCCGGAATTACGGCTCTTGGAGATAATCAGATCTCTTGCATTAAATACAGAGATCTTCCCCCATCTTGTGCATTAAATGCAGATGCTTGTCTTTAAGATTCGCCATCATTTCGCGCATTAAATGCAGATACGCACTTTGAATTCTGTGCGAAGAGTAACCGCTGTCGTGGCAGTCTGTTCGTCTTCTGTGGAGCGTAAGGAGCTCACGTTTGCCTGTGTAAAACTAGGCAGCGTATTCCTTTGTATGCGTAGGAGCAGCTCTCACAAAGGGGATGTCACTAAACGACGGTTCGGTGACATTTAATCAAATCTCCTGCATTAAATATGGAGATCCGCCATCATCCTACGAATTAAATACACAGGCATATTTTGAAGGTCTGCCACCCTTCTGTGCATCAAATGCAGAGACGTGCTCGGCACATTAATTGCAGAGACGTACCTTGAGGGCCAGTCACCACCCTGTGCATTAAATGTAGAGACGCGCCTCGAGTCCCGTACGGAGTACAGCTTTTGACGTGACAGACGGTTTGACTTCTGCGGAGCGTAAGGAGCTTTCATCTGCCTGTGTAAAACTAGGCAGCGTATTCTCCCGTGCACGTAAAAGCGGTTTACGCAAGGGAAATGGCAGTAAATGACAGCCTGGGTTGCAGTACCGCGCCATCATTATAGCCGTCGCCGGGATAGTCTAGCAGTATCCCTTTGTCAGAAGTCGAGACGTCAGGTTCATTGCAGGTTCTGACAGGTTCATTGCAGAGAATACGAAGCATCCCTCGTACACTTCAATGCTGCATTGAAAGAGGATGAGTTTTACGCCATAAAGGCGATGAAGCACCCTGTTTACGCTGAAGCAGCCTGGACATACTGCCCTACGCGGATGGTCCTCGATCCTATATTTCACGCTGTGCTAGGCGGAGAAGCTCTGTTTGCACGTCGAAGGCTCTGAAGTCCTCTGTTTATGCTGCTTTGCATCAATATGCTGCGTAGAGCTATCCAGCATATTTTTCATGCTTCTACAACACACAGGGAACTAAAAGGGTCCATAGGAAGTTCAATGTATCCCATATAAGAAGGCATAGTTTGCCCCCCTCCTCTTCTTTTCTTCCTTCTGACTTACGCGAACTTATTGTACAAAAGTGTAAGGAGAGGGATCCTTCTGATCTTGCAATGGTGTTTCCTAACGAACATTATTGCAGTTGTCATAAAGTTGTAATAGAACATTACTGTGTATCAACAAAACGATATTGTTTGACCGGTTGACATATACTAGGTCTCACAGATCTTGACATGTGAAGCGAACCAACCACTAGGAGCATCACAAGGATAAACTACGCTTTGCTTCAGTATACATGGCCTCGCATCTTCCCCATGGCAGAAGGCATCCGAAATAAATTTTATCAAGGACACCTAGTCAGCAGAGGTTTGACCAACTCGTTGACTCTTTTGAAGGGGTATACCAAAATACCCGCTCTCAATGACAAAAGTGTTCCCTTCATGGAAATCTCTATTCCTCAGAATTTGAGGCTGAGGTTAGCAAACCCCCTGAGTCTGAAATGATAGTGTAGATTCTAACTACACAATTATTTCAACCAGCCCCTTTGTAACAACCCGTTCCGTTCAAGCGGACAACCGATTCAAACGGCGCAAGTGCAACGACTAGACCCACTTTGCTCAACGAGAAGACTCATTTGAGGCAAAGGATTTTTAGACTTGTCCTTTCAGGAGTTCAGACTTAGACTTTCAAAGGCTTGCTCGGAGTATCGCTCTACCGAAGCTAATCATCGCTAAGGTGGATGGCTATGATGAACTTGTCTTTACTTAGCCAGCACACTTAAAATATGGAAAATACATGCTAGTCGCTAAGTGAATCACCCCTTGTATGCTAATAAATAATATAATGCACCTAGCTAAGGGAATAATCTTATCTTGTATTGCTTGTGTTAGAACATGGAAATAAAACTTTCCTTATAAATAGACCCTCGCATGTTGCCTTTGCTTCGTACAAGTAGATCCCGCTATGCCTCGAGTAGATTATTATATACTCTCCGTAGTGCACTGTTTCACTGGCTACACTGCATGCCTATAGACTATGTCGCTCGATATATCCCTGTACAACTTTACTTCTCGTACTACCCCTTAGACCGTGCCAACATAAAATGCTTATGTTTTATATCAAATGCATGCTTGCTTGCTTATATTGTAGTTAGTACTCGTTTCCTCGTTTCAATGCTTGTCACTTAATTTTTGCCATAATCAAGTAATACTATTCGTGTTGTGCATGCATCTAGTTAGACAGAAGACTATCAAATAGTCCTTCTGTACAATATAAACCTGCAAGTATCCGGGACCGTTAGGTCGCCAAGATAGTTCCTGAACCATGGGAATGCATCAAGTCAAGTTTAACTCTAAACGAGAATCATGTAAAGTAAAGCAAAGAATTATAGCTCGTGGAGCAATGCTCATTCAGAAAACAAATCAAGAATTATCATGTCATATTGTGAATATAGAATAACCCAAGACTTGCATGGTCATGAACAACTTGTGCACGATGAATCTGATTCCTCGGACGATCACCGAGAAACTAGGATCGTACCGGCCTAGGAGGAATGAATGGTATGTGGCACCGTCTTTGGGGCAGGGCAATACTCGGTATTCGGGACTTAGTAGAGCATACTACCTTGGACTAGCCGTCTACCAATGATAGTCGTATAAATATGCAAGATGGCGTGCAATGGCTCTTTTGTATCACCTGTTCGCCTTGAATTGCTTGTCTTGTATAAAGTGTTGCACCCTATTCTGTCACAAGACTGTAAATCGCTCCTTTATAGCTAAGCCAGTGACCTTCTGTTCATATAGATAAGTCATCCTCGTATAGTGGCAATTTGCGTGCAAGTTATTGTATCGTATCTAGAATCTAAAACACCTAAATAAATATGAGTAAAAGATATCTTTACATAACTGAACACTTGAACGTCTTCTAAAACATATATGAACAATCCATGTAACTCGTCACCTGAAACAGGACCTCGCTCTCGACACTTGTGTTTGCATGCAATTGCCTCTGGATTTTATTATATATTCTCATGCTTGATTTTACTTGGTTTTTCTTGCACAGGGAATGACGAATGGTAAGTTGGTAAGTCTCGTCGTATTCTTTTATATTGCACGGCGCACTGCCACACGAGTAAGGCTTTTTATTATGCTATAAAATTGATCCTAAGATAAGACTAAAAAGATAACTTAATAGATGGTGCACGGAACCTTTATAACGTGTTTGCATTTGTCGAGAGGACGAGAAGCCTCCCCACCGGTGCATTTATGTACTGATAATCCACCAGATTATTTGCAGGGTACTGGAGAACCTCGTTCAGTGCAAAAATCTCTTTCGTGCGTGCTAAGGCGTAGAGTTTGCTCTAGAGCCTTGGAGCGTTGCATCCAAAACTGAAGCACAAATATAAGACATAATATTGGAACATCGCATATGTATTGTTCTAAATATGTATCATTCCAAAAATATAGCCACTTGGCACGCTTTTATTATTTCAGTGAGGGAGAGACATGAGCGACTTGTAATCTCGGCCTAGCGCCGCTTGTAATACTTGTTCAATATCAATAAAGAGCTTGTTTTACTTTTATACTTGTGTTATTCAATACTTTTGCTATTGACGACTTGGTGAACTTGTTATCGATCGCCTGTACGTTTCTTATTTTGTTGCACTCAGACTATCTGGGCGACTCTATGGCTTAGACACTTTACCGCCTGTTCGGATAATGGCCTTACACGGGCACAACTTGAGGTCGTGCGACATCACGTCCAGATGGGGAAAGATCGTCCTGCAGAAGTGTTTTCACAGTGATTCACGCATAGTAGGGATGGCCGATTACCTGGGGGAGATCGGGACGTGACATATTGGTATCAAAGCATGGCTTTACGCCTTTGGACTTCTTACCGATTTTCTCATTTTTGAAAGCTCATTCGTGGGTTATGTGCACTCTCTCTCAATGTCCCAACAGAATATTCCATATAATGAGTAAAAATACTTTCAAAAGTGTATGTGAATGATATGATTGCTTGTACAAAATTATGATGCGAAGGCCTTTGTACCAACCTGTGTTAGACTTTGTGGGAATAGACTCGTGTTAGAAATTGTATGTTCTGTACAAACTCGAATACCTATACATAATTACCCAACTGGTTCGTATATTATATATAACTATTGTGTAGAGTACCGTTCGCCAAAACTCTTTTGGTGTGAGCTAGTTGCAAGCGAGATTGGGATATCGTTCTGATAAAGACAAGTTATACTTAGAATGGCAACCGATAGAAATATTACCAGTTTATCACTAAGGCGAATATAGAGAATCGTGCTTAAATTTTGGAAAATAGCTCGAACGGTATTTTATGTCGAAAGATACAAAGCAGATATGGTTTACTTGGATGACTATTAATATGATATATACGAGACTAAGATTTATTAGGCAATGCTCAGGTATCATGAAGGAATTCTAAGGAACGACTTGGTGAATATACTAGTAATTGACGCTAACATGATTGAGAATTTAATTGGGTGACTCAATTTCTGAGTGATGTATGAATCATTTAGAAATGTCCAAAGTAATTCATAGGTTTCATGAGATAGTTGGATTGAACGATTGAGAATATCTTAAACAAGTGATAAGGCTTATATCGAATAGGGATTCAAGGTAATAAAATCGATATATTTGTCAAGAAAACTTGGAGGATCGTGCGAGCAATTTTGAATTGAATCAAACGGATTAAACTTGAGCATAATATCACTCGAATAGAAGTTATCCCGAGAATGAATGTTGTAGTTTGATGAAAGTGGTAGGCGATAACAGATTCAATCTGAAGTTTGGAAGAATGATCTTGAATCTAGTTTAAAAAAATAACTCTCAACAATCAGTCCCATCGAGAACGATTATCCTGCGGGAGTGCCGACGGGGTAATTTCACGTACGGCAGGGATAATCGAACTCACAAAAATATGCTCGATGATTATTCTAAACGAACTCGACGAATAGAACGTGTCAAAAGTGGATATACTTTAGCTTGAATATTTGACTTAATTGCTTGAGAAATGCTAGAAGTAGACTATGGATTTATCAAATGGTAACATTAAAGTTGGATGATTTTGCTAGACAAATTATAATCACGACATTGACGAACATAACTTGGTGGATTATATATAACTTGGATGGAGTTAAGTGAAATAATAAGGTATCTCGATCATTTCAATGATAACTATAATGTTCGATGATCTTGTCTTGTGCGAGGGTAACTCTATGCTCGTACATGCGTCACGCCCGGATTAGGACGATTATCTAGCGGGAGCATTGGCATAGTGATCTCACATCCAGAGAGGATGATCGAACTTGCGGAAGACCGAAGCGTGACAACTGATGGATCATCTTGACTTGTGGTTCGACACGATAAGACAAATTTGGAAATGAAAATAAATTGAAAGCATTTCAAGGATAAGTTAACCTAGAACCTGGAGTAAATAACGTTTGATGGTTTCGTGAATGGATACATAAATCTTGTTGGACGACTTGGAGTTATAATCAAAGATTTAAAATTGAATCATGGCTTGGTGTCTAGACTTGGAATGGATATATAGATTCTATCAAAACATACTTAAGGAGATAGACTATGTGAATTGCTAGGCTTGTCCTGCAACTTGGATATACCGTGGATTTGACCGAACGGACTCGAACCATGTACAAACGAATATGTAATTGTGAGTAGGTTGGTGAACAAGAAGGTGATTCCAAGTCTAAAGTCTACAAAATTTGAAAGGTGCACACAATGTTTGACGGGGAAGCAAAATATAGTATCTTTCCCAAGTCACCCAAGTTTAAGGAAGCCGACGTTGCTCGAGTTGATTCATTCAGATATCTGCAGTCCTATGAAGGTAAAATCTATTAGTGGTACCTCTTAATTTGTAACTTTTAATTATGATTGTTCCAGAAAGGTTTGGGTCTATGCCTTAAAGATCAAGGTTCAGGTATTACCCCCCTTTTAAGGAGTTTCAGGCCTCCGTTGAAAGAAAAATGGGCAAGAAGCTGCTATATGTTCGGTCGGACAATGGCGGCGAATATATCTGTCCATTTGATGTATACTGCATAGAACAAGGAATACGACACCAGAAGACTCCGCCAAAGACACCTAAGCTCAATGGTGTAGAGGAGCGGATGAATAAGTCGCTGATAAAGAAGGTACGATATTTGCTCTCAGAAGCAAACTTATCGGACGACTTTTGGTGTGAAGCTCTTTACACAGCTGCTTATATTATTAATTTATCTTCTAGTGCTCTTTTGCAGGATGATATGCCCGATAAAGTATTGTATAACAAAGAGCTATCATACAATCACCTACGAATGTTTGGTAGCAAGGTCTTCGTGCACGTACTGAAGGATGAGAGATCCAAACTTGAGCCGAAGATGAGGCGATATATTTTTTTCGGTTACAGTCAGGATGAGTTTGGCTATAGACTCTACGACCCAATGGGAAGAAAGCTCCACTAAAGTAGGGACGTGGTATTCGTCAAGGATCAGACCATGACCAACACTCAGAATTCCAATATGCCTTTTGAGGCTGAGGAATTTCCTAAGTTACAGTCATTTTACTTCGAGCAGTTTATGGAGGACATCGCAGAGGATTAGTTATGGGGTGCCAATACATGAAGTTTCTCCCAACCTTGATCATCAGGCTGCTGATGGTTGTTAGGGTGATCTTCAGGAGGATGATCATGCCGAAAAGGCAGTTCCTGAGGAGGAGGTTGTTGTATACAACCAACACCAGTAGTTCCATTGAGGATGAGCGATAGAGAGCATCGACCATCTACGAGATACTCACTGGGTGAGTATGTGCTACTGAATGACGGTGGAGAACCCAAATTTTTACAGAGACTATGGAAGACGAACACAGGCATGAGTAGATGGAGGCCATTTAGGAGGTGATAAGTTCCTTGGAGGCCAACTCTACTAATGATCTAGTCCGGTTGCCAAAGGGCAAGAAGGCTTTGAAGAATTAATGGGTGTTCAGAGTGAAGAAGACAGATAATGCTACTCGCCCTCGATATAAAACGAGGCTGGTAGTTAAAGGCTACGATCAGCGAAAAGGCATTGATTATGATAAGATCTTTTTCCTAGTCATCAAGCAGTCGTCTATTCGGGTGGTGCTGGTATTGGTAGCCAATTTTGACTTGGAGGTCGAGCAAATGGATGTGAAGACGACTTTCCTCCAGGAAGATCTTGGGGAGGAGTTGTACATGGAGCAGCCAGAGAAATTCTGTGAGAAGGACAAGTCACACTTGGTCTGCCAGTTGAGAAAAAGCTTGTATGGTCTGAAGCAGGGTCCGAGGCAGTGATACAGGAAGTTTGAATCATTTATAGGGGAATATGGTTACGCACGAATGATTTCGGACCACTGTGTATTTGTGAGGTACTTTGTCGAGGATAATTTTATCATTTTACAGCTCTATGTTGATGATATGCTACTAGTGGATTGGAATGCCACTAGGATAGCGGAGTAGAAGCGCGAACTAGGCGTGACCTTCTCTATGAAGGATTTGGGCGTAACAAAGACTATTCTTGGGATGGAGATCAGCAGAGTGAGAGAGAGTCCAAGCTACTACACTTATCCCAAAAGAAGTATATTTATCGGGTACTTCAGTATTTCAGGATGGATGGGTCGAAGAAAGTAAGTAACCCCCTTACGGCTCACTTTAAGTTCACTGTGGAGCAGTTTCCATCTACCGAGGATGAGAAGAAATATATGAAACGGGTTTCATATGCCTCAGTTGTGGGGAGTCTTATGTATGCTATGGTATGTACAAGACTAGACATCGTTCACGCAATTGGCATAGTTAGCCGGAATACTTCCAATCCTGGAAGGGTACACTAGAGTGGGGTCAACTGGATTTTACGATATCTTCAGGAAACTGCAGATTGGAGACTTTCTTTTGGTGGTGACGACCCGAAGCTGGTTGGGGATACCGACGCAGATATGGCTCGAGATGTAGACACGAGGTGCTCGACTTCGGGCTATGTGATGATGTTTGTTGGTGGAGCAGTATCGTGGCAGTCGAAGTTACAGAAGTATGTTGCATTATCGACGACAGAGGTAGGGTACATTACGGCGATAATGGCTTACAAGAAGTTGCTATGGATGAAGAAGTTGTTGCAGAAAATTAGGCTAAAGCAAGAGCAGTATCATTTGCTTTGTGATAGTTAGAGTGTTATTCACCTTGTAAAGAATCAGATATTTTATAGTCGGTTCAAACAAATTGAGACCTGGTATCATTGGATATGGGATATTATGGAAAATAAGGAAACGATGCTTGAGAAGGTTCATACAGATGACAACGGAGCAGACATATTCACAAAGATTCTTCCAAGGAAAAAGTTTGAGCACTGTTCATAAATATTTTTGACTTTCATATAAAGATTTTCATATGGAAACCATAATTCATGCAAGGGTTTATATAAAGGCTCGTACAATATATAACAATATAAAAAAATAAGAGAGAAAAAAGGTAGCAAGAGTGCCATTACAACTTTGGAGAGGAGAAAGAATGATTGGAGGCCGTTTCAAAGAAGGAGATTAATTTGAGGTATTTCTCATTATTATTTTTTTTCGTGGTTGTAATCTATTTTCTGTTCCAAAGATTTGCGGTGATCCATGTTAGATCGGTGAGGATCTTGTAGGGGGTGTAATCTCTTTATTCCATTAGTGAAGATTCTTCAGGGATGGACTCCGATCGTCCTATATTTTTTTCATCTGAATTTTCTACGTAAAATCTCTCTGTCTGCGATTTGTATTTGGTATTTTTTTGTTTTGTACGTTTTGCTAGATTCTCTCATAGGTACTCTCTGATTTAGAGAACATTTTTCATATTTTATTCTCAATAGTGTGTTCCTCTATTACATAAACACCCATCATCTGATTGCTACCACAAAAAGTCATCCTTTTGTCTTTATTGGTGCTCAAATTTGGCATTATCACCTGGGGTATCCAACCTCGGCTACCATTTCTAAACTTTTATCAAACAAATGTTTACCCACTGTAGGCTCCTCTAGTATATCTTTTTGAACCTGTTGTCCTATGAGTAAAAGTTCTAAATTACCTTTTCAGTTATCAAGTTATGTTGCTAATAATCCATTGGATTTATTTCATTCTGATGTTTGGAGTTCTTCTATTCCTTCTATGCGGGGTTCCAAATATTTTGTTTTATTTATTGATCACGACTTCAGGTACTCATGGATTTTTTCTTTGTAATTTAAGAGCAAAGTTTTCAAAAAATTTGTTAAGTTCAAACATCTTATAGAAAATATGTTTTCTTCTACAATCAAGGCCTTGCAATCTGATGCTTGTGGCAAATTCACCGAACATTCTTTTCAATAATTTTTTTACTAATTATGGCATCCAATTTCGTACTTCTTGTCCATATTATCTTGAATAAAATAGTCTTTCTGAACGCAAATATCGACATATTGTTGACAATGTGCTCACCTTACTTTATGACGCTCACATGCCCCTCTCCTATTGGGTTGATGTGTTTAATACATATGTCTATCACATCAATCGTCTTTCCACACGTATTCTTCAGTTCTCCACGCTATATACGAAGTTGTTTAATTGTCTTCCCAAATATGACTTCGCATCTTTGGTTGTGCATGTTTCCCTTATCTTCGCCCGTATAATACCAACAAGCTCCAATTAAGTTAAAAAAATGACTTACTTGGCCACTCTCTTAATCATTAAGGTTTTATTGCCTCAATATTTATAATGGTTATGTTTATCTATCTCATCACGTGATATTCGATGAATGGTCATTCTCTTTCAAAGATGTCCAACATATTGAATCCCCTCAGCATATTCCCCCCAGACTCCTTTAAACCCTTACTGAGTCCCACTGCACAACCATCTACTGCCCTTCCACCACTTCCACCAACTACTCAACCTCCAGTTTCTGAAATCCAGTCGGCCAACCCATTGCCAATACACTAAATGCCGCCCCCTACTTCGTCTCCACCTGTCCTACCATTAACCCAAATTCCCTCTCCTGCCCCGCCAACTGTTACCGTGTCTTCGACCCACAAGATGGCTACCCGGAGCAACAGTGGCATTATTAAACCCAATCCTAAATATGTTGTGATTATTATTACTACTTTTGATATTGAGCCTTCATGCTTTAGTCAGGCTGTCAAACAAGTTCCTTAGCGAAGAGATATGGGAGCAGAGTTCGATGCTCTACAACTCAACGAAACGTGGTCCTTTGTAACTGCCCAACCACATATGAACATTTTACTAAACAAATGGGTGTTTAAAATTAAAAATCAGGCAGATTCTATTGATCAATACAAAGTCGTTTAGTTGCCAACAGATTTTATCAACATGATGGTCTTAATTATACCGATGCATTCAGTTATTTCATCAAATACACCACTATTCGTACAGTTATTACATTAGTAGTTGATCATCGCTGGCCCATTCATCAATTAGATGTAACTAATGCATTCTTACACGGTGTCCTAACCGAGGAGGCCTGCATGCTGCAACCTGTGGGCTTCGTGGATCCCAATTTTCCTCATCATGTGAGTCACCTCCACAAGTCCCTTTACGGCTTGAAGCAAACACCTCAGACTTGGTTTAAATGATTCTTCAACTATCTTAAAGATCTCGGATTTCAGGAGTCTAAAAGTGACTACTCCTTGTTTACATATCATCACCAAAATATTCTCTTCTTCTTATTGATATATGTGAATGACATATTGATCACTGGTAATCATTCTACTTCTATGTTTTGGTTCATTGAAAAGCTTGGTACACAATTCTAGATGAAGGAACCGGACAACCTACATTATTTTATTGGTCTGGAAGCCACTAATGTCGATGGTGGTCTATATATATATATATATATATATATATATATATATATATATATATATATATAATCCTCCATTTTACATAAAATTTCATAATATATTCTAATATATCAACACTCCTCCTCAAGATAGACGAAAGATATTCACTAAGCCCATTTGTCACATTCTCTAATCATATCTACATAGCTAAGTCCCTTGGTCAGACTGTCTGCTACCTGACCCTTGGTTGGAACATGGCCTAGCTCCATATAGACGAAAGATATTCACTAAGCCCATTTGTCACATCCTCTAATCATATCTACATAGCTAAGTCCCTTGGTCAGACTGTCTGCTACCTGACCCTTGGTTGGAACATGGCCTAGCTCCAGTAGTCCACTGTCCAACTTCTCCTTGATGAAGAACATATCAATCTCGATGTGTTTGGTCCTGTCATACTGCACTGTATTGTTGGCGATACTGATGGCTGACTGGTTGTCACACCACATCTTCATCTTGGCTCTTTGATCCAGCTTTAGCTCCACCAGCATACTCTTCAGCCATAGCAGCTCTGCAACTTCCAAGGTCATAACTCTGTACTCCGCTTCAACTGTCGATATGACCACCACTAACCGCTTCTTACTCCTCCAAGGGACCAAGCTGCCTCGTACAAATATGCAATAGCCTGAGGTAGACCGCCTGTCATTAGCACAGCTAGCCCATTTAGACTCACAATAGCCCTCGATGCTCTCGTGATCATTCTTTCTGAATATCAGCCCCTTTCCGGGGGCACCCTTCAAGTATCTCAGAATCTGGTACACTGCGTCCATATGACCCTTCATTGGGTCATGCATATAGCGGCTCACCACACTCACTACAAAGCAGATATCAAGATGTGTGTGGCTCAAATTGATCAACTTGCCCATAAGTCTCTGGTATCTGTCCCGATCAACTGGTTCTCCATCCTCAGCACCCAACTTGAGCCTCTGATTGATTGGCGTTGCTGCAAGTTTGCATCCTAACATTCTTGTATCTGTGAGAAGGTGCAGTGCATACTTTCTCTAAGAAAGAACAATCTTCTCTGCTTCTCGAGAAATCTTAATCCCAAGGAAGTACCGAAGAAGGCCAAGGTCCTTCACCTCGAACTCCTTGCCAAGCTTCCCCTTGAGTCGGACAATCTCATGCTCATCATCTCCTGTGATAATCATATCGTCCATATACACCGCAAGCATGGTGATGTAGCCTCCACTCTGACAGAAAAATACATTGTGATCAATGTTGATCTGTCGATATCTCATCCCTATCATCGACCTCCTGAATCTGTCAAACCACGCTCGAGGAGACTACTTCAGTCCATAGAGGGACTTCTTTAACCTGCAGACCTTGTCCACTATTTTATCAGTACAAAATCCTTATGGTATCTCTATGTACACCTCCTCCACTAGATCCCTATGAAGAAATACATTCTTCATATCCAGTTGGTGTAGCTTCCATCCACCATTTGCTGCCAAAGAAATCAGGGTTCTGACGGTGCTCATCTTCGCCACTGGTACAAAAGTCTCATCATAGTCAATGCCGTACACCTGACTGTATTCTTTTGTCACCAATCGAGCCTTATAGCGCTCAACCTGTCCATCTGGGTTCTGCTTCATGGTAAAGATCCACTTGCATTCGACTTCCCTCTTTCCCTCTGGCTGTTTTACCAGTTCCCAAGTGTGGTTCCTCTCATGAGCCCCTAACTCCTCGTGCATCGCCGCTTTCTACTTTGGATCATTCTTGGCAACCTGTCAATTGTAAGGTATAGTAATACTATCCAAAGATGCAATGAATGCTCCATGAGAAGAAGAGATGTTATCATATGAAATAAACTGAACAAGGTCCAAACCATATCTATCAATAGGGTTTCCTGTATTGCTGCGAGTGGTCCTCCGTACTGATAATGGTATGAGAGGGGTAGGAAGAATGATATAACCTAAAAAAAATCTAGTGGTTGTGGTGGTGGTGTCTCAGTAGTCGAGACAGACGCAGGAAAGGGACTTGGCACTGGCACTATAGGTACTGGTCCAGTAGTTTACTTTCCTTTCCTGTTGTAGGTAAGTAACTCCCCCTGAGCCGTGGGCCTGATACATCTTATCTCCTCCCTCTGTTCCTCTCCACTCTCCTCCTCAACCGTTCCTCCATGCCATACTCCTAAATCGATCACCAAACTCTCACCAATCTTACTTTTTTGGCTCATACTCTCAGTATCAGGTGAGTTGCCCATGGATGAGGTTTCCTTCTGAAGGTAGTATGGCTCAAGCTTTCTGAAGTGAACATCCATGCTCACAAACCCCTTCTTCTCTATAATTATTTAGCACACGTACCCCTTCTGATTCGCCGAATAGCCTACGAAAACACACTTGACAGCTCTAGGGTTAAGTTTTCCAACAGACTGTCTATTATCCTTCACAAAACATACACAGCCAAACACCTTCAGTGGGAGTATCCCACTATTATTTTCTTGTAATATCTCACATGGAGACTTCCATCCCAGTAATTTTGAGGGCATCATGTTGATCAGTTGAGCTGCTGTCAACACTACATGCCCCCATAGACTCTGTGGGACATTCAGGGCGATCATCATGCTCCTTGCCACCTCCAGAAGGTATCTGTTCTTTCTTTTTGTCACTCCATTTTGTGCTGGTGTATATGCACAGGTGGTCTGATACTGTATTCCTTTGGTTGACAGGTATTCCTAAAGTGCTTTGTTTGTATACTCTATCTCATTATCTGACCTCAGTACCTTCACCACTGCTCTGTACTGGGTCTGGACATGTTTATGAAAGTCCCAAAAACAGGAAAAGATATCACTCTTATTCTTCATCAAATATAGCCAAGTGACACGAGAGAAACAATTAATAAAAAAATGAAATACTTGTAACCATTCATAGTAGTTATGGCGCACGACCCCAAAATATCAGAATATATAATATCAAAAACAGAAGAGCTCCTAATTCCCACATTAACATTTGAGCTCCTAGTAAGTTTGCCTAAATCACATGCATCACATACTAGTTTCTCCTTATTTGCATTCTCATAAATATATGGATACAATCTACTTAAAATACCAAAAAAATAGTGCCCCAATCGCCTGTGGTGGAGTATCAGTGTATCCTCGGCACTCATCTTCGGTTATCCCATTCCAACCCTCTTTGCTACAAACACCAATGCTGAATGTAGCCATTTCCGATCCAGGTACCATAGTCTATCATGTCAAGTGTCAATCCCAAGTCTTCATTCCGTCTCCTTCTCCTGGAAGATTACCTTAGGAATATCAAAATGGATAATGCATTTTAATAGGAGGATTATAGAACTAATGGACAAAAGACTGACTGAAAAAGAAGGAGCATACAAAATATTGGATAATTTTATTGAACATGTACGATAGACAGTACCCTTACCGACCACCGACTAGAAAGTACCATCGGTTGTTTGAATGCTGTCCGCCGATGCTAGGTGAGTGTAAAAAAAGAACTTAGTAGCATTCCCTATCATGTGTTGAGATGCACCCGAATCGATAATCAAGTCCGATGATCTAAGAAAAGACATAGATGCAAGGGCGAGTGAGTCATCAGTACCGTCTAAAGGATGGGCATACATGGCAGCGTTGCCTCTGGCGAAGACTAAGGTGGACGCCTCCTTAGTCCCACTCCTCTTGTCTCCATTGCTTGATGCTCTCTACTTTCTCCTGAGTACCTCCAGCATGTCCAGCAGTGCTTGATCCTCCTCAGTATAGGCGCCATCAGTTTCCTCCTCGCCTTCTGCTACCAGCAAGTTTGCCTGATAACCTTATCGACTACCCCGTCGACCCCCACGACCACGGCCACGTCCTACAAACTATCCACGTCCACCACCTGAATTTTTCTCCTTGGGTGGTTTAGTGTAAGCATACCTCAGATGGCCCACCTTTCCACAATTCTAGCACTGTCGGGAGTCTTCCTTAGGTCCTGTGCCGCCTGAATTGGCAACCGCTAGTGCCGACTTTACTTCAGGAGGACCACTTCGCCCTGCCTGCAGCTTGATGCGAGTCTCCTCCTGGATCATGGCCGAGATAGTCTCATCAAGTGTTAGGATCTTCTGTTGGACTAGAAGTAGTTCTATCCTCTGAGCAAACACTATGGCCAGTCCCTTAAGAAATTTTATTGTCCTCTCCTGCAGACATACCTGTCTCTCCTTATACTTCGGGTCCTCGCAGGTCGCCGATCTGAGGAGTGATCGTAATCCAACCACAGACACTCCTACTTTGTGGTATACTCCTACACCGTCTTCTCTTTCTGTACGGTATCGTCGATCTCACCATTAATTTGGAAAACTCTCAAGTTATTCCCCACACCATCGTAGGTCCTCCTCAACTTCTCCCACTCATCCTTCACCATCTTAAGGCCATCCACTATGGCGGCGATTAACTGGACTAAAGAATTAGGAAGCAAAATGTATATCACCATATGAATGGACTTCCACTCGTCGCGTCCTGCCGAGCCCTCATCCGGCTATGTCATCTCTCCTGACAAAAAATCCTCTGGGTTCTTCCTTATGAGGGTTCTTCTCACCCATCGTGATCAACTCAGGTAGGTGGCAGGTCCATCAAACTTCAGATCGATGGAGCGAAGCTCCAACTTTGATGGTGTTCGTGTCGCACTCTAACCAGATAATAATTTCATAAGCTTCATCAACGTTGCGACCTCCACGGTCCAACTTCTTGATGATCTCCTCCATCAATCCTCCTCTTCTTCGATTACTTTACAGCCATTCCACGATTCACGTTGGTCCTCTTCATCTTCTTCTAGACCCGATCATGCCTCTCCCCTATTAGATCTAGACTTTCGATGTCAATGTCTGGAACGACCCATGGGAGACGCCGAGACCGCGGCAGAAGGCTCCTACAGCCTCCGCAGGATTCGCAACTTCGCGATGGTGGCAAAAGTATGGTGGTGGCAGTGACGATGGTGGTGGTGGAAGAGCGGTGAGGCGGTGGTGGTGACACGGCAGCGGTGGCAGCGGCTAGGGTTTCTGGCGGCTACGGTTTGTGCTCTGATTCCATGTAGAATATTTTTGGAGTTCTATTATTATTATAATCTCTTGGCTATATATATATATATATAGCCTTACAATCCTCTATCTTATATAAAACCTCCTAATATATTCTAATATACCAATAATATCCATCTCTTAGTAAGTACATCACTGACTTGCTACTTCACACTCAATTTCAGGATGTGAAAACCATTTACTCTCCTGCTCATGTCAGGAAGAAGCTCAGTCATTGTGATAGGTGTTGGATATGTAAACCAATTTTTGTTAAATTCATTGTTGCATGTCTGGATGAATCTATTCAAGTTATTTTTAGGCTTAGCCAAAAATAGAAGAATGCGTGGTCGAGATCAGAGGTTCACACAAAAAGTTCCTACTCTGACTTTTCTCGATCATCACGAAGAGCTATATAAAGGTTCTGATTATAACTTGCTCTCAAGATTATAAAGGAATCAGAAAAACAAACTTCACATTCTTTCTTTCACTCGCAGTTGCAGACTGACAGAATAGAATTACAACTAGCAGAAGAGAAGAGAAAGAAGAAGAAAGAAATCTGCTTGCTGGGTGATGAAGATCACCGTTGCTCAAAGCAAGATTCGTTCACACACGATCTGCTTCCAGGAATCAGTAAGTTCACGTAGAACTTATGGAACGCTCGCTGTCACCTCTTTTTTGGACTCGCACGAACTTCTTGGACTCCAATAGCGATGACAGCAGCAAGTCTCTTCGTCTCCTGATTTTCGAAGAAGTTCCCAAATAGGCACGAAGAGAGTATTTATAGAGGGGGTGGAAACCCTAGCCATCCTTTAGTTAGGAAAGATTAGAATAAATTAATTATAAATTACTAAAATATAGGCATTAATTAATTTTAAATCCCACAAAAAATAGATCTGAATAACTGTCCATATCTTTCCATAACCGTTCAAAAATATCTGAAAGCAGCGGCCACCTAATCAATCTCACATGTAGACGCTCACCCAGTAGCTCAAACCGCAGCGCATGCGGCAACCCAAGCAGCAGTCCATGTTGTAGCCCATTCGGCAGCCCAAGCAGCAGGCCATGCGGTAGTCCAAGCAGCAGCTCATACGGCAGCCTATGCGGCAGCCCATGAGGCAGCCCAAGCAGCAGCTTATGCGACCCCTCGTCCGGCCGCCAATGCGACCATGCATGCGGCCCCGCGTACGACTACGTATGCAACTCGGGTATATCCGAGCGCATCAAATATGTGCAAGTGCCATACGACGACGCCGACATGCTAATTGCAAAATGCACCAACAAACCGCCACTTTGCGCCCTTGAGCCCGAGTCTGAGTCCGAGTCTGAGTCACTAAGCCCCTTTGGGGCTTAGCTCCTATGAAAATAATTCCAAGAGCATGAAAAAAGGCATAAATGCTTTTACGAGGAGTTAATCCTTTTTCCTCCTTGGAAAATATCCCCACATGGCATCATGTGCCCCACCATACCCCATGTGCACACCTCAACTCATATAAATTATTATATTGAGATACCCATTTGGTGGTATAGCCAATGTGGGACTATCTTTACTAGTTGAAAGGAAATAACACCAATAATCCTCCACATATCTCAATATATATGGGTTGAGCGTTCCTATAGTGACTTCCCATCATGCATTAGAATAGATATTGCTTCAACTTGAATCTTCCCGCATTAGTCGAATAGCAGTATGATACTAGAATGGACTACACCTTGAATTTTGTACCATAGCTATAATTCTTTGATACTCACACAATGACATCAGCTGTGCTACCGGTTGCACATTGAAGGCCCTATGCATGCCTGGTTTCGATGTATATATTTTGGTTTTCTACAAGTTTTTTCTCAAAAAATGGACTGTATCTCTTTTCACACACTATAGGTGAGTTCTTTTAAATAGTCTTTGACATAAAGACTTGCGCTTCCTTGCGGTGCTACGCCACTATGACATGGCCTAAAGCCAAGGTTCACTCCCTCATGTTGTGTCATCGACTGGAGCATGAGGTCTCAGCCTCTTTGTAGTGCCAAACTATCCAGCATGAAGCCTTGTGCTTTCTTGCAGTTTTACGCCTTTGTGACAAGACTTTCTACCGAGGATTTACATCTTTTACCTTTATGGGGTCACACCACCGTAACATGAGGTCATCGACCTCTTTGTAGTACTGCCTACCACTATTAATTCTACAACATTAGGCTATATGCCTATGTGCGGTGCTATGCCGCTATGACATGACTTAATGTCGAGAATTTATATCTTTTACCTCTGTGGTGTCACTCTACTTTAGAATGGGATATAAGTCCCTTGTAGTGCTGAAACTACGTACTTCCTGTAATGCACACCGGATATTCACTCTGTCTGCGAACTCATTAAGGCGTCAAAGCCATCCTCCCATAGAAAATATTCTGTTCAAGAACAAATAGTAGACCACAGTAGTTCTGGGTACGTATCCTACAATGTCCCTAAGGACTTTCCACTATACCTGATATTCTCCCAGTTAATGGTTCTCCCTTGAAACAATAGCTAGATGCCTAGTAGATTTCTCTTTGAACTAAAAATATAAAACTAATTGGTAGGATTGCAAAGACACAATATCATAGGTGCTCCCAGCCCATATATGTCGTGTCCTTGACTTTATGCGGTGTTACGCCGCTGTGATATGACCCGAAGTTAAGTCATTTAGGGTCACATTGAACATCTATTGTCTCAATCAGTCAAATAAGAATAGTAAACATAGAACATATATAACAAGGAAGTAATGCGTCCTAAACGCCCTGCCACAACATTCAAGAAACTAACTGTGCAAAATAAAAAGGCTGGCAGAGTAACAAGAGTACATGACCATGATCAGTTGCAGTCTGATTAATTACAATCTTGTAGGGAACTAAATATCCAGATTCACGGCTAATAAGTGTCGGTAGCTAAATACCTAAAAATGAGTAAAATATAAAATAACGAATAGGAATGAACAAACCCCTCATTTTTCTTAGTGTCCATCTGCCTGGTGTGCACCATTGTTTAGAGGAAAGTATGCTTGATCTTTGGATTCTGGCTCTAAATCTGGCCATGCAAAATCAGTGGGGTTAGACCCCAAATAGCTTAGTACCACAAATTTAGGAAGCACGAATGGAGAAATAAAAGTAGGTTATATATATATATATATATATATATATATATATATATATATATATATATATATATATATATATATATATATATAATCATGTCTCGTTGTTTCTGTTTATAGCCTATCGTGGCACAATAATCTAACCCTACAACTAAACAAGGGCAATGGTTAAACCATCGCACCATGATAGTCCATGTTCCTAGACTATTTGATAACAGATACAGTACACAAACATACTCATTTACATAATCAGACAATCACTTGTACATCTTACTAGATGGAGTCTAGGTTATCCCAGAGATATTATGCATATAGGAATTCTCAGATCGAACCAAGTACTAGCAGGGTTAGCCGAGCCATAAATTGTCGTATAGCACATAGTAGTATGCACCGGTCCCTCGTAAGGCCATAGTGCTAAGATCGCATAGAACACATAGTATCAAATAATAGTCGAATATTTTCATCCACTAATGATGATTTAAAAAATATCCATGGGGACTAGCCTGCACACCCCAATTCAGATGACTGAAGGTGGCTAGTTAGGCACGATCTTGAGATTTCATTCCCTCCCAATGCTCTACAAGTTTAGTTGCTTAGTTAATCCTAATGTTAATTGGAATCTCATGGTGTTGTCATATGGTATTTCTCTCATATAACGTACTATAGTATGACCACGCTAGATACGAATCCACTTTGTCACTTGATAGTTCAATTTTGTTTCACCCTAGCGTGATGCAACAATCAATAGATTCTAGCCACGCTTGGTCATTGACTAACCCTTATGTCCATGCTAAAGATTGAGTCATATCACATGTCCCGTAGAGCATAGGTACACCGCAGTGTAAACATGTAATATAATTGAGTATGAACACTTAGCACGTAGGATCACATAGCACGTAGTAAGTGTATCAGCTCGGATACAAGTGGTCAGGTCATGACACATAGATGGGTCTAATCCTTTTATGGTTATCAAAGTCACACATATAACTCATAAAGTCCAAAGGAATATTCAACCAAACTAGTCCAATAAAATATGTGCAAGGGGTTGCATGCGTGCAGAAGGATCAAGGCCGCATGAGAAGTCAGGCCGGATGACAATCCTAGCCGCATAGAGTCGTCACATTGAGTCATGTCGTATAGAGTCATGCTGCATAGAGTCATGGCTAGGTCTACTCCTCAGGATAAGAGATGAGACAATGGAGAATAAAGTATCAGTGATGTAACATAAAGTATGATGTGATATAAAGTATGTCAGAAAAAAAGATAAAACTATGAAAAGATGTGCCATGGTTTCAGAGTCATGCGACCAAGGATGGTGGCCGCATACTCTGGTTGTCGTATAAGTGTCGGTGTCACATGGGGTTCAATGCCGTATGAAGTATTTTGGACTTAGAAATTTTTTTATTCGTTCAGCGAGTGAACACAAGTGTTCAAGGACACTTGTGCGATGACAGTCATGCGTCCAACAAGATGGACTCATGCTGGTTAATATGCGGCAAGAGATCTGGCCGCATAGCCCTCTCGGACCGTATAACATTTTTAACTGCATAGCTCGCTGGCCGCATGAATAATTCATCTTCTCCAATAGTAGGTTCGGCCATGGCGAAAACTCCCAAAAACTGAAATCTCGTTCCTTCATAAAAATTATATTTTAACTCCGAATTAAGTGAACCAAAAGCCAAAATGTTCGAAATAAAGTGCTACATCCTTCCCAAAATCCATTTTTTGAAAATAATATGTTTTAGTAGATAAAAACTACCAAAACCTCAAGGAACCCAAGAAATACTAAGTTAGAAAAGTAGATCTAAGCAAATATCTCTATCAAAATCGAGAACGCCAAGTATTAAAAGCGGTCAGAATCATCATAAGCACATAATAGACAAATAAAATGCATGAAAAGATTAAAAAACAGAAATCAAAAGGTTTCTCTATGTAGTATAAGGTGTACTTGCCTAGAAATGAAAGAAAGCGGGGAAATAAAGAATGACGGAAGAGAGAGAAACAAGTTAGCTTATTTAGCTAGGGTTTGAGGTTTAGATCATGGGTTCAAATTCATGAATAAACCAACCCACAAATAAACCATGAACCATGCTAAACCAAAGAATGTGTCTAGTCTCCATACAGGCAACCTAATGATCATGTGAGCAAGAAATACTCTAAGCAAGCAAGAAATAAATATATCCCAAAATACATATTTCGGGAACAGGGAGTGCCATCTCTAACCACCTTAAAAAAATTCTGTCCTCGAAATTCAATCTCAAGGCTAACTATAGAAATCAGAGCAAGCACTACACTAACTATAAGATCATGCAATCAAATTCAAGCATATGAAGAAACAGTGTCACATAGCATGGATAAACGAATCATGAGATTCGAGATACGAAGGCATAATAATGAATATACCTTCCGAGTCGAATAGGGGCAGATACCGAGATAGGATATTATCCTTGTGCTCCCACATCGACTCTCCCAAAGGGTGATGATCCCAAGCAACTCGGACAAGTTGAATAGTCCGATTCTTGAGCACCTTCCCTTCGGTCCAAAATGGATATGGCTGCTCCTTATAAGACAAGTCGGTACCAACGACTAGCTCGGAATGGTCCAGGATGTAACTCAGATCCGAGATATACCTACATAACTGAGATACATAAAATATATCGTGCACCTCACGTAGCGAAGGCGGAAGGGCAAGACAATAAGTAACATCGCCTACCTGCTCGAGAATATCGAAGGGACTGATATATCACGGACTAAGCTTCCCGTGAATCCAGAATCTAATGACTCCATAGGTTGGAGAAATTCGCAAGAACACTAGATCGCCGACAAAAAACTCTAATGTCCTACGATGTTGATCTTCCCAATGCCGATGCCTATCTTGCTCAACCCAAAGTCGCTCTTTGATTTGCTTGACAACTTTTACTGTCTGCATAATCATTTTATGGCCTAACATCTTTCGCTAGCCAATGTTATCCCATGTCAATGGTGACCTAAACTTTCTCCCATACAATGCTTCGAAGGGTGCCATCTAGATGCTGGCCTGATAACTGTTGTTGTACGAGAACTCAACGAGATATAGGTGATCTTCCCAAGACCTACCAAGGTCCAAAGTACAAGCTCACAATATTTTCTCCAATATCTGGATGGTCCTCTTTGATTTTTCGTCTGTTTGAGGGTGGTAAGCGGTACTAAATCTTAACTTAGTGCCCAAACTCTGGTGCAAACTCTTACAAAAATTTGAAGTAAACCGAGTGTCTCGATCTGATATAATACTCACTAGGTTGCCATGCTGTCTTACTATCTATCGCATGTACATATTCACTAACTGGTTTGTGGATTACCACACTCGAAAGGGAATAAAGTGAGCTACTTGTGTGAGACGATCTACTATTACCCAAAATGTATCACGACCAGTCGGAGATCTAGGTAAATCAGTCATAAAGCCTATCGTGATATGTTCCTATTTCTATACTGGAATAGGAAGTGGCTACAATAATCATGCTGGTCTCTGCTGGTCGGCCTTCACTTGCTTACATACCAAACATCGAAAAATGAATCGTGTTATCTCCCTCTTTATCCTATTCCACCAGAAATGTTATTTGATGTCTTGATACATCTTGGTACCTCCTGGATGAATTGAATACTGGAAACTGTGCACCTCGGTTATTATTTTTTGACGGATATCTTCACTTGGTACACAGAGACGATTTTTGAACCTAAGAGTTCCATCTTCGTGAATAGTTAACTTTTTTTCTGAGACCAGATTCATATTCCGTCCGAAACTCTTGAACTTTCGGCTCCTCTGCCCGAGCTGCCTTAATCCTCTCTATAATGGTAGATTGCACCTGTAAACTAGCTAATACTCCTATGTCTTATGGAAGTACTATCTCAATCCTTAATTCTCAAAGATCTTCTAAGATATGCCACCGCAATGTCAACATAAATGTACTACCTCTCCTGCTAAGAGCATATGCTACTACATTTGCCTTGCCTGGATGATACTGAAGTTCCAGATCATAGTCCTTTATCAATTCAAGCCCTCTCCTCTATCCTCTCCTCTGTCTCATGTTCAAGTCCTTCTCGGTAAATACATATTTTAAGCTCTTATGATCTATAAATATTTTTACTCGATCACCATACAACTAATGCCTATATAGCTTAAGTACAAATAATACCACCGTCAATTCCAAACCGTGAGTCGGATAATTTTTCTTGTGATCTCGAGGCTGTCGTGATGCATAAGCTATCACTCTTCAGTGTTGCATTAATACACACCCAAGTCCTTTGCCTGACACATCATAATATACTGTGAACCCTCAAGAACCAACTGTAAGCGTGAGAATCGGAGATAAAATCAATCTCTTCTTCAATTCTTCAAATGATGTCTGGCACTCTACTAACTAGTCAAACTTAGCCTTCTTGCGCGTTAATCGAGTTAGCGGTGCTGAAATTCTTGCAAATTTTGCTACGAACCTTCTGTAGTATCCCGCCAATCCTAGAAAACTACGTACTTCAGCTACTTTCTTAGGAACTGGCCAACTCATTCTCTACTGCCTCAACCTTTTTCGAATCTACAGCGACTCCTGCTACAGAGATGATGTGATCTAAGAATGACACGTGATCCAACCAAAACTCATACTTGCTGAGCTTTGCGTATAACTGGTTTTCCCTTAGAATCTGTAAGACCATTCAAAGATGCCCCTCGTGTTCCTTTTCGCTATTAGAATAAACAAGAATGTCGTCTATGAAAACCATAAAGAACTAATCTAGATATGGTATAAAAATACGGTTTATCAAATCCATAAATATTGCTGGAGCATTAGTCAGTCCAAATTGCATAACTAAGAATTCGTAATGCCTATATCGTGACCTAAATATTGTCTTGGGTATGTCTTGCTCCCGAACCCTTACTTGATGATATCCTGATCGAAGATCGATCTTGGAGAAAACCTTGGCTTTACTTAGCTGATCAAACAAATCATCGATCCTTGGAAATGGTTACTTATTCTTCACTATTACAGCGTTCAACTGTCTATAGTCGATGCATAACCATGATGACCCATCCTTCTTCTTCACTAGAACCATTGTCGCTCCCTAAGGTGATCCACTGGCACAAATAAACTTCTTTGACTTCAGTTCCTCTATATGTTGCTACAGTATATCTAGCTCTGATGGTACCATTTGGTAAACTTTACAAGATATTTGCCCTTCTCCAGGGATCAATTCTTTATAAAATTCTACGTCTCTTACTGGGGGTAACCATAGTGGTTCTTCTGGGAAGACGTCTAAGAACTCCTTAACTATCTCAGGGAGTTGTTCTTCTACTAACAATGTCGCTACGATCCTCTCTTCATGTTTGTCTTCCACAGATCTGTCGAAGGTGAAACCTTTTATGCCCATGATACTAAATAATACCTTAACCTTATGAAAATATATCGTAGCATGATTGTCTCTCAGCCAGTCCATGCCTAAGATAACGTCAAAGTTATCAATAGGGAACTCAATCAAACGTGCCGGTAGTGAACGCCCGCACACTATGACCGGACATGCTATAAATATTCTACTAACTCCTACGAGTCCATTACCAGTGAGTATATTCAGCCTCTCTGACAATGCCTCGAACTCCAACCAATACATATCTTGAATAATACAAATACAAATGAATGAGATACGCCTGAATCAAATAATGCTACAGTAGGAAAGGATGCGACAAAAATGTTACCTGCCACCACGTCGCCCGATGCTAAAGCCTCATCCAAAGACAAGGTGAATGCCTGCCCTTGGCCCAGCTGTGCTCCTCGCTGCTGTCTCTGTCATGCCCCAGTCCCAAAATATCGAGGGACTAGACACGTGGCAATGGCCAGCAGCACACACCGATGGACAAACCCAATTTAATGGATCCTTCGGAGCGTACTTAAGCTGTAGTACAACAATAAGGGTGCAAAATACTAATCTCATCCGCATAAATGAATACATTAATATCAGAATCATAAAGAAAGATCAATCTCAATAAAATATAAACTTGGAAAATAACCCGATAATGAGTCTGATACCTCTGTCAAGATACAAGAATAAAGATAACCACAGCAAATACTGAGTATGGAACAGTATATACTCAGGAGATACCCTCAAGGATCACTCGTCTACTGGATCTAGTACTGCTCCAGTGTTTCCTCCTGCTTCTGCTAATGCTCATGTCCTGTATACCTCAGGGTAGATCTCGTCTGCTAATCCTGGGGACATAATCCGGATCCAGGTCCTCAAGGGACATAGCAAGGTACAAAATAACTCAAGCCATAATAATGCAGTACAGAAAATAAATGAGTAAATAGGGTAATACTAAATAACCAGCTAAGTAAAATGCAAGATGAGAGCATCACTAGTACTCAGGATGAAACCACTACAAGCTCTGTGTCTGGGAGCCGGTAGCAGAGTTACTATGTATTTTACTATGTAGTATATATATATGAAATCAGCTTATAGCCTGTGTGTCTCTCCCCACCCAATGTAATCATACGTCTCATGTCCACGATGCCTCATGTCCATGTCACGCAAGATCATATCTAATGCAACAAGTCATATAATGTCTATGAATATAATATCTATGTCATAAAGCATGTATCCTATACAGAATCACCATGAATATCTAAGAAAGATTTTGTCTCATGAATAGTGTCAAGTGTCCTGGGTTAAGATGTACTTGATAAGATAAGTACGAGAATGTAAAGGGTCACGATATCCATCTCTATGTGACGTTACACAACTCCACGTACGGTGTTGGAACCCGACTATTAATCAAACGCTAAGTAAGTCACACGGTCCTAGGTAAATCATGTACAACAATGAATAAAATAAGAGAATAATATGAATCAATTTACTGCAATTATGGCAAGGTACACTTGCCTGGGGTTCTGACTCCAACTGTAGCTCTGATCTCAGTAGGAATTGTAGGTACTACTCTGGTTGCTGAAATAAACATCACCATTAGATTTAGAAAATATCAAATAGATAGAAACGCCTGTCCTTAAGTCCAATTTGGACACAAGGGCAAAAATCACCGTTTCTGGTCAAAGCGGGGTCCACATGTGGGCCGCTTTGCACCGAAAAATGTGTCAGAACCGATGGTCTCCAAATTTGTCAAACTTAGTGTCAACAAGTCCAGAACGATGATACGAACCCAACAAAACTTCCAGAATTTGATTCTGATGAGCCGATCACAAAATCGCCCGTCAAGTGGAGCCGTGGGGCCCACGATACGCGATTTTGTCAACGTTCTCAGAATCGAACCAAACTTGGGTCACAGGACCAGCATATTGCTACGAGTCCGATGCCGCAAGTTTTATTTCGATCCGACGTGTGTACATAAAGTTACAATGTGTTCTAAAATAGGCAAATATGGGACGTTGTCGGCGGATACGCGTTGATTCCGGTGTGCACGCACATCCAAATCAACTTCTGCGAAATCCCGTACGTCCGTATCAACGGCGCACACCTTTCGGTTAAGACCGCACGCGACCAAGTCATCCCGTTTGGCGGGACGTACTCAGTTCCGGGAGAAAATAGGGTGTTGTTTTTCCTCTTTTTGGATCGCGGTTCGCGATCGCTACAGGATGTGACACACCGAGCGGGTTGCACAGGCATCGAGGGAGTTACACAGCCTACGCGTCATAACTGACAGAACAGAAATCGGAGCAACGAGGAGAGAGAACGGGTTACCTGAACAGGGCTCCGTGGAACGAGGTTTCTCGTGTCCGCGAGTCATCTTGACGCGATACGACACAGTGTCTGAGTACTGTGCTGCACGTCCTAGGGTTAGGGTTTCGATTAGCCGGAGCCGTTTGCGGCCGGAGGACACGGTGGAGGCGGATGGGGGCTTCGCCGGAGGCGGCTCAGGGCTTCGCCGGAGGAGGCGCTTCCTCGTCGGGCTGAGGCGGCCGGGTGCTGGGTCAGTTGAGGGTGGCTAGGGCATCGATACGGAGCTCGGGGCGCTGTAGGTTAGGGAGAGGGCGGCGGAGCTCGGGGCTGAGGGTGAGGTAGTGGTGTTGGGCTGGGCAGAGGGGACGGAGGCGAGGTCGACGGGTTGTGTTGAGCGGTGGCGGGGAAGGGTTCGTCGAGGTCGGGGACGACGACGGCTGAGGCGGAGGAAGGTGGAGTCGGGAAAGGAGAAAGAGGGGAGATGGGGGCTCGGGGTGGCTAGGGCTCAAGCGGCTGGGGTCGGAGAGAGGATGGAGGAAGGCGAGGGGAGAGGTTGTCATGGGCTGTGGGTCGTTGGTCGAGGGTCTGGGCGAAGGAGACAGCGAGGGGAGAGGGTCAGGCGGAGGGCGGCGATGGCAGAGGAGGGCAGGAGAGATGGCGAGAGATTCCGGCCGGCGGAGCAAGGGGATCGAGGGGTTTATAGGGTTGCCGGAACAGTGAATAGGTTTCAGATTAGGATTAGGGTTCCAGCGGGTTAATGGGTTTGGGTCGGGTCGGGTCAGTGGGTAGCGGGTTAGACCCGAATCCATTAAGTTAAGGTGTGGGTAGCGGGTTCGGGTAGTCGGGTTTCGGGTCGGATTTAGATCCGATCCGACCCGCTAAGGTTGGGTTCGGTTCAGTTGAACCGATTCTGGGTTGGTTTGGGTTGGTTTCGTTCAATTGAACCGGATTTATTTCTAGGTTTTAATTCGGTTTATTTGAACTTAGTTTTTATGGCTTTAAAAATGCTTCTGGGTTACAATAAATTCTCGAAAAATTATCCTATGTCCAGTTTTTTATTTTACACCAGAAAATATTATTTTCATAATATATTAATATTAATTAATATCCTTTAAAAATTATTTAATCATAAAATACCTTAGTTCTAATTCAAGAAAATTACAGAAAATTGTGTAAAATTGTTTTATAAAAAATTAAAAAATAGGGGGTTTACAGTCTCCCTAGGTAACGCTGTTGTGGCCTCTACTGGCCCTGTTGTTGGTTCTGCTACTGCTAGTACATCAAAGCTTGCGTTAGTAACAGACGCTGAGCTAATGGCCTTACTGCTATTGTTGGCCTTCTCTGCTGGACTGTCCCTGGTGCTAGTAGTGCTGGTAACTGTTGGAATGGCCCTTCTGGCCTCTACATCATCGGGCAATTGGCAATTCGGTGATCTGGACTGCAACACCTCATACACAACCCATTGGCTATCCTAGATACACCTCTAGTTTGGCCTCCCTTGCCACAATAAGTTCAACCTACCGGTGCTCCCTGGCACCATTGCTTTTGTTGTTGTCTTGGCTGTTGCCGAGCCGGTACTTTCACCGTCGAAACTGCCGCCCTCCTCGGCACTGAATCTTGGATGTGAACGCCAGGTAATGGTGCTGACGTTCGAGGTATTCCTCTACCTCCTCCTCTACTCTGAGCATAAGACCTCTTCTGGCCTCTTATCCTTATCGATAACCTTTGTATGGTAAGCTCGTGCCTCCGATATGCTATCAGTACCTCTTTATAAGTCTGGTAGTCATGCCCCTATTCCAGTTATAAAATCTCCAGATAAAGTCCTTGCTGGAACCTCATTGCTCTATCCGACTCTGTAGCCACCATAGTTGTAGTGAATCTACTCAGTCTACAAAACTCTACCACATATCCATCCACTGTTCTACAGGCCTACTTGATACCGATAAGTCTCTGTTGGAGCTCATTTTGTGCTACGAATCCAAAATATTTAGCCCTGAATCAATCCCTGAAACTATCCTAAGAGATAGGAAATCTCAAGCCAACCTCAACTGACGCCTACCAGTTACGGGCACGGTCTTGAAGCTGTAATCGAACTTGATCAACTTGTTCATTAGTTGAAACCCTTGCTGCTACCATAATGACGTTAATATCCTATAACCAGGCATCTGCTGTGATGCTTTCCTCTGTGGCATCAAAGTACCTTGGGTTAAGTAGGCAAAATCTAACCGATGCTCCCGAATTAGTCCTTTCTTCTCTTTCCAGGGCCGTTTGTAAACCCTGACTCAATAAGACATTTTGTTCTTGAGGTTAAAATTGCTGACGCTATTGCATCACCATCTGGTATTGCTGCATAGCCCTCATTCCCTGGAGGATCTCCAACAATATCGGGGTGTCAAGTACCACTGGTACTGCTGGAGGTATGGGTATTTCAGGGGCTGGTTTCTTGATATGTCCTATTTCTGGTTCCACTGTGCCAGCTTGTTCAATTTCTGTCTCTATTCGAATTTGACTCTGAATAGGTGCTACCTCCCGTTGTTGCCCATAGGAACCCTGTCCTGCCATGCCTGCTGCTCTAGCAACTAAAGAAGCCCTAAAGAAAATGACAAGAACCATCAAGAATAGGACGAGAAGGATCAAGTAGGCAAGCAGTTTAACAGTTCAAGCGGTGGTATCGAGGAAGATGAAGCAAGATATCAAGGGAGACAAATTTTGATTGAGACTCCTATGACCATAATACCCCATAAGTCTAAAAATATAGACCTGCATGGGCCACCACTAACATCTTATCATACCCCAATACCGAATTACGGAGACGGACGTGGCCAACTCATTCATACAAGGTATAGAACATCGTACGAAGGTCACGACTGTAACTAGACCAGAGGGTACATACTACTAGCAAGTCACTTAGGGTCACATAGAATATCTATTGTCTTAATCAGTCAAATAAGAACAGTAAACATAGAATATATATGACAAAGAAGTATGGCGTCCCAAACGCCCAACCACAATATTCAAGAAACCAGCTGTGCAAAATGAAAAGGCTGGCAGAGTAACAAGAGTACATGACCATGATCAGCAGTAGTCTGATTAATTACAATCATGTAGTAACCTTCATATCTCAAAATTCTAGCGTAAATATTGTTATTAGGTTAATTTTGGGCTATTGGGATTTTTTTTTCATAATTTTTGGTTAATTAAAAACTAGTAACACTAAGTTTCTAATATTTGCAAGAATTTATTTTAGTGTCAAACATAATTAAAAATATCCTAAACTTTTTTATTATGTTCTAAATAATCAAATATATTTTCTAGAATTTTTTGGGAATTTTTTATTATTTTTAGCATTTATTTTGAGTTAATTATGAAAAACTGAATTAAAAACTAATTTTCAATAAAAGAAAAACTAATAAAATTAACCCGCCAAGTCAGCATCCAGCCTGACCAGCATGTCAGCCAGTGCAGCCCAGTCAGTGAGGCCCAACGGTCAGTGAGAGAGGGCGAGGGCGGGTGCTGGAGAAGCGGTCCAAGCCAAGCCGAGCTGAGCCGAGCCGAGTCCTAATACGACTCGGACTCAGCCGAGCCAAGCCGGCTTGAACGCTGGTCGTTCGATCCGAGTGGGCAGCAACGGATGGATGCTACATGGCACGTCCTTTAGCCACAACTGCTCTCTCTCTCTCTCTCTCTCCTATATATATATAGTATTTGGTTTATAAATTCTAGGGTTTTCTTTTAGCCGATTTTGGAGAATTGTCATCTAGGGTTTTCTTCATCTTACAGAAGCCATTACTCATAGCTCTGAAATCCAAACGTGGCCCAGTTTCTTGCATTAAAACTATATTAAGGTTAGTTTTCTAAATATGTAAATTGTTTTACGAAATTATGAATATTAAATTTTGGAAAATTCATAGAGCACAGCAAATCCAAAAATAGACGTGTCTCGGTGATTTTGCGATTCTCGAAGAATCTGGAATCAGAATCATGAAACTTTTAAAGTTTCGGAAAGGTAATATCGAGATCATTAACATATATTTTTCCCAGGATTTATTATGAAATATTTCTGTATTGTTAATTCTGTAGAACTTCTAGGTTAACAATCAACCACCGTTGTACAATACAATTTTAGGTATGTGTAATAATTTCTAAACGAATTTGAATTCGGATGAGCCAAAAATTCTAGCATGTTTTTGACACTGAATTATATAAGAAACCATGCATGAAAGTCGGGTTTTCATCGGTTGATTTTTTTGTCAACAGATCGCCTCGATTTGCGTACTATGAGTATCGAGTTGATAAATGTTAGTTTCTTTGGACAAAATTTAGGAACCTAAAAATCAGAATAATAAGATTAAAATAGGATTTTAGAGTAATTTTTTTAGAATTAAATAAATTAAATTAATTATCTTTTGACATGGTAAATTTGTAATATATAGGCTATTTGGACTGTGACTTGGACTCTGATTTATACCAGCTAAGGACCACAGGTGAGTACATTTCCGTGATTACTTTCAGTGCTTGATAGTCTCTATAATGCATGCTTAGTATTGATTATTTAATTATTGACACTTGTTACACGGATTAGTATGATGGATTCTTATTATGAGATACGTGACTGTTCTGGATTATTGTTATTTCTTCGTGACTGGTTTAGAATCCATGTGTACTTGTGGGAAGGGGAAATACTTAGTGGACGTGTGAACTACCTTTCCATCCCCTGATCTTTCTAGAATAATAGCAGCCATGCACGACACGTGTGGTTTGCCGGATATTACCCCCTAGCCGTTCACATGTCAACAAGGTATTTCAATTCACATAGAGTAGTTGTTCCCATCTGTTCTTCCATACTTTGCAGTTATTTCTTTTGTGGCTTGGAGATATTGTACTATATGTTTGGCATGACAGGACTTCAGCATTGATTATTCTAGTTGCTTTATTGTGAGTTCAGTTTGTTGCTATCATATATTCCTTTCTATTTATTTTCTTATAGCTTCTACCATGTGTTGGAACTATTTTTACTGTGATATACTCGTTCCTTTCCTGACTGGATAAACATTTTAGGTGACTATAATGAGGATAAAATTCCTACACATTATGGACCATATGCTAGCGACATAATAGAGCCTGATCTTGCCCTTCCGAAGGATCAGGGAGAGTTAGCAGCTCAGATATCGTCTGAAATATAGTAGTTTAGTGGTAGTTAATTTTATTAATTATTTTGGACCGGATTATTCTCTGGCAGTTTAATATTATACTTTGGATATTTAATTTTTGGGAAAATTTCTTAAGCCCGCATCAAGACTATTATTTCATTATTATCTTAGTGTATTCATTTAAACTAGTGCCCGTGATTGAGTATAGTGTGGATATATATATATGTTGTGAGTTATAGATTATACTTGTGGCTTATTGTCCAACGTTCTACCACCGACACTGTGGCGTAGGTTGGGCGTATTCATGACTCATGCCAAAATCCAGGGTACGGGTCATGACATGTTTTTTAGTGGTGGCCCATGTAGGTCAGGTTTGACACAAGGTTGCAAACTCGTAGTGGTACTCAAGTAAGATATATAACTGCGAGCCTGCCATAGGATATACATACTAGGAATAGGAAAATACTCAATCATAACTAGGGATCCCGTATACTCAACTTGCTAACCCTACTATTGTCACGCCCCGAGGCGTCCCCCGAGTCGTGACCGCCGTGCGGGCCTGGAGTTGCGCCCGCACAAGGCTTTAATGATTTGCATAACAAGCACATATTCAGAGTACGCAGATAAATTGAAACACAGATTTGAAACATAGAAAAGTTCTCTTTATTGATAATGAACATCTATTACAAACTCTTGAACGAGTTAGCTAATATGCCGAACGGCTTACAAAAGGGTTGACTCAAAATGAGATAGCAGTCCTGTACATTACATCCTTTTATAAACTCAAAACGATAAAGACCTCCAGGCTGGAGGATCGCTTTGCCACGAAGCTGCATTTGTGTATGAAGAGTTGCAGCTTCTGGCTTCAAAAGGCTTCGAGGCGCGGTGAAGATGCGCTAACAGCTGGACTGGATCGGGAAGACGACTTCGGCTCCTCGCTCGGTTCGCCTTAGTGCGGAGAACCTGTTTCAACGAGGGTCAGCATATCGAAACATGCTGGTGAAGGCGAGCTAGCCTGACTATACCAATCAACATGTTGTTTAGTGAAGCATGCATATTTGTGAGTTTCTATCTTGCCTTAGTTCATTTACAAGTAAGCAGCATATTGAATTTACTGAAATGAACGTGCCACCGTTTGGTGGATTTTACCTGACCGTTTGAATTACCTGCACAATACTTACCTTGCCTTCCCTGCCACAGAGACACAAGTTAGTATACAACAGGTTTAAATATACACGATGATCACTGGAGTGGTGCCATAACGGACATAGTCAAGGACAGGGATAGCATGCAACCAGAACACGACAAGCACACGATACATTGCAAGCTATCCCCTCCAGCACACGATGACTACACACGAGTTCCGCCCGGACCGGAACGGTGCCAGTGCCCCAGCGACCGTCCGCAGAACTTACCCTTGTGCACAAGTTGTCCATGATCGAACAATACGTTACTTAAACAATCAATTACGCCTTCGAGGCAACACGAGCATACGACATATCCATAATTGTTAAGCATTCATGCACTTCAGGCAACACGAGTATGAAATGTGTATTTGCATAAGACAAGCAACATTTTATGATTATTTCCAAGCGAACAAGCATGAATTTAAGTATTCGTTCGTGACAAGCATATAACCAAGTCTATTCTCTTTTATCTTGGTTTCTTTTATTATTACTTGGTATCGTTTGATCGGGGCAAGGGAATGAAGCTGGAAGCAGAGCTAGCTAATCGGGTTGGTAGCCACTCACTTAGATTTTGGAAAGAAGAAGGAAAGAGGCGCTTCACGACTCCGTTCGCAAGCCGCCTACTGCTCGTTCACCTGCACACGAACAGCTCGATTAATACTTCTTCCTCTCTTTCCAATCTCGGAATAGAAGTGCAAGTCAATAAACGAAAACAATGAAAACCATCAAAATCGTTCAAGGAAAACAAGCAAATCCCAAAACCAACTCAAAGCACAAAAGCAACAAGCGACATCGAAAACCGAGGCAATAAAAGATAGCAGCGGAGAGGTCCCTCCTGACTCTGCCGCTAAGCCGATCCTTGGGGCGCAGTCCACTGAATATGGGAATCGATTCTGAAGAAACAAATCCATAACGAGGACGAGTTCTTAATTCAATCTATCCCGATCGAACGATACCGTCTTGTGTTTCTTAGCCGCGATCTCCGCACCGGGAGAACGGGGCGCTACATCCTACCCAACTAATTGGAAGTTTCGTCCCGAAACTTAAGAATAGGACCTACCGTTAGGGATTATTTTGTTCAGGACGACGACCATGAAGGTTCGGACAGGAGGAAATAGCATGGGCTGGATCGCCACAAGCGAGGCATAATCCAAGTCTTTTACGGCAGTACTTCTTAAGGTGCCCTTTTCTCTTACAGAAGTGACAAGTTTTGTTCCAATCCCCGTCCTGCTGACCAGCGTTATTCGGGCGCTTTGTAGCGGTATTTCCTCCCTCGTTGCTTTGGCGTTTGTGACTGGATCTATGCACAGCGCCGGCAGCAACATGAGGATAGAGTGGTTCGAGAGATAGGGCGTGATTCATGACTTCACGCATTGTCCCGTACTGATTATTGGCCATGTGCGAATGGATGGCAGGGCGTAGTCCACCTTCAAACCTTCTAGCTTGACTCGCTGCATCAGGTAAATAGGCCCTAGCGAACTTCGAGAGTCGGTTGAACTCGGCGGAGTATTGCTTAACTGTCATACTGTCCTGCCTCAGCTGCACGAAGTCATTTTCCATTTTACGTTGTACTGGGGGCGGTATAAACTCCTCTTCGAACGCGGCACGAAAGGTCGTCCACGAGATCGCCTCCTCTCCATGATCAAATTGGAGAGATCGTCGATGCACGTCCCACCAATCGTGCGCGTTGAGGCGGAGCTGTAGTTGGGCGCAGGCGACGCGCTTATCTTCGGGGACCTCTTGCAGAGTGAAGTGATCTTCAATCTCGGCTAGCCAATCTAGAGCTACCACTGCGTCCTCAGTCCCGTCGAACGGGGTGTTGCAAACTTTCTTGAAGTGTCCCAAGTTGAAGGCAGTCACGTCCCTCGGCCTTGGAATCTGAGGCGTCTCCACTTCAAGCACGGGCTGTTCCACCGGAGTCGTTGCTGTTGCGGCGGAATGGTTGGCAGCCAAAGTCTGAACGATTTGTTGCAGGGCATCGACCTGCTTCTATTGGACTGAGAATCGGGTCTCTAGATTACTCTCGAGCTTAGCTTGGCGAGCATCGTCTCGTTGTCGTTGCGATTCTAACATTTGCATTACCCGCTCAAGCGGGTCGACTTGAGACATGCCTCTTTGGCTTCGAGAGCTTCCCGAATTGCCCAAACTGTTCTCTTGTGTTTCGATCGGTGGTTGCGCTGCAGATTGCGCTGGATCCATTCCTTCAAAAGAAGGTAAATTATATTAGGATCATAATATATTATGGACTTATTGCATGAACGTATCTCATTTTGGCCTAGCGAGTTCAAGAGTTCGCACAGGGATTTGATCGTTAAAGGAACTTTTCCAGCACGAAGTCTAAGGAACTTTGAATCTGTGCTCTGATACCACTATGTCACGCCCCGAGGCGTCCCCCGAGTCGTGACCGCCGTGCGGGCCTGGAGTTGCGCCCGCACAAGGCTTTAATGATTTGCATAACAAGCACATATTCAGAGTACGCAGATAAATTGAAACACAAATTTGAAACATAGAAAAGTTCTCTTTATTGATAATGAACATCTATTACAAACTCTTGAACGAGTTAGCTAATATGCCGAACGGCTTACCAAAGGGTTGACTCAAAATGAGATAGCAGTCCTGTACATTACATCCTTTTATAAACTCAAAACGATAAAGACCTCCAGGCTGGAGGATCGCTTTGCCACGGAGCTGCATTTGTGTATGAAGAGTTGCAGCTTCTGGCTTCAAAAGGCTTCGAGGCGCGGTGAAGATGCGCTAACAGCTGGACTGGATCGGGAAGACGACTTCGGCTCCTCGCTCGGTTCGCCTTAGTGCGGAAAACCTGTTTCAACGAGGGTCAGCATATCGAAACATGCTGGTGAAGGCGAGCTAGCCTGACTATACCAATCAACACGTTGTTTAGTGAAGCATGCATATTTGTGAGTTTCTATCTTGCCTTAGTTCATTTACAAGTAAGCAGCATATTGAATTTACTGAAATGAACGTGCCACCGTTCGGTGGATTTTACCTGACCGTCTGAATTACCTGCACAATACTTACCTTGCCTTTCCTGCCACAGAGACACAAGTTAGTATGCAACAGGTTTAAATATACACGATGATCACTGGTGTGGTGCCATAACGGACATAGTCAAGGACAGGGATAGCATGCAACCAGAATACGACAAGCACACGATACATTGCAAGCTATCCCCTCCAGCACACGATGACTACACACGAGTTCCGCCCGGACCGGAACGGTGCCAGTGCCCCAGCGACCGTCCGCAGAACTTACCCTTGTGCACAAGTTGTCCATGATCGAACAATACGTTACTTAAACAATCAGTTACGCCTTCGAGGCAACACGAGCACACGACATATCCATAATTGTTAAGCATTCATGCACTTCAGGCAACACGAGTATGAAATGTGTATTTGCATAAGACAAGCAACATTTTATGATTATTTCCAAGCGAACAAGCATGAATTTAAGTATTCGTTCGTGACAAGCATATAACCAAGTCTATTCTCTTTTATCTTGGTTTCTTTTATTATTACTTGGTATCGTTTGATCGGGGCAAGGGAATGAAGCTGGAAGCAGAGCTAGCTAATCGGGTTGGTAGCCACTCACTTAGATTTTGGAAAGAAGAAGGAAAGAGGCGCTTCACGACTCCGTTCGCAAGCCGCCTACTGCTCGTTCACCTGCACACGAACAGCTCGATTAATACTTCTTCCTCTCTTTCCAATCTCGGAATAGAAGTGCAAGTCAATGAACGAAAACAATGAAAACCATCGAAACCGTTCAAGGAAAACAAGCAAATCCCAAAACCAACTCAAAGCACAAAAGCAACAAGCGACATCGAAAACCGAGGCAATAAAAGATAGCAGCGGAGAGGTCCCTCCTGACTCTGCCGCTAAGCCGATCCTTGGGGCGCAGTCTACTGAATATGGGAATCGATTCCGAAGAAACAAATCCATAACGAGGACGAGTTCTTAATTCAATCTATCCCGATCGAACGATACCGTCTTGTGTTTCTTAGCCGCGATCTCCGCACCGGGAGAACGGGGCGCTACAACTATTTCCTTCCGTGCAATCGAACCTCTTCCACAGTTGATTGTCCTTCTTGAATACTTCCTTATCTTGTGCCATATCAACTTTATTCTTGTTGCTTTCAATCTTTCATAATGCCACCCAAGACTAGAACGCATGGTGCAGAGCCAATGGTGCTTTTCCTACACCATCCGTATCGCAGGAGGTCTTATCAGCTGGATCGGGGAGTCTTCCTCCTTCTCCTCAGCCATTACACGAACTCTTCAGAAGCATGATGGAGGCTCAAAATACTCAGGCATAGGCTCAGAGAAAATAGACAAAAATGCTGAGGGCAGGAATAGAAAGTGCCCAACAGGTTGCCCTAGTAGCCATGGAGAGGGTTGCCCAACAACCACAACAGCAGGCCGCTCAACCGAAGGTGGGTAACATCCAAGACTTCAAGAAGATGGAGCCTCGAACGTTCAATGGGATAGAAGGAATCCTCTACGCTGATGAGTGGCTCGAGGATATCGAGCGAATCATGAGAGTTTCTCAACTTTTTGAGGACCTGAAGATTGAGGCAGTTGGCTTGCAGCTTCACGATATTGCTCGTACTTGGTTCAGAAATGAGCCTAGGATTGCAGATCCAAACCTGACTTGGGAGAAGTTTAAGGACCTCTTTAAGAGAAAATTCTTTCATGCAGTAGCCAAAGGGGTTCTGGAGAAGCAATTCCAGAACATGGAGTATAACGGGATGACTGTGGATGAGTATGCTGTGAAATTTGGCAGACTGAGCCGATTCGCAGAGTACATGGTAAGGGACCCGGAGGATAGAGCTAGACGATTTATAGAGGGCTTGAACCAAGAGGTCAAGGTCTATATTTCTTCGGCTCATACGACTTTTGCTGACATATTGGCGAAGGATCAAAGTGTCGAGGTGGATATGGGTCTTCGGAACAAGAAAAATAGGGATGCTATCGACAGTGGTAGTAATCAGGGTCAAGCAAAGCACCTACAGTTTCAGCCAAGGACCTTTCAGCAAAAGCAACAGTATCGTGCCCTAGTTAGAGCCCCAGCTCAGCAAGTGCAACAACAGCCACAGAGACAAGTGCAACAAGCTCTCCCATGCAACTACTGCAAGAAACCAGTGCATTTATGGGAGATTTGTAGGAAGAGATTAGGCGTGTACTTATATTGTGGATCACCTACGTACCAGATGAGGGAGTGTCCTACCGCATCCCCAATAGGCGGATCCTCAGCCCAGAAAGGACTAGTTGGACCACTAGTGGCCCCACAGCCAAGAGGGCCCCTACTTCCTACGCAACAGTAGCAGTTTGCTCAGCACCAGCAAAAGGGAGTACCTCCACAGGGCAGAGCTTTTTTAATGACCGTAGAGGAGGCTGAGCCGACTAGTAATGTGATAACAGATTCTATTCTTCTCGATTCTATTCCCGTTATTGCCTTATTTGATTCTGGTACATCGTATAGCTTCATATATGTATCCTTTGTGCTTAAGAATAGTTTAGTAACAGAACTCTTGAGTAGGAATTGCAAGATCACGACTGGTGGGCGCACTATCCTAGTCAGTGATACTTTCAAGGGGCGTCGTGTTACCTCGGGAGGCCATAATTTGGATGCTAGTTTACTCATAATGCCACTTCCAAGTTTTGACATTGTCCTTGGAATGGATTGGTTAAGTACGCACCATGCTAGCATAGACTACCACGAAGGATGTGTACTATTTCGCCCTCCAAGAGAGCCAGAATTTATGTTTGTTAGGAGAGAAGTTGAGCAGAGTGATAGAATTATTTGTGGAGCCATGGTAGCAGAGAAGGACTTGCAACACCCTATTATTGTAGAATTTCTAGACGTATTTCCTGAGGAGCTACCAGGATTGCCACCGGACAAAGATCTTGAATTTTCTATAGACTTAGTGCTTGGGGTAGAACTGGTGTCGCAGAAAGTCTACAGGATCAACAACAGTGAGTTGGCAGAACTGAAGAAGCGGGTTGATGATTTGCAAGACAGGGGTTTTATTAGATCGAGTTCCTCGCCTTGAGGAGCCCCGGTCTTATTTGTACCAAAGAAAGATGTGTCGGTACGAATTTGCATTGATTACAGGGCTCTGAACAACCTCACCATCAAAAATAAATACCCGCTACCAAGAATAAACGATCTTTTTGATCAGTTGAGCGGTACGAGAGTATTTTCAAAGATTGATTTGAGGTCTGACTATCACCAATTGAAGGTGAAGAAGAAAGATATTCCAAAAATGGTATTTCGGACAAGATATGGTCAATATGAGTTTATTATGATGCCATTTGGGTTGACTAATGCCCCGACAGTCTTTATGAACTTGATGAATAAGGTGTTCCACCAATATCTTGACAAGTTCGTTGTAGTATTCATAGATGATATTGTTGTCTATTCGAAGACACCGGAAGAGCATGAGAAGTATTTAAGGATTGTGCTAGAGACCCTTCGGAAGGAGAAACTCTATGGAAAACTCTCAAAATGTGAGTTCTTCCTGGATAAGGTAGAGTTCCTTGGGCTTGTGGTGACTGAAGACCGGATATCGGTGGATCCAAAGAAAATTACTGCTGCAGAGGCTTCGACCACTCCGAGTTCTATTGCAGAGATCAGAAGCTTCTTAGGATTGGCCGGGTATTACAGAAAATTTGTAAAGGATTTTTCTTGGATCGCAGAGCCGTTGACTAGACTCACTCAGAAGGATGTATAGTTCGTGTGGACCGAAGAATGTCAGGCTGCATTTAATAAGCTAAAGAAGAGAATGACCACAACACCTATTTTGACGGTGCCATTGGGGACATGGGGATTTGTCAGTTATAGAGATGCTTCGGGGAAGGGCTTGGGATGTGTTCTAGAGTAGAACAAGAAGGTAGTGGTATATGCTTCTAGACAGTTATGGCCAGATGAGAGAAACTATCCCACTCATGACTTAGAATTAGCAGCAGTAATTTTTGCTCTAAAGCTGTGGAAACATTATCTGAATGGAGAGTGTGTAAAAATATACACTGACCACAAAAGCTTGAAGTATGTCTTTATGCAGAAAGAGCTGAATATGAGGCAGCGCAGGTGTCTAGAACTGATGAAGGATTTTGATATTTCACTACAGTACCATCCCGGAAAGGCTAACGTAGTTGCCGATGTCTTGAGCAGATATCCAGTAGCGATGTACTTGACAACGGATCATCACTTATTAGCCGAATTGGATAGCCTGGACATCGAGGTTATTATTCCATGAGTGGAGACGCAGATGATGGGCATGTAGATTCAGTCAGGATTGATGGAAAAGATCCGAGAGACATAGTACCAGGATGAGGGTCTGCGAAACCTCAGAGCTCAAGTGCATGCATGATTGATGGATGACTTCTCTATTGCTGAGGATGGTTCATTAAGGCACGGGACTAGGTTATGTATGCCTAGTGGGGACTTGCGGGAAGAGATCATGCAGGAGGCTCATCGTTCCCAGTATTCTATACATCCGGGAGCTAACAAGATGTATAAGGACCCGAGGGAACACGTGTGGTGGTATGGGATGAAGTGAGAGGTAGCATGTTTTGTCTCTAGATATTTTGTCATATCCCAGTCCCAAAATACTTAGGACTAGGACACGTAAGCATGCAGGCCGCATGTATATAGCAACTCCAATATATGGAAACCATAACACATGTGCACGCAGTATCATGAAAAATAATTCACAAGTGGTAAAACTATCACAAGTCACATGGTATAATCTAAATCTCATCCACAGGAAATATAAATAAATAAATAACTAATATCTATGAAACTATATCTCAATATAAAGTATCTAAAGATTATAGTCGGATGAAAACAAATCCAATACCAACTAGAATATAAAAACAACTATAATATAAGTACATCATCTAACAATCACGGAGACCGAAGAGAAGACCTCCTCGAAATATAAGTAGCCAGTCCGGATCTGCGCTCCTGCGAATACTCATGAATATCTACACCTGGAAAGGGACCAGGTCCTCAGAGGGAGATAACAAGATACATAGAAGCATGCCATAAAGTAAATACTGAATAAATAAAGGGTGAACTAACCAGCTAAGTGAAATGCACTTTGAAGACAACCTTGGTTCATATGGGTAGGTAAAAGGTATAAAGCATATCGCCAAGCCAGAGGCTAAGTATCTAGCATTAGCTGTAAACTGGATGCCAGAAGTATATGCTGACTACATCACCGATCATGATAGCGCACAGCAAGTAACCTCTGCCGGATGTATCGATAAGCATATATGCCCATAACCAGGTAACCTGAGCCCATAACCGGGTAACACATGGCCCATAACCGGGTAACACTGAGGCTCACGGTCCCGTAGTTTACTTTGAAACTACGGCAGCCAAATGTCTGTCCCATACGCCTACTAATTGTCTTTCCCGCCCAATGTCAATGTACAAGTCACGAACACGACGTGGACATCTCATACTATAATGCAAGTCGCTATAGAAATAAACTACTAAGCTAAATACCGTCACACGTGCTGCTCACACCGATGGCCAGTCGAGAATGAGGCACGCGTCCCTATATGAACTCACTCTGTGACGTGCAATGATACGTGTCAAGGCCTGGGGAGTTATACCGATAACTCCACAACTTTAGGTGGATCCACTAGACACTAGGTCAAACATAATCCTAACATCAACGCCTTCGTTGACTGCACCCGAGTCTCTCTCGGACATGCACAGTTATATAATATATTAAAATAATAAATATGCAACTAATAATACAGAATTTAAACAGTACAACAAGGCAAGATATACTTGCCTGGCAAGAAGTTATATAGTCCCAATATCCGGCTCCGGAAGTCGCACAGAACGATCCAATAGCTCTTCTGGGTCAGCGTGCACAAGCTCGGGAATCGGGGGTGACTGCTGTATGTTGTCTTCGGCATGGGTGACGGGTCCATAATGACGAGGATGAAAGTGAGGATATATATATATATTGATTAGGGTTAACGTGATTACAATGGTGATAACGATGGTAATGATGATGGAAATAATAATAATGGTGATTATGTGGATGATGATGGGGTGATGGGGTGATGGTGATGACGAGGATGATAATGTGGAGGATGGTGATGACGAGGATGATGATATGGATGATGGTGATGACGAGGACGATGATGTGGATGAGGGTGATAACGAGGATGATAATGTGGATGATGGTGATGACGAGGATGAGATAATGATGATGGGGTAATGTTGATGATGATGATGGGTGTTAATGATGATGATGCTGGTGATGGGATGCTGACCGAAGTCTGGCCAGGGGAAGGGGAGGTCCGGCCACGGGAGGTGGTCGAGCAGGGAGGAGGAAGTCAGGGAGAGGAGTTAATGACAGGGAGGAGCTGGGTCGAGGTCAGGGATAAGGGGAGATGGTGGTGGTGTTACACAGGGAGCAGGAAGGGAAGGACAACAGGTGTGCTTTGTCGTCCGACGACTTCAGGCGAGTGGCGGGTGGAGGAGAGTCGACGAGGGGGCTATGGTCGAGGAGGGGGAGAAGGACAGAGTTCAAGGGGTCGTGGTCGGGTGCTCCAGCGGCTCAGGCGAGGAGTGGTGGCTCAGGATGAGGAAGTCGATGGTGATAGTGACTGGGGTGGTCGACGATGGGAGAGAGAGATCAATGGCGATGGTGTATGAGGAGAAGAGTGCAGCGGCGTTCAGGTGGACAGCAGGCATCGACGACTCGGCGAGGGGTTCGTCGACGGGATGGCAGTGGGAGAAGGCCGGGTTCTGGCGGAGTCGGGTTCAGCGGATGAGCAGCGGGTCAGCGGGATGTACGGCGCAGCGAGTTCGAGGAGAGGCGGGGTGCAGGTGCAGCGGGACACGGCGTAGGAAAGGAGACGACGAAGGGGAAAGGTCCGACGAGGCTCTAGCGACGGGTTGGCCGGGGAAGGAGGTTGTCACGACCCGCACCCGGGGTAAGGGTACTAGTCGGAAACAACGTCCAGCCTACGCCGCAGAATCGGCGGTAGAACGCTGTCTAGAAAGTCTATCTAATATAATGAACCACCAAAAGATAGTGTACTCAATTACAGAACTAAGATAGAATGAACACGAATCAGATAAGAATAGAATAGTCATCAACTCATGAGTTTAAAATAATACCTCAATGAGTCTGAAGACTAACAAAGTAAGCTAGAGACAAATCCAGTACAAAAGAATACTATCATACTACAAAGCTACACTCCAGGGTCAACTGTCTCAGTTGGGATAAGTCCCTCTTGAGCCAGGCTCTCCGAATCTAAACCCACAACATCCTGGGGTCCATAATAGGTAGGGTACTCCTCAGTGTCATCTGGAAAAATATATCCAGTCAGGAAAGGAGCAGAGTACATCTCTAACAGCAGTTCTAATCCATGATAAAAACTATATAACAGTAAATAGATATGGATAAACAAGATGCACAATAGATACAAGAGATATATAGACAATAAGGAAATACTGGAAAGAAATACAATAATGAACAATATGCCAATGAAATAATAATACTAATGACTAAGTGTGTGAGTACTAGCTTAACATGTGATCGGCTTGGGCAAGATACAATGCGGCCTGGCTAATCATACGTGCGGTGCATGATCAACACTATTCGCTTACCAATACTTTATTCAATAGAGATTTGATCACATATCTATACTAATACTCCCTACCCCCAACTGGTATAATAGATCCAACCACGGTATGCTATGGTACTAGATTCCCAAAGAAGAGAGCGACTCCTCCCAAAAATCGGTGTCTGTACATGTACAAGATAACCAATAAAACAATACTTGCACCATATACACCATATACCAAGAAATAACATCTCATGACGAGATCCGGATATACCAATCCGTGTAACCATAGTGTCAAGAGAAACATGTATATCTATACTAGATACAACGAACATAGAGGATATCATAAATGAAAAACTATCAGAGAATATACTCGCCTAAAGTCCAAAGAACAGTCTCACAGATGTCTGACTCGGTACCTCGAAGACCTAGATATAGAATACCACATTAATACAAGGTCCCGAAAAGAGAACAAGTCAAACTAGTCAACTTCTAGGTCAAATAAATCAATTCTAAGTTAAAAGTCAACTATGGTCAACTCTAAAGTCAACTAAAGTCAAACATGGTCAAACCAATGTCAACCTCTCAGGACATCTATATAAATAATATAGAATAAAAATACACAATTAGGAATCAAGGTCTTGATCCCAATTGGTACCCATACAAAGTATAAATAATATACACTCTAATATAAAGTATATACAAACCAATATTTATACAAATAATATAATATATTACTACTAGTATTATACCTCACAAAAGCACATATATATATAAGATATATAAATCAAAATACATATATATATAAAATAATTTAATAACTATATACTTATATATATATATATATATATATATATATATATATATATATATATATATATATATATATATATATATATATATATATACATATAAACTTACATAATTAAATATCAATAGTTACATAACACATGCACATATTAATGTACATATTTTACATGGCTAGAAGCACACATAAAAATATATTCATTAATATACAAATAATTATATAATAATTATAAATAATATAATTACACATTTAAACACATAAATATATTTTATAAAATATTTATGTATAAATTATTTTATTAACATAAGTACATATATAATTACATGCAAGAAAGCTACATACATATATTTATACACCACATTAGAACACATAGAAATATAGATCTATACTACAATAAATACCATAATAAATACACTAAAATAATATATAATATCTATATATATTTACTAATTATAAATAAAGAATTTAAAGCATAAATAATTAGATCTACACATAAACACACCAAATTGGAAAGTTTTACACCGTATCCCACTAGATCTAGGATACGCATGTGACACGAGTCCAACACACAACCAAATGTACCCCGAAGGACACAAACAAGTCACAAATAATATTTATAAATAAATCAAAGTGTCAAAAGTAGATCTATGTGTCCGTGTCAAAATACGACATGTACAAAGCCCCGTGTCGGAGGAAAACCCCCAAAATGACACGTATCACCAAATAGTTGGGATACGAACCACATGTACCCAAATATGGATACGACACAAGCCCCAAACACATAATCACATGCCCAATTGATCTATAGGATCAATTAACACACACAACAAAATATAAATTCGGAATTCCAACAAAATTGACACAAAAAGTACCATAACTTTCTCCATGGGTCTCCTATGAACACAAAATAAAGTCCTATGGGTAGTACATACATATAGGTTGATTTTACATGATTAAATCTCAGATTTAGAAGCTATTTAAATGGGAAAATCTGAATTATACCTATTGGAAGATGAATTCCCAATGAAACCTCCAATTGAGAAGAACTTGCTTCCAAATTGTAGATCCTTGCTCCTCTTTGTAGATCCTAGCTTTCTTTTTCTAGATCCTTGCTTCCTCCTTCTCCAATGGTGAATTGGAAAGAATTTGAAATAAATTTGGTAGGGAATTGGAATGAGAATGGAGAGAATTTGGGAGTGAGAATTTCTAGATCTAGATTTGGAATGAGAATGAGAGGAGAGAGAAATTTCCCCCCCTCTTTTAATAGGCCGGCCTTGCCCCTCTCCCAAGCAATTGTAAAATGTCCAATGTACCCCTTGGGGCCTCTCATGAAGAAATAATTAAGGAAGAAAGCTTCTAGTCTAATCACTTAATTAATTTAATCCATCTCCTTAACTATGGGCTTTCTAAATGGGCCAAATCTAACTATTTAATTCATGTTGGTCCATGGGTCCAAACTACACTAGTTGGGTCTACTAAAATAAGTCCAAAATAATTAAATAACTACCAACAACAATTAAATAATACAACAAAAATTATTTACCATGCACAATATTTATTTAAATAGGAAATTACTAAAATACCCTTTTTTCTAAAATATGGTAGTGACAAGTCTACCCTCCTTAAAATAATTTCGTCCTCGAAATTCAAAGACGAAAACTACCCCCAGAAAAACACATAACAAAACTAAAGAATCACAACTAACTAATGAACAGAACTAGAAATAACATACCTCAAGGTACAAACAAATATGGATAACGCTCTCGCATGTCATCCTCTCTCTCCCAGGTAGACTCCCCCGGAGAGTGATGCCTCCATGCGACGCATACCAAAGGAATAGTCTGGTTCCTCAGCACCTTCTCTCTCCGATCCAGAATCTCAACTGGCTGCTCTGGATAGCTAAGAGTAGGGCCCACCTCTATCTCTGAGTGATCCAATACATGACTAGGATCTGCCACGTATCGTCTCAACTGCGATACATGAAACACGTTGTGCACTCCCTCTAATGCAGGTGGCAAGTCTAGTCTATAAGCAACTGCACCGACCCTCTCTAGAATAGTGAAAGGTCCGATGAATCGCGGACTAAGCTTTCTGCCTCCACCGAAGTGAATCGTGCCTCATGTTGGAGAAATCCTCAGAAACACCAAACCACCCACCTAGAACAAAACACCATCTTAAGAACTTAATCTATAACAAACAAGAACAAGCACAAACAAAATCTAAACTATACCTCAAACTCCAAAGGTCTTCGATGGCTATCGGCCCAATGCCGCTGTCTGTCCTGCGCCACTCGAAGTCTGTCTCTGATCAATTAAACCTTCTCCGCTGCATCCACAACCATCTCTGGCCCAAGCAAAACTCTCTCTCCAACATCGTCCCAAGACAAAGGAGTACGACACCTCCGACCATATAGAGCTTCAAAAGGTGACATCTCTATACTGGCCTGGTAACTGTTGTTGTAAGCAAACTCTACCAAATGGAGATGGTCCTCCCAAGAACCCCAGAAATCTAGTACACATGTGCGCAACATATCCTCGAGAGTCTGGATAGTCCTCTCTGACTGCCCATCTGTCTGGGGATGATATGCAGTACTGAACTTGAGCTGAGTGCCCAAACTCTCCTGCAAACTCCTACAGAAATGAGAAGTGAAACGACTATCCCGATCTGAGACTATGCTGACAGGAACTCCATGTATCCTAACGATCTGTCTCACATACATCTCTGCCAGCTTCTCCGTAGACAAACCCACCTTAAAAGGCAAAAAGTGGGCCGACTTGGTCAACCTATCAACAATGACCCAAATCGCGTCTTTTCCTCCTGGAGATCGTGGAAGTCCGGACACAAAATCCATAGAAATGTGTTCCCACTTCCACTCTGGAATGGGTAATGGCTGAAGTAACCCTCCTGGCCTCTGCCTCTCGGCTTTCACCTGCTGGCACACTAAGCATCTGGATACAAACTGTGGCACTTCCCTCTTCATGCCATACCACCACACACTCTCTCGCATATCCCGATACATCTTGTTAGCACCTGGATGTATGGAATACTGAGAGCGATGCGCTTCCTGCAATACCTCCTCTCGCAACTCCCCACTAGGCACACATAATCTAACTCCATGCCTCAAAGATCCATCCTCTGCAATAGTGAAATCATCCTCCAATCCTGCTCTTACTTGAGCTCTGATACTCCTCAAAGATATGTCATCATATTGTGCTGCCTTGATCCTGTCCATCAAATCTGAGTGTATCTGCAATCCCCATATCTGCATAGCACCACCAGGAACAATCTCCTCAATGTCCAAGCTCTCCAAGTCCTCCAACAAATATCGATCCTGCGTTAAGAACATAGCTACCGGATACCTGCTCAAAGAATCGGCAACTACATTGGCTTTCCCAGGATGATATTGCAAAGAGATATCAAAATCCTTCATCAGTTCCAACCATCGAAGCTGCCTCATGTTTAACTCCTTCTGCGTGAAAACGTACTTCAAGCTTTTGTGGTCTGTGAAGATCTCCACACGCTCTCCGTACAAATAATGTTTCCACAACTTCAGAGCGAATATGACAGCTGCCAACTCCAAATCATGGGTAGGATAGTTCTTTTCATGAGGACGCAATTACCTGGATGCATAGGCAATCACTTTCTCATGCTGCTGAAGAACATAACCTAAACCCTTCCCCGATGCATCACTATAAATAGTGAAACCTCCGGACCCTGATGGCAACGTCAAAATAGGAGCAGACGTCAACCTCTTCTTCAACTCCTCAAAAGCAACCTGACAATCCTCCGTCCAAACAAACTCCACATCCTTCCTTGTGAGTCTGGTCATCGGCTCGGCAATCCTCGAAAAATCTTGCACAAACTTCCTGTAATAGCCTGCCAATCCCAAGAAACTCCTGATCTCTGCTACTGAACTCGGAGTCTTCCAAGATTCCACTGCTGAAATCTTCTTCGGATCCACTGAAATACCATCACCAGTCACAACATGCCCCAAGAATTCTATCTTGTCCAAGAAAAACTCACATTTGGACAACTTTCCATACAACTTCTTCTTCCTCAGCACATCCAACACAATCCTCAAATGCTCCTCATGCTCCTCAGGTGTCCTCGAGTATATGAGTATGTCGTCGGTGAACACCACCACGAACTTGTCAAGGTACTGGTGGAACACCTTGTTCATCAAGTTCATAAATACCGCCGGTGCATTAGTCAAACCAAACGGCATCACCATAAACTCGTACTGACCATACCGAGTTCTAAAAACAGTCTTCAGTATGTCCTCCGGCTTCACCTTCACCTGATGGTAGCCTGATCTCAAATCTATCTTAGAAAATACCTTCGCACCACTCAACTGATCAAACAGATCATCAATCCGTGGCAAAGGATACTTATTCTTGATAGTGAGATTATTCAAAGCCCTGTAATCAATGCACATACGCACCGATCCATCCTTCTTTGGTACAAACAATACCGGGGCTCCCCATGGTGAAGAACTTGATCTGATAAACCCCTTATCCTGCAATTCGTCCACTTGCTTCTTCAACTCGACCAGCTCGCTGTTGTTTACTCTATAGACATGCTGTGAAATTGGTTCTGCACCTGGCACCAAGTCTATAGAAAATTCAACATCTCGATCTGGCAGAAATCCTGGCAATTCCTCAGGAAACACATTCAAGAATTCTACTATCAACGGATGTGGCAACTCCTTGTCTTCCACCATAGCTCCACAAATAATGCCTTCTCCCTGCTCCGCAGCTCCTCTAGCAAACTCGAACTCTGGCTCTCCTGGCAAACCAAATAAAACTCTACCTCCTCTACAGTCTATGCTAGCACGGTGCCTACTCAACCAATCCATCCCAAGTACAATGTCGTAGCTCGGAAGTGGCATTACAAGTAGACATGCACTCAACTCTCGGCCTTCCAGAGTAACTCTCCGATCCTTGCAAATATCATTAACCAGGATAATGCCTCCCCCGGTCATGATCTTGCAAGTCCTAAGCAAAGACTCAGCTACCAAACCATGCTTCAGAGCAAAAGAAATAGATACAAAACTATGGGAAGCACCACTATCAAACAAAGCTAAAGCTGAAATGGAATCAAGAAGAATAGAACCTGCGATGACATCTCCGATGGGTTCCTCCTCTTCGACGGTCATAGAAAACACTCGTCCCTGTCGAGCACCTTCCTGCTGTTGATGTTGGACAAAACGTTGCTGCTGTGTCGGAAGCGGTCCCCTCGGCTGTGCTGCAGGTGGTCTCGTCTGTGTCCTCGAAACTGGAGCTGCTCCCTGAACTACACGACGAGGACACTCCCTTGATTGATGCCCTTCAGTACCACAATACAAACAAACTCCTAACCTCCTCCTGCAAACTTCCTAGATGTGGCCGGGCTTCTTGCAGAAGTTGCATGGAGCTTGCTGTAACTGTCTCTGCTGCTGAGGTGCCTGGTAAAAAGGCGCTCTAGCTAGAGTCTGGTTCTGCTGTGGCTGCTGGAAAGGTCTGGACTGGAAATGAGAACGTTTGGCAGATACTGCACTGTCGTTGGCCCCCGGAAAAGAATCACGGTCTCTCTTGGTCTTCAAACCCAGATCCTGCTCAACCTTGCGTGCCTCCGCAAGTATCTCCGAGTATGTCTCATAAAAAGACGAAATGAGGATCAATATGGCACATGATAAAAGATATCAAGGAAAGGACAGTTTAAGGGATCAAGTATCAATGTCAAAGGAGAATAGTTGAATCAAAAGAATTTTTCTAGATGTGATTGAGTATCTCAGCCTATATCCTATATCCTATTGCAGGCTCGTAGTAGTACAACTAAGTTGTCGTACTACCACGACATCACATACTTGTGAAGCTAGACCTGCATGGGCCACCACCAAAAACGTGTCACGACCCGCACCCGGGGTTAGGGTACTAGTCGGAAACAACGTCCAGCCTACGTCGCAGAATCGGCGGTAGAACGCTGTCTAGAAAGTCTATCTAATATAATGAACCACCAAAAGATAGTGTACTCAATCACAGAACTAAGATAGAATGAACAGGAATCAGATAAGAATAGAATAGTCATCAACTCATGAGTTTAAAATAATACATCAATGAGTCTGAAGAGTAACAAAGTAAGCTGGAGACAAATCCAGTACAAAAGAATACTATCATACTACAAAGCTACACTCCAGGGTCAACTGTCTCAGTTGGGATAAGTCCCTCTTGAGCCAGGGTCTCTGAATCTAAACCCACAAAATCCTGGGGTCCATAATAGGTAGGGTACTCCTCAGTGTCATCTGAAAAAATATATCCAGTCAGGAAAGGAGCAGAGTACATCTCTAACAGCAGTTCTAATCCATGATAAAAACTATGTAACAGTAAATAGCTATGGATAAATAAGATGCACAATAGATACAAGAGATATATAGACAATAAGGAAATACTGGAAAGAAATACAATAATGAACAATATGCCAATGAAATAATAATACTAATGACTAAGTGTGTGAGTACTAGCTTAACATGTGATCGGCTTGGGCAAGATACAATGCGGCCTGGCTAATCATACGTGCGGTGCATGATCAACACTATTCGCTTACCAATACTTTATTCAATAGGGATTTGATCACATATCTATACTAATACTCCCTACCCCCAACTGGTATAATAGATCCAACCACGGTATGCTATGGCACTAGATTCCTAAAGAAGAGAGCGACTCCTCCCGAAAATCGGTGTCTGTACATGTACAAGATAACCAATGAAACAATACTTGCACCATATACACCATATACCAAGGAATAACAACTCATGACGAGATCCGGATATACCAATCCGTGTAACCATAGTGTCAAGAGAAACATGTATATCTACACTAGATACAACGAACATAGAGGATATCATAAATGAGAAACTATCAGAGAATGTACTCGCCTGAAGTCCAAAGAACAGCTCACAGATGTCTGACTCGGTACCTCGAAGACCTAGATATAGAATACCACATTAATACGAGGTCCCTGAAGGAGAACAAGTCAAACTAGTCAACTTCTAGGTCAAATAAATCCATTCTAAGTTTAAAGTCAACTATGGTCAACTCTAAAGTCAACTAAAGTTAACACATGGTCAAACCAAGGTCAACCTCTCAAGACATCTATATAAATAATATAGAATAAAAATACACAATTAGGAATCAAGGTCTTGATCCCAATTGGTACCCACACAAAGTATAAATAATATACACTCTAATATAAAGTATATACAAACCAATATTTATACAAATAATATAATATATTACTACTAGTATTATACCTCACAAAAGCACACATATATATAAGATATATAAATCAAAATACATATATATATATAAAACAATTTAATAACTATATACTTATATATATATATATATATATATATATATATATATATATATATATATATATATATATATACATATAAACTTACATAATTAAATATCAATAGTTACATAACACATGCACATATTAATGTACATATTTTACATGGCTAGAAGCACACATAAAAATATATTCCTTAATATACAAATAATTATATAATAATTATAAATAATATAATTACACATTTAAACACATAAATATATTTCATAAAACATTTATGTATAAATGATACGTATCACCAAATAGTTGGGATACGAACCACATGTACCCAAATATGGATACGACACAAGCCCCAAACACATAATCACATGTCCAATTGATCTATAGGATCAATTGACACACACAACAAAATATAAATTTAGAATTCCAACAAAATTGACACAAAAAGCACCATAACTTTCTCCATGGGTCTCCTATGAACACAAAATAAAGTCCTATGGGTAGTACATACATATAGGTTGATTTTACATGATTAAATCTCAGATTTAGAAGCTATTTAAATGGGAAAATCTGAATTATACCTATTGGGAGATTGATTCCCAATGAAACCTCCAATTGAGAAGAACTTGCTTCCAAATTGTAGATCCTTGCTCCTCTTTGTAGATCCTTGCTTCCTTCTTCTAGATCCTTGCTTCCTCCTTCTCTAATAGTGAATTGGAAAGAATTTGGAATAAATTTGGTAGGGAATTGGAATGGAAATGGAGGGAATTTGGGAGTGGAAATTTCTAGATCTAGATTTGGAATGAGAATTAGAGGAGAGAGAAATTTTCCCCCCTCTTTTAATAGGCCGGCCTTGCCCCTCTCCCAAGCAATTGTAAAATGTCCAATGTACCCCTTGGGGCCTCTCATGAAAAAATAATTAAGGAAGGAAGCTTCTAGTCTAATCACTTAATTAATTTAATCCATCTCCTTAACTATGGGCTTTCTAAATGGGCCAAATCTAACTATTTAATTCATGTTGGTCCATGGGTCCAAACTACACTAGTTGGGTCTACTAAAATAAGTCCAAAATAATTAAATAACATCCAACAACAATTAAATAATACAACAAAAATTATTTACCATGCACAATATTTATTTAAATAGGAAATTACTAAAATACCCTTTTTCCTAAAATGTGGTAGTGACAGAGGTGAACAGGGAATTAGGGGAGGTGTGTCACGCCCCAGTCCTAAAATACGTAGGACTAGGACACGTAGGCATTCCAGCCGTGTGTATATGGAAACTCTAATATATGGATACCAATATACACACGTACGCTGTAATATGAATAAAACTCACATGTGGTATATATTTATTGTCACATGTCACAAAAATACTAATCTCATCCATACAATAAGTCACAGATTGGAAATAACTACACTAGAATAAGGAGTCTGAATAATCCATAAATGATAGTCGAGTGGAGACAAATCCACTACCAATGACTATATCAAACTAAATGAGCGAGAAGAGTAGAATCTCTAATATATAATAAATGATGATAAGAGTGTCAGCTAAAGTAGCCATTGCTAGAGATAATCAGTGATGCTCAGTGGGTATGGTCTCCTCGGCAGTAGGTAAAGCGTCAGGTCCGAGACCGTACTCCTGCGGATACTCATGGTCGTCTATACCTGGCAAGGGACCAGGTCCTCAGAGGGACATAACAAGATACATAGAAGCAAGCCAATTGAATACAGTAAACATGTAATATGTTTGAAAATATATAAGTACGCTGTACTAGACAATCTATATGAATGCAAATGAGGACAACTTTTTGACGTATGGGCAAGGGTAGGCTACTCGATCTAATCCTCACAACTCACACACCCGTCTAGAATATCAGAAATTGACATACCGCGGGGGTAGAGACCAGCGTGTGACTCCAGAAATCGACATACCGTGGGGGAGCAACCAGCGTGACACACTCCCGTAGTGCGAGCTAGATACTACGGTTTACCAGAGTGGTTAAAGCCGATACACCTAATGATTGTCCTCTCATGATACTAGGTGTCAAGTGTGTGTCAACATATCTAATATATAGTAATGACTGAATAAAACTACACATGCAATGAATATATAGAAATATAAATAGCATGCAATGAATATACAGAAATATAAATAGCATACAAAGTACTGTAATAATTTGGCAAGGTATACTTGCCTGGCAAGAAGCTATGTAGTCCCAATATCCTGTTCTGGAAGTCGCGTAGAAAAATCCAATGTCGTCGGGGTCAACGTGCACAGGCACGGGAATCGGGGGTGTCTGCTGCGGTTGTCTTTGGCGTGGGTGACGGGTCCATGATGGCGACGATGATGATGATAACGAGGGTAATAATGATGGTGATGATTAAGGTGCTGATAATTGAGGTTATAATGATGAGGGGATGGAGATTATGATAATGATTATGGAATGATGATGTGAATGATAATGGTGATGTTGATTAGGATGATGATAATGAATGGTGATGATAATAACGACGATGACGACGATGTTGATGACGACGACGATGGCGAGGATGATAATAGGGGTAATGGTGATGATGTGGATAATGATGGAAATGATGGTGATGACGAGGATGATGATATGGATGATGGCGATGACGAGGATGATGATAGGGATAATGGTGATAATGTGGATGGTGTTTAATGGGATGATGATGGTGATGATCGATGATCATGATGATAATGATGATGATTATGATGTTGATGATGATAATAGATGATGGTGATGATGATAATGGAGGGGGTGATATTTGCTCCGGCCAGGGGGAGGTCCAGCCAAGGCGGAAGAGGAAGACAGGGAGCAGGGAGGAGGAGGCTCGGGTTCAGGAAAAGGTCGACGAGGCTGGGCTGTGGGATAGCTGCTGTGGTGGACAGGGAAGAGATGAACGGTGGTGGTGTGGTGCAGTGGTTGTGGTGTGTTGTCGACAAGGGGGAGGACAGAGAGGAGACGGCGGGTCAAGATGTGCAGAGGCGGGGAAGAAAGGAGGACGGGGAGGCTCGGTGTTGCTGGAGGTATTGTTGGTGGTATAATGGTGGTGGTGCGGTCGTCAATGGAAGAGGCTCGAGGTGTCGTGGCAGCGGGGGGATGGCCAGGAAGGGGTCGGAGATAGAAGAGGACGGAGAGTCGTGCGGTGGCGTCAATCACAGATGCTCAGGCGAAGGGGGTCGGCTCCGGTCGATGGGATGCAGCGGTTCAGGGAGGAAGGGAGAGGAGGCTCGGGGTGGATCCAGTGGAGGATGGAGAGGGCAGTGGAAGGGGAGGCTCGGTCGAGGAGGAGAGCAGGGGAGCTGGTGGTGCAGGTGGAGTCCGGCGAGGAGGATTCTCCGGCCAGCGGGTGTAGGCAGGAAAGGAGAGGAAGAAGAAGATGAGATGAATAGGGGATCGGCTAGGTATAGGTTTAGGGGTAGGTTTTGGAAAACTAAGGAGAAAAGGGAAATTTGATTATTTATACATGTAGATTTTTGGGTTTGGTTTGACCTAAAAGTTTGGGCTTGGTCAACCCTCCTTGGAGTGGGCCTTGGCCTCATATGATGATGTTGGGGCTATTAATTACATTGTTTAGATACAAAAATGGGGTTTAAATGAGGGGACGATGTTGTGCGTTTGCACATTCCAAAAATTATTAGAAAAATTTATATGAAGGGAAAAATAGATTTCTTCATATATTGTCCAATGGTGTGGGCACCTTAATGCAATTTTGCATAAAAGCGCCCAACAATTAGGAAAATTACACAAATATGAAAATTAAATTATTTTAATTAAAATTACTGCGCAAAGTGTTCTGGAATTAATTAGAAGTACATAGGAATAAAATTAGGTGGGACACAGGTGTCATGGACATAGAGGACTCAGTGTAGAATTTTATCATAAATTTGGGTTGCACAAAACGGTCTAGATTGTGTCTCCAATTTCGATTGGAACGCACAAGGGTACAAAGTTGAAATTTATCTAGAATTAGGAAATAATGTCCACGATATTTATTGTGCGACTAAAATATAGCACAAGAGAGCATAATTATAAGTTACACCGAGGTCAAAATAGCAAACGGGCATGTCTAGGACAAGGGTGTGAAGTTTGTAGGAAGGCATTAGCTATTGTAGTGCTCCAATTATCGAGGCAACGGTGAGGTGCCTTGTATGACATAAATATTGCAAAATTAAAATAAATACCATGTTCTATTTCTATTTGGGTTCAAACTAGCCCTAGTCTCACTATCTAAGCCAAGTAGCCCTAATTCTGGGTGAGGGGGTTTACAAGGTGGTTGTCGACTGTATAGTTATTTTAGGTTTTGGGTTTTGATGTGGAAGAAAAAAATAAAGAAAAGAAAGAAAGAAAAAGGTTGTATATATACATGTGTAAACTAGGGTTTGTGTTGACCTAGTGGTTGGGCTTGGTCAACACCCTTGGGCTTGGGCCTTGGGCTCACATGGGGATATTGGAGGGCTATAATTTATATTGTTTAAAATGCAAGGTTAGGTTTAATTGAGGGGGCGATGTGCACGTTGCACATTTCAAAAATTTTGGGAAAATTTCTATGAAGGGAAAATAGGTTTATGCATGTATTGTGTCCAACGGTGTGGATACCTCAATGCACTTTTGCATAAAAGTGCCCAACAATTAGAAAATTGCACAAAGATAAAAATTGGATTTTAATTAATTAAAATTAATGCGCAAGGTGTTCTGGAATTAATTAGAAGTACATGGGGATAAAATTAGGTGGGACACAAGTATCATGGACGTAGAGGGCACAGAGTAGAATATTATCATAAATTTGGGTTGCACAAAATATTCAAGATTGTGTCTCCAATTTCGATTGAAACGCACAAGGGTACAAAGTCATATTTTATTTAGAATTAAATAATAACGTCTGCGACGAATGTTATGCGACTAAAATGTAGCACAAGAGAGTATAATTATAAGTTACACCGAGATCAGAATAGAAGGCGGTCATGTCTAGGGCAAGAGTATGAAATTTGTAGGAAGACAATGGCTAGCGAGGTGCTCCAATTATTGAAGTAACGGTAAGGTGCACTATATGATATAAATATTGTATAATTAAATAAAATATCGTGTCCTATTTCCAATTGGACACAAACTAGTCATAGTTTCTCTATCTATGCTAAGTAGGCCTAATTTTGGGTGAGGGGGTTTACAATCTACCCAACTTAAAATAATTTTGTCCTCGAAATTAACATAGGGTAGGGTTCTCTCTATCTAATCTCACTTGGTCACAATCTACTTAAGTTTGATAATGTAATTTCTACCCAACTTAGAATTTATCCATCTATCACATAAGGCTATGCATTTAAGAAAACTATTCCTCAAATTATTTAATCATGTTATTCAATCCTCAAAGTTTTAACACCCAAATTATATCATATATGATATGCCCTAAATCAATTATAGAAGAGAGCCACAAAGTCATGTGATTAGCCTGTGGGGTATATCTAGTACTATCAATGTATCAACTTATACCAAGCATGAGGTTCATCTTTTCGAAATAAAGGAAGACGGAGAACAATAATAAAGAGTTCAGGGGGAAGGTAATAGAATAGAAGTATGGAGGTCAAGGCATTTAAAGAATTCAAATGGGAATTGTCAAGGCAGTTGTGGATTGAAATCTTATTTGGTAAATTTCTATTCGCATGTTCATATCGGAACAGTTATGTAACGATAAGATATGCTCAAACATATCTAAAGGGCAAGTACATTCGTCTAAGAGCTAATTTAATTTTATCTCAATCCATATAAGTAGTCATGCAAAGGGCGAACTAAGCGCACTAAGGTTGATCAGACCGTAATACACTGATTCTGAAATGTATTAGTGTGTCGACCCAATAATACATATATCATGATCAAGCTCGATAAAAAAATATAAGCTTGCAAAACTATGCTGTAACAGCAGCATAAGTCACGGTAGTACAGAAATATAAATACGCTGGATTATGATGAAAGAAGGTACAAAATAATTCAAGTTACAAAGAGGATAAGACTCTACAGTCTCTAAAGTTGTCATACTAACTCCTTGTCTAAGTCTCTAGTCGACTAAATAGGGGTACGGGCTTCTAAGTTCTGCAGTTTGAATAAACATTATATTCTTATGCAAGTCTATAGTTAAGGTCATTCAATTACACTTTATTAGTGTGTCAAGAGAACTATGTGATACTAGGTTATGAGGCACACTACCCAACTTAAAAGAATAAATTAATACTGTAATGCCTTAAGGATAATGTAGAAACTCCTATTAAGGTTTACGAGAAAAGGTCTTTGTACTTATTAGGATATCCTATTATATAGGTCATGGTCATCTTAAGTCTTAGTCATAGTGCTTATAGAACAAGTGTCAATAGTAAGAATGAAGACTTATTGGCCTTCAAGGAAAAAGGGAAATATAACTCGTATCGAGGTGTGGTACAAGTTACGTGATTTAAAACTAAGGAATAATCATTAGGTCATAATCTACAAGAATAACTTAAACTATCAAGTTCTAACTACCAATCACTTAATTCAAAATTTAAGAGTAACAACTATAATCCTAGCAAACTATATATCCTAACATAAAATAAAATTACTTGGCCTACAATCAGAAAAGTTAGGTGGCACAAATTAAAAGATGAAGAAAAGAAGAACATAATTTAATCGTCGCAAATTAGCGAACATTAAAGTTACAGAGGAATAAGATATAAAATTAAAATAGAGGGACTCTAGATAATATATTGGTTTCCTAAGGGGAAGGTGGTATGCTAATATCTGTGTTTGAGGTTTGATCGGAAAAAATGTTATATTCATTCCTCTTGGCTTCCTAAGGTACTGTCTGCTAGTATCAGGACAAGAACCTAAATTTATAGTTCTATAATACTATCTCACTATAAAAGTTAAGTTTTGGTCCTAATATTCAACCTTGAATTTCTATTGGTCCCTCAATGCTAGGGTCAAACAATATGGTTAAATTTATAACTCACTCTAGTTGTGTCTATACTACTCTCAAGTCATTCATAAATATATCAAGGGATAATGGTAAATTAACCTATAGGTAAGGGATGCTAGGGTTCATTAGGTAGTAAGGAATGCTAGGGTTTATTAAGTATTCTAACTCAGTGATGTGTCATTATCCTAGTTGTACTCTTAATAGGAAGGTTACCCTACTTATTATCTAACAACAGGGACTTCTATATTCTATGAGAAGACTATACTCAAAGAACTATTAGGAAAACACATGAAACAAGCAGGATGCAGCTATTCAAATAGAACATATTGGAAGGAAGGTGAATCATAGTCGATTATAGATGAGATCCTATACTCTATTCTTGGGGTACAGGATTGCTCGGTATATTAACATAACCGAGACTATATGCTCTCGACCTGCATGGGCCGCCACTAAAAACATATCACGCCCCAGTCCCAAAAATACTTAGGACTAGGACCCGTAAGCATGCCAGCCGAATGTATATGGCAACTCCAATATATGGAAACCATAACACATGCGTATGCTGTATCATGAACAATAATTCACAAGTGGTAAAACTATCACAAGTCATAGGGTATAATCTAAATCTCTTCTATAGAAAACATAAATAAATAAATAACTAATATCTATAAAACTAGATCTCAATATAAAGTATATAAATATGATAGTTCGGATGGAAACAAATCCACTACCAACTAGAATATAAAAATAACTACAATATAAGTACACCATCTAACAATCACGAGGATCGAAGAGAAGACCTCCTCGAAATTAAGTAGCCAGTCCGGATATGCGCTCCTGCGAATACTCATGAACATCTACACCTGGAAAGGGACCAGGTCCTCAGAGGGACATAACAAGATACATAGAAGCATGCCATAAAGTAAATACTGAATAAATAACGGGTGAACTAACCAGCTAAGTGAAATGCACTTTGAAGACAACCTTGGTTCGTATGGGTAGGTAAAAGGTATAAAGCATAGCGCCAAGCCAGAGGCTAAGTACCTGGCATTAGCTGTAAACTGGATGTCAGAAGTATATGCTGACTACATCACCGATCATGATAGCGCACAGCAAGTAACCTCTGCCGGATGTATCGATAAGCATATATGCCCATAACCAGGTAACCTGAGCCCATAACCGGGTAACACATGGCCCATAACCGGGTAACACTGAGGCTCACGGCCCCGCAGTTTACTATAAAACTACGATAGCCAAATGTCTGTCCCATACGCCTTCTAATTGTCTTCTCCACCCAATATTAATATACAAGTCGCGAACACGACGTGGACATCTCATATTATAATGCAAGTCGCTATAAAAATAAACCACTAAGCTAAATACTGTCACGCGTGCTGCTTACACCGATGGCAAGTCAAGAATGAGGCACGCGTCCCTACATGAACTCACTCTGTGACGTGTAATAATATATGTCAAGGCCTAGGGAGTCATACCGATAACTCCACAACTTTAGGTGGGTCTACTAGACACTAGGTCAGACACAATCCTAACGTCAACGCCTTCGTTGACTGCACCTGAGTCTCTCTCGACCGCGCATAGTTATATAATATATTAAAATGATAAATATGCAACTAATAATACAAAATTTAAACAGTATAACAAGGCAAGATATACTTGCCTGATAAGAAGTTATGTTGTCCCAATATTCGGCTTCGGAAGTCGCGCAGAATGATCCAATAGCTCTTCGGGGTCAGCGTGCACAAACACGGGAATCGGGGGTGACTGCTGCGGGTTATCTTCGACAAGGGTGAAAGGTCCATAATGACGAGGATGACAGTGAGGATATATATATTGATTAGGGTTAAGGTGATTACAATGGTGATGACGATGGTAATGATGATGGAAATGATGATAATGGTGATGATGTGGATGATGATGGGGTAAGGGTGATGGTGATAATGAGGATGATAATGTGGAGGATGGTGATAACGAGGACGATGATGTGGATGATGGTGATGATGAGGACGCTAATATGGATAAGGGTGATGACGAGGTTGATGATGTGGATGATGGTGATGACGAGGATGAGATGATGATGATGGGGTGATATTGATGATGATAATGGGTGTTGATGATGATGATGTTGGTGATGGGCTGCTGACCTGAGTCCGGCTAGAGGGAGGGGAGGTCCGGCCAGGGGAGGTGGTCGAGCAGGAAGGAGGAAGTCAGGGAGAGGAGTCAATGACAGGGAGGAGCTGGGTCAAGGTCAAGGATGAGGGAAGGTAATGGTGGTGTTACTCAGGGAGGAGGAAGGGGAGGACAGCGGGTGTGCTTCGTTGTCCGACGGCTTCAGGCGAGTGGCGGGTGGAGGAGAGTCGACGAGGGGGCTATGGTCGAGGAGGAGGAGAAGGACGGAGGTCAAGGGGTCATGGTCGGGTGCTCCAGTGACTCAGGCGAGGAGTGGTGGCTCAGGAAAAGGAAGACGGTGGTGATGGTGACTGGGGTGGTCGATGATGGGAGGGGAAGATCAATGGCGATGGTGCAGGAGGAGAAGAGTGCAGCGGCGTTCAGGTGGATAGCAGGTCATCGACGGCTCGGCGAGGGGTTCTTCGACGGGATGGCAGCGGAAGAAGGCCGGGTTCCAGCGGAGTCGGGTTCAACAGATGAGCAGTGGGTCAACTGGATGTACGGCATGGCGAGTTCGAGGAGAGGCGGGGTGCAGGTGCAGCGGGGCACGACGGAGGGAAGAAGACGACAAAGGGGAAAGGTCCGGCGAGGCTCTAGCGGTGGGTTGGCCGGGGAAGGAGGTGAACAGAGAATTACGGGAGGTGGTTGTCGGCTGTATAGTTATTTTAGGTTTTGATGTGGAAGAAAAAAATAAAGAAAAGAAAGAAAAAAAAAGGTTCTATATATATACATGTATAAACTACGGTTTGTGTTGACCTAGTGATTGGGCTTGGTCAACACCCTTGGGCTTGGGCCTTGGGCTCACATGGGGATGTTGGAGGGCTATAATTTACATTATTTTAAATGCAAGGATAGGTTAAATTGAGGGAACGGTGTGCGCGTTGCACATTCACAAAATTATAGGAAAATTTTTATGAAGGGAAAATAAGTTTATGCATGTATTTTGTCCAACGGTGTGGACACCTCAACGCACTTTTGCATAAAAGTGTCCAACAATTGAAAAATTACACAAAGATGGAAATTGAGTTTTAATTAATTAAAATAAATTTGCAAGGTGTTCTAGAATTAATTAGAAGTACATGGGGATAAAATTAGGTGGGACACAATTGTCATGGATGTAGAAGGCTCATATTAGAATATTATCATAAATTCGGGTTGCACAAAACGATCAAGATTGTGTCTCCAATTTCGATTTGAATGCACAAGGGTACAAAATAGTATTTTATTTAGAATTAAATAATAACGTCTGCGACGAATATTGTGCGACTAAAATGTAGCACAAGAGAGTATAATTATAAATTAAACCGAGATCAGAATAGAAGACGGTCATGTCTAGGACAAGAGTGTAAAATTTATAGGAAGGCAATAGCTAGCGAGGTGCTCCAATTATTGAAGCAACGATAAGGTGCACTATGTGATATAAATATTGTATAATTAAAAAAAATATCATGTCCTATTTCCAAGTGGACACAAACTAGTCATAGTTTCTCTATCTATGCCAAGTCGGCCTAATTTTGGGTGAGGGGATTCACATATTTAGTGTGCCAGTAGGTCAAAGCCGAGAGGCAGAGACCAGGAGGATTGCTACAGCCCCTACCGATTCCTGAGTAGAAATGGGAGCATATCACGATGGATTTTGTTCCCGAACTTCCACGCACTCCAGAAGAAAAAGACGCAATTTGGGTCATTGTTGACAGGCTGACCAAATTAGTCCACTTTTTGCCTTTCAAAGTGGGATTGACCATGGAGAAGCTCGCCGATTTATATATGAGACAGATAGTCAGGTTGCATGGAGTTTCAGTAAGCATCATGTCTGATTGGGATAGTATATTTACATCCCACTTTTGGAGGAGTTTACAGGCTAGCTTGGGTACCCAACTCAAATTTAGCACTGCTTACAACCCTCAAACGGATGGACAGTCAGAGAGGACTATTTAGACGCTCGAGGATATACTTCAGACATGTGTACTAGATTTTGGTGGCTCGTTGGAGGATCATCTTTACCTGGTAGAGTTTGCATACAACAATAGCTATCAGGCCAGTATCGAGATGTCTCATTTTGAGGCTTTGTATGGTAGAAGATGCCGAACTCCATTATCTTGGGACGACGTAAGAGAGAGAGTACTTTTGGGACCAGAGATGGCAGTTGATGCTGCATAAAAAGTGAAGCAGATTAGAGAGAGACTTCGTGTGGCTCAGGATAGACAGAAGCAGTGGACTGATAGCCACAGGAGACCGCTAGAGTTTGAGGTATCGATTTATTTATTTAAATAATTATTATATTCTTAGATCATGCATTAAGTTTCTGTTTGGTATAGGTTGGCGACTTAGTGTTCTTGAGGATCTCTCCGACACGTGGAATAATTCATTTCGGTGGAGGTGGGAAGCTTAGTCCAAGATTCATCAGATCTTTCAATATTCTGGAGAAGGTCGGAGTAGTAGCTTATTGACTAGCCTTACCGCCTACATTGGAAGGAGTACATAACGTGTTCCATGTGTCCCAGCTGAGATGATACGTGGCAGATCCTAGCTATGTATTAGATCATTCGTAGCTTGAGGTTGGACCAAGCCTCCGTTATCCGGAGCGGCCGGTGGAGATCGTATACAATAGAGATAAGGTGCTTCATAACCAAGTAATTCCCTTGGTCTGCGTCGCTTGGAGGCATCATTCTTCCGGTGAATCCACTTGGGAGCAGGAAGAGGAGATGCGAGAGCGTTACCCCTATCTTTTTACACCATGAGGTAATTTTCTTATAGTATTTATTCTGCCCTAAATTTTAAGGACTTGTAACCCCCGTATCCTGAAATTCTAGATTAAATGTTATTATTAGGTTAATTTGGGGCTATTGGAAAAAAAATTCCATAATTTTTGGTTAATTAAAAACTAGTAACACTAATTTTCTAGGATTTGCAAGAATTTATTTTAGTGTCAGACAAAATTAAAAATATCCCAAACTTTTTTATTAGGTTCTAAATAATAAAATATATTTTCTAGAATTTTCTGAGAATTTTTTGATTAGTTTTAGCATTTATTTTGAGTTAGTTATGAAAAACTGAATTAAAAACTAATTTTTTGAAAAAGAAAAACTACTCAAATTAACCCGCCCAGTCAGCAGCCAGCCTGGCCCGCGTGTTAGACAGCACGGCCCAGTAAGCGGGGCCCAACGGTCAGTGAGATAGGGCGAGGGTGGGTGCGGGTGAAGCGGTCCAAGCCAAGCCGAGCCGAGCCGAGTCGAGTCCTAATCCGACTCGGACTCAGCCGAGCCAAGCCGGTTTGAACGTTAGCCGTTTGATCCGAGCGGGCAGCAGCAGATGGACACTATGTGGCACATCCTTTAGCCGCGGATTCTCTCTCTCTCTCCTATATGTATATATATATAGTATTTGGTTTATAAATTCTAGGGTTTTCTTTTAGCCAATTTTGGAGAATTGTACTCTAGGGTTTCCTTCATCTTCCAGAAGCCATTACTCATAGCTCTGGATTCCAAACATGGCCCAGTTTCTTGCATTAGAACCGTATTGAGATTAGTTTTTTGAATATATAAATTGTTTCATAAAATTAGGAATATTAAATTCTGGAAAATTCGTAGAGCACAGCATATCCAAAAATAGATGCGGCTAGATGTTTTCACGATTTTGGGAGAACCAGGAATCAGAATCATGAAACACTTGAAGCTTCAAAAAGCTAATGTTAAGATAATTGACATATGTTTTTCCCAGGATTTAATATGAAATATTTATGTACTGTTAATTTTATAGAACTTCTAGGTTAACAATCAACCACCGTTGCACAATGTAATTTTAGGTATGTGCAATAATTTCCAAACGAATTTAAATTTTGATGAGCCATAAATAACAGCATGTTTTTTATGCTTAAATCTACAGAAAATGATGCATGAAACTCAAGTTTGCATCGATTGACTTTTTGGTCAACTTATCGCCTCGATTTGCGTGCCATGAGTCTCGAGTTGATAAAATTCAATTTTTTGGACAAAATTTAGGAATTAACCTAAAAATTAGAATAATAAGATTAAATAGGATTTTAGAGTAATTATTTCAGAATTAAATAAATTAAAATAAATTATCTTTTGATCTGGTAAATTTGTAATACATAGGCTATTTGGACTTTGAGTTGGACTCTGATTCATACCAGCAAAGGACCACAGGCGAGTACATTTTTGTGATCAATTTTAGTGCTTGATAGTCTCTATAATGCATGCCTAGTATTAATTATTTGATTCTTGACACTTGTTACACGAATTAGTATGATGGATTCTTATTATGAGATACGTGACTGTTCTGGATTATTGTTATTTCTTCGTGACTAGTTTGGAATCCATGTGTACTTATGGGAAGAGAAAATATTTAGTGGACGTGTGAACTACCCTTTCTATCCCATGGCCTTTCTGTAATAATAGCATCCATGCACGACATGTGTGGTTTGTCGGATATTACCCCCTAGCCGTTCACATGTCAACAAGGTATTTCAAATCACATAGAGTAGTTGTTCCCATCTGTTTTTCCATACTTTGCAGTTATTTTTTTTATGGCTTGGAGATATTGTACTATATGTTTGCCATGACAGGACTTCAGCATTGGTTATTCTAGTTGCTTTTTTGTAAGTTCAGTTTGTTGCTATCATATATTCTTTACTATTTATTTTTTTATAGCTTCTACCATATGTTGGAACTATTTTCACTGTGATGTACTCGTTTCTTTCCTGACTGGATAAATATTTTAGGTGACTATACTGAGAATGAAATCCCTACACATTATGGATCGTATGCTAGCAATATAATAGAGCCTGATCTTGCCCTTCCGAAGGATCAGGGAGAGTTAGTAGCTCAGATACGGTCTGAATTGGAGTAGTTTAGTGGTAGTTAATTTTTTTAGTTATTTTTGACTGGATTATTCTCCGGCAGTTTAATATTATACTTTGGATATTTAGTTTTTGGGAAAATTTCTTGAGCCTGCATCAAGACTATTATTTCATTATTATCTTGGTGCATTCATTTAAAAAAGTGCCCATGATTGAGTATAGTGTGGAGATGTATATATGTTTTGAGTTATAGATTATACTTGTGGCTTATTGTACAGCGTTCTACCGTCGACACTGCAACGTAGGCTGGGCGTACTCATGACTCATGCTGAAATCCAGGGTATGGGTCGTGACATATAGGGAACTAAATATCCAGATTCACGGCTAATAAATACTGGTGGCTAAATGCCCAAAATGAGTAAAATATGAAATAACAAGCAGAAAAGGAGACCCACTCATTTTTTTCAGTGGCCATCCGCCTGGTGTGCACCATTAATCAGGAGAAAGTATGCTTGATCCTCGGGTGCAGGCTCTAAACCTGGCAATACAAAACCAGTGGGATTAGACCTCAAATAGCAAGTACCACAATGGAAGCACGAATGCAGAAATAAAACCAGGTTATAAAATAGATACATACATACATATATAGTCATGTCTCGTAATTTTGGTTCATATCCTATCGTGGCACAACAATCTAACCCTACAACCAAACAAGGATAAGGGTTAAACCATCGAACCATGATAGTTCATATCCCTAGACTATTTGATAACAGATACAGTACACAAACACGCTCAATTATATAATCGACCAATCACTTCTACAGTTTAGGTGGAGTCTAGGTTATCCCAGAGATATTATGTATATAGGAATCCACAGATCGAACCAGGTACTAGCAGGGTTAACCGAGCCACAAATTGCCGCATAGCACATAGTGGTATGCACTGGTCCCTCATAAGGCCACCGTGCTAAGATCGCATAGAATCTATAGTATCATATAATAGTCGGATATTGCCATCCATTAATGAGGATTTAAACAATATCCATTGAGACTAGCCTGCACACCCCAATTCAGATGACTGGAGGTGGCTAGTTAGGCACGATCTCAAGATTCTATTTCCTCCCAATGCTCTACAAGTTTAGTTGCCTATTTAATCCTAATGTTAAATGGAATTTCATGGCGTGGTCACATGGTATTCCCCTTATATGTCGTACCATAGTACGGCCATGCTAAATACGAATCCACTTTGTCACTTGATAGTTTAATTTGAATTTATTCCAGCGTGATAAAACAATCAACAGATCCTAGCCACGCTTGGTCATTGACTAACCCTTATGTCCATGCAGGTGATTGAGTCATATCATATATCACATAGCGTATAGGTACACCACAGTGTAAATATGTAATATAATTGAGTAGGAACACTTAGCACGTAGGAACACATAACACGTAGTAAGTGTATCAGCACAGATACAAGTGGTCGGGTCAAGACGCATAGATGGGTATAATACTTTTTGGTCAAAAAAATCACACATACAACTCATAAAGTCCAAAGGAACATTCAACCAAAACTAGTCCAATAAAAAGTGTGCAAGAGGTCACATGCGCTCAGAAGGATCAAGGCCGCATAAGAAGTCAGGCTGTATGGGAATCCTGGCCGCATGGAGTCATGCCGTATTGAGTCATATCGCATAGAGTCTTGGCTAGGTCTACTCCTCAGAATAAGTGATAAGGCGACGGGGAATAAAGTGTCTGTGATGTGACATAAAGTATGATATGACATAAAGTGTGTCAGAAAGAAAAGACAAAATCATGAAAAGATGTGCTACGATTTCAGAATCATGCATCCAAGGATGGTAGCAGCATACTCTGCTTACCGCATAAGTGTCAGTGTCGCATGGGGTTCGATGCCGCATGAAGTATTTTGGACTTAGCAAAATTCTTATTTGTTCAGCGAGTGGACACAAGTATTCAAGGATACTTGTGCGATGGCAGTCATGCGTCTAACAAGATGGACTCACGTTGGTTAATATGCGGTAAGAGCTCTGGCCTCATAACCCTTTAGGGCCGCATAACACTCTCAGCCGCATATCTCGCTGGCCGCATGCAGACTTCTTCTTCTCCAACAACAGGTTCGGCCATGGCAAAATCTCTCAAAAACTAAAATCTCGTTCCTTCATAAAAACTACATTTTAACTCCGAATTGAGTGAACCAAAAGCCAAAACATTCAAAATAAATTGCTCCATCCTTCCCAAAAACTATTTTGAAAATACTATAATTTAGTAGATAAAAACCACCAAAAACTCAAGGAATCTAAGAAATACTAAGTTAGAAAAGTAGATCTAAGCAAATCTATCTATCAAAACCGAGAACTCCAAATATTAAAGTGGTCAGAATCATCATAAGCACATAATAGACAAATAAAATGCAAAGAAAGAATAAGAAACAAAAATCAAAAGGTTTCTCCATGTAGTGCAAGGTGTACTTGCCTAGAAATGAAAGAAAGAGGGGAAATGAAAAATGAGAGAAGTGTAAAACAAGTTAGCTTATATCGCTAGGGTTTGAGGTTTAGACCATGGGTTCAAATTCATGAATAAACCAACCCACATATAAACCATGAACCATGCTAAATCAAAGAATAGGTCTAGTCTCCATGCAGGCAACCTAATGATCATGTGAGCAAGAAATACTCTAAGCAAACAAGAAATAAATATATTCTAAAATATATATTTCAGGTACGGAGAGTGACAGATCTGCGAGACCCTCCTAGCTCCGATCATCAAACACTGTAATGATCCATGCTAGCTATGCTCGTTTAGTGTCCTGTACTGGCCCTTGTAGCCTATCATGAACGGATCTACCAGATTTACCTGCTCTGATCATTAAAGCACTGTAATGATCCATACAATCTGTACTCTTTCAGTATCCTGTATTCTATCCACATAGTTTTCTTCAAACTATTGAAGAGATGAACAGATGCTACTGCTGCAGCTTTCTAATTTTTACAGTATGTTAGTATCACCCAAATCTGTGTACTAACCATAGGAAGATCATATGAGAGCTTCCAGAGCCATTCTTTTTTACTCGCTGCAGCTTGATAGTGCAAAGAACTCTGAGAGTAAAGAGTATTTCTTTGACTTCCACGATATAACAGCACCACCCTGGAGAAGTTACGTCCTCCTGTGGATCTTTTACTCTTATTTCTTGAGCATCAACTGGCATTACCGAAGCCTTTCTTCATATCTGGAAAACTATTGTACCTTAGAATATACTACTGAGTTCTCCTAATAATTTTGATGACTCTCTTCATAGCTTTCAATATTCAATACATATACTGCTTGTGACTGACTCAACATCCCTACAACAAAAGCTATGTCAGGCCTGGTGGTATATGCATCTTGAATCATTCACCTGATAATGCTTGAGTACACCAAGTGTCTGACATTTTCCTTGGATTTGGTTTCATATCTATGTCACACCTGAGGAGTATCGTCCCTGATACGTAAAGCGTGTGATCAATATTTTATGCTGAGAGCTTATGATTTAGCAAGCCCACCTGGCATCAAGATTATCTTATATCCTCAGAGCTTGTGACTTAGCAAGCCCACCTGCCATCCAGATTATCTTATATCCTCAGGATGGCATCCGCAATCCCATGTCCTGAGTTTGGACAAAAATGATATCTTTGTTCTAGTGACACTTCTTGGACTAGTAAGTCATCAACATAGATACAAACGATGACTCCTCCATTATCAGTGAACTTCATGTACACACACTTGTCCGTCTCACTAATCCTGTGACAACTTTGACTATATGACTTGTCAAACTCCTGCTGCCATATCCTGGAAATTGCTTCAGGCCGTATCAAGATATCACAAACTTGCAAACTTCTTCAAACCTGAATGATAATAATTTTAACTATTGTCCATAAATCTTTCATGTATGTCTTCATCCAAGACTTGATGTCTTCCCATCATCTGATAAATAATCAGCTTGTAAATAGCAAATACGATAATCATCATCCTGATTTATGATACCATCATCGAAGTACCAAAGAACTCAATCCTCTATTGTCTGAGAAAACCCCTAGGAAGATAGCCTAGTCTTGAACTCAACTATTATGTCTGTTTTCATCTTTATCGACTTTGAAGATCTTATAAGAATCTGATTGGTTTAACTCCTTCAGGCAGATTGACCAACACCCAAGTGTGGTTAGAGGTTATTGAGTCATACTCATTATTTATAGCCTCTCTCTAGAAAATAGCATCCCTGGTCTTCATATTCTTATCATAAATAAGAAGATCTGCTTCCACATGGTAGGTGACAAAATCTTTTCCGAAGTACTTCACTCCCCTACCTCGCTTAGACACTGGCTCTGCGAGTTCTGGATCGATCATTATCGTTAGGATGATAACTTTATCTTGGACTACATCTCCATTGGAAACTTCAACCTCCTGTACACCCATACTATTTTTTAGAATATCCGCGATAACAATGTTCTTGTGCCTTACAAATTTATCTTCGAAGTATTTTACGTTACAAGATTGAATGATATGATTAGATTTGATATCAAGAAATCTCCGAGTATTACTTTTATCAGCATCAACCGGAAAGATTATCTATATAGTCCTCGATTCCAGCTTCTTTTAATTTTAAAAGCTTCATAGACGCCAGACACCCCCACACTCGAATGACGTTCAAGTTTGATCTGACTCTCAACTATAGTTCCTGAGGAGTGACATCAGACGTTGCGTATGACACTCTGTTCAGAATGAACGTAGCCGTCTGCACATCTTCTCCCCAAAAGTAGTTTGGAAGACCAACAGTCAACAACATTAAGTTTATTATTTATGTCAACGTCATGTTCTTTCTTTCATGTACTATATTTGATTGAGGATAATACGGAGAAGTTGTCTCATTAAAAACCCTATGTTCTTTGAAGAACGATGCGAATTTAATAGACCTATACTCCCTCCTTGATCAATTTTGAGTCTCTTGAGTTGTTGCCCCATTTGACGTTCAGACTCAATCCTAAACTCCTTGAACTTCTCGAATGCTTTGCCTTTTGACTTGAATAGATAAACGAATCCGTACTTCGAGTAGTCATCGATGAAAGTAATGAAGTACTTCCTCTTGGCCTTTTTGGAGAACTGCTTGAAGTCCCAGATATCTAAGTGAACTAACTCCAGAAGATTTGTACTTCAGTTTACCCGTTTGAACAAATTTCTTACGATCTTTGTCTGCGCATAGACCTTACACTTCTCTACCTCCTTACCCCCATATTTGGAAATAAACCCTAGACTAGACATCTTGCAGTACGAAGTATATGTCCTAGTCTGGGGTCTACAACTCTTACAATGAGACTTTTCTTACAAGCAGAAGCTCGAACATCCATTTGATACCGAACATCTTGTTTTAAAGTATGTCTGATGCCATGATATCATTATCTGGCGACTATGGATGTTCACTTTCAAGTCTGCATAAGACTTCCTAAGATTAGGTCCTTGGTAATCACTGGTACGTTGATACACGCACTCATTTAACTGTAACTTCACAAAGTTCAGAACCATTGTCCCAATCCCCAGATCCTCTGCGTGATTCTTGCTTGCCATCAAGATCTTCACCACTGAAAGGTTCGACCTTGATCAACTACTCTTCCTAAAGCATATGCGGCGTGATGCACCAGTTTTTATCCACCGATCATCAACTACGCCATAGGAATTAACCTGCGCAATTATAACAACCAAGTTAAATAATCAAAGGAACCAAGTTTAGTTATACCTTGCTATATTGGTTCGGATTGGTTCTACTATCAAGTCATGTATTGTGCTGTGACCTTCATGTGCATAGGCCACCATGCGCCAATCCATGCGCATAAGCCACCATATGCCAATCCATGCACATAACCAACTATACGCCAATCCATGCGCATAAGACATCATGTGCCAAGACGCCAAAACCTCCAATGCCCTTCCATGTGCCCAGTCTTGCTATACGCCAAGGTCTGCCATGCGCCAATATCCTCCCCTTGTGCACATACTCTATAATCCTTGGTCATCTTGTAATCTTTCTTCCAACTGGAACATGCGTCCTTCAGATGCTATCTCCTCCATCCTCGAGAATGGTAGGTTCCAACAATTCACTTTCGATATTCGATAAATGACTCATTCCCTTATCCAAATGTTCGAAGTGAATTTCGTCATTATTCTCAAGTTTATGAAAACTTGTGTCCAGAAGACTTGATCGAAAGTTCTCCATCTTAATTCGGATCTTGCTTTGAGAATCTTATTCCCGAGGCTTAGCCAAAGATGGAAGAATGCATGATCGAGATTAGAGGTTCACACAAAAGTTCTCACTCTGACTTTTCTCGATCACCACGAAGAACTATATAAAGATTTTGATTACAACTTGCTCTCAAGATTATAAAGGAATAAAAAAATTTACATTCTTTCTTGCACTCGCAGTTGCAAACGGACAAAACAGAATTACAACTAGCAAAAGAAAAGAGAAAGGGGAAAAAGCAAATTTGCTTGCTGGGGTGATGAAGATCACCGTTGCTCAAAGCAAGATTCGCTCCCACATGATCTGCTTTCAGGAACCAGCAAGTTCACGTAGAACTTCTGGAATGCTTGTTGTCACCTCTTTTTTGGACTCGCACAAACTTCTTGGACACCAATGGTGGCGGCAGCAACAACTCTCTTCGTTTTCTATTTTTTGAAGAAGTTCTCAAAGAGGCACGGAGAGAGTATTTATAGAGAGAGGGTGAAACCCTAGCCGTCCATTAGTTATGAAAAGGTAGGAATAAGTTAATTGCGAATTCCTAAAAGATAGGCACGAATTAATTTCAAATCCCACAAAACACGAATCTGAATAACTGTCCACATATTTTCATAACCATTCAAATATATCTGAAAGCACCGGCCACACAAGCAACCTCACATCGGCCGCTCATGTAGCATCGCAAACCGTAGCGCATGCGGCAGCCCAAGCAACAGTCCATGCGGCAGCCCAAGCAGCAGCTCATGCGGCCCCACCTATGGCCGCCCATGCGGCCACTCATGCGGCCCGAGTGCGATCGCACATGCAACTCGCGCATATCCGAGCGCATCAAATTTGCACATGTACCATACGACGATGTCGACGTACTAAGCACAAAGTGCGCCAACAAAGCGCTACTTTGCGCCCTTGAGCCTGAGTTCGAGTCTCTAAGCCTCTTTGGGGCTTAGCTCCTATAAAAATAATTTTAAGAGCATGACAAAAAGCATAAATGCTTTCAAGAGGAGTTAATCCTTTTTTCTCATAGGAAAATACATCCACATGGCACCTATGTGCCCCACCATACCCCATGTGCACACCTCAACTCATACAAAGTATTGTATTAAGATGCCCACTAGGTGGTGCAGCCAATGTGGGACTATCTTTACTGGTCCAAAGAAAATAACACCAACAATTCATTGTTGCATGCATGGATGAATCTGGGATGAGTCAAGTTCATTGTTGCATGCATGAATGTATTTAGAAAACTAAGAGTCATGTTCATTTCTCTTGGTGTATCTTGAGTTCTATAAATAGCTAAGTGTAAGCAAAGGGTTGTAGTATGGAACAAATCAATTAAGCAAGAAACAAAGTTGTTCTTATAGCCCCTAAAATCAAATTCTCTTGTGTATCATCTTCTTTGTATCCCAAAAGTGGTATCAGAGCCAAAATAAAGAAGAAGAAGAAGAAGAAGAAGAATAAGAGCTCCTCACAGGGAGAAATTAGTCAAACTACCAAGAAGAGCAGAAATAAAAAAGGATAAAAAGGAACGAGTTATCGTAGATGGAGTAGATACTATAACCATCTTCTGCCAATGTATTTGCCGCTGTAATTGACAAGTTAGACAAAAAGAAGAAAAGCAAAAAAAATTTAAGACTCAAAGAAGCCTGAAAGGAAAGGAAGGAAAAAGAAAAAGGAAAGCAGGAGATTGAAAAGAAAAGAAAAAGCAAGAGAACGAAAAAGAAGAAGAAAAAGAAAGTAGGAAGATGAAAGAAAAAAAAGAATAAAGAAAGAAAGTAGGAGAAGAAGGAAAGAGAAGATAAAAAAGAGAAGATAAAAGAAGAGGGAAAAAAGCATGAGAAGAAAGGAAAAGGAAAGGAGAAAAAAAGAAGAAGGAAAAAAGAGAGTAAAAAAGAAAGCAGTAGAAGAAAGGAAAGTGAAGGAAAAAAGGAAGAGAAGAAAAAAAGAAAGCATGAGAAGAAAGGAAAGAAGAAGAAAAAAAAGGAAAAAAAAAGCAGAAGAAAGAAAAAGGGAAAGAAAAAAGGGAAAAGAAATTATAGGGGCCAAAGAGCCCTGAAAAGTATGATGGTTGTTAAGAAGCACTAAAAACCTAAAAAACTGTTCATGTACTAGTTGGATAAACCAACAAGAGGTATCTTTATACATGGAAACAAAACATATTTCACTTCCTAAAGGAATTCATTCATGAAGGAAAAATTAACATTGAATATTGCAGAACTGAAGACCAACTTGCAGATGTGTTTTCAAAATCTCTAGGGGGACAAATCTTCAGAAGAAATGTCCAAGCTTTAGGAGTCAAAAACAAATTTGGTTTATGGGAGGTAGGGGTGCAAACGAGCCAAGCCGAGCCAAGCTTTCATAAGCTTGAGCTTGGCTTCATTAGAATTAAACGGACTCGAGCTCGAGCTTGATAATTTTTTTATTTTACAGCTTGAGCTTGGCTCGAGCTCGTTTATATTAAGCTTGAACTTGACTTGGTTTGAGCTCGAGCTTGGCTTGATAAGCAAGCTTGATTCAAGCTTGATAAACAAGCTTGATAAGCTCAAACTCAAGCTCGTTAAGCTTGATTTTGAGCTTGTTCAGCTTTATTTCAAGCTCATTAAGCTTGATATTAATCTTGATTTTGAGCTTAACGAACTTGATTTCAAGCTAGTTAGGCTTGAATTCAAGTACCTATAATATTAACAATTTATTTATAAAAATTCAATTTAAAAAGTTCTTTAATATCAATTATTAAGAACATATAATTATATACAATGCACACAACCTGTCACGCCCCGATCTCCTGCAGGCTAATCGGCCGTCCACGCTAGGCTGGAATCACCCTCGCCAGCGCTCCCGCGGGACGATCGCTTCGACCCATCCGGGCATGACGTAGCACGAGCGTGATCCACGCCCGTACAAGGCCATGGTTCATTGGCTGGCGGCAAGAGTTCTAAGCCACAGAGTCGCACAGATTGTCCGAGTGCAGCGAAGTCATAAACGCATAGCGATTTGGTAACAGGTTCACTGAGTCGACAATATAGCGAAAATATTGAAACACAAGTTGAAGTAAAGCAAGCTCTTTATTGATATGAACAAGTGTTTCAGGCGGCGTATAGCAGAGATTACAAGTCGCTCAAGCCCCTCTCTCTGAAACAGTAAAAATGTGCCAAGTGGCTACAATTATGGAATAATTGTACAGGCGATGATCAGGCTATGTTCAGGCAATGTTCACAACATTATGTCTTGTATATGTGCTTCTGTTCCGGACCCACCGTTGCTTCGGAGTGATCTTCACACCTTAGCACGCACGAAGGAGGCATCCGCACCGAACGAGGTTCTCCTGCACCCTGCATACAAACTGGTGGATTATCAGTACATTGAATGCACTGGTGGGGAAGCTACTCGTCCGCTCGACAAATCCAAACACGCAATACAGGTTCCGTGCACAACTATTAAGTTGTCTTTCTAGTTGCCTTAGGATCAGTTTTATGCAAGTATTGAATAGCATAACGTGTCGGGCAGTGCGCCGTGCGATGTTAGAGGAAACACGGCGAGACTTACCATTTTACCTTCCCTGTCCAAGGCAAACATTGTTAATTTAAGCACGGGCAAGTATAAGCATTCATGAGGCATAGCATATGCAAACACGAGGGTCGTTTTAACATGATCGTTCAGGTGTTCAGTTATTTCTTGATACGATACAGTGACTCGTACGCGGATAGCCGCTAAGCGAGGATGACTTATCTATATGAACATGAGTCGCTGGCATAGCCATAAAGGACTAATCCCAGACGAGAATGGAACGCAACGAGAGCACACGATGCGCTACGAACCATTTCTCCCATACACGATGGATTACACATGTAGTCCAAGGCCAAGATAGAATGCAACCAAGTATACGATATGTTACAAACCATCTTCCCGGCACACGATAGACTACACATGATGTGGTCCTAGGCCAAGTAGAATGCAACGAAAGTACACGATATGCTATAAACCACTCGCCTGCACACGATGGACCACACTTGAAGTTCCATCCGGATCAGAGCGGCTCCAGTGCCCCGGAACTGTCCGTGGAACAATACCTCATTTCCGAGTTGTCCGCGACATACACTTATTGGTTTCTTTTCTAATTCCATTATTTTGCCAAGCAGGCTACGTGAGTTTTGCCAAACAGGCTACGTGAGTTTTGCCAAGCAGGCTACATGAGTTTTGCCAAGCAGGCTACGTGAGTACACGAGAACAGGAGTACACGAGAACAACCGAACACGGATACTTGCAGGTTCGTTCAGGCACGGAACGACTACTTAGTCGTCTTCCGGGGTTTGGACGAAAACAAGGCAACATTCAAGCAGACAAGCATGCATTTATAAGGAACATAAGCAGACACGTTTGCTCGGACCCGAAGGTAAGCCGAGAGTTTGATCGTTAGGGAACTTGGCATGCGAGGGTCTGAATATAAGCAGTATTTCAATTTCCATGTTCTAGCATAAGCAATACAAGTTGGGATTATTCCCTTAGCTAGGTATGTTAGATTTATTAGCATGCAGGGGGTGAATCACCTAGCGACTAGCATGAAAATTCTAGATTTTATGTGCGCTGGCTAAGCAAAGACAAGTTCACCGTAGCCACCCACCTTAGCGATGATTCGCCTCGGTAGAGCGATACGTCAAGCGAGCCTCTGAAAGCCTAAGCAGGATTCCTGTAGGGACAAGTCTGGATATCCTTTGCTTCTCGTTTGAGGCAAAGCGGGTCAGGACAGTTGCACTTTTGCCGTTTGAGTCGGCAGTCCGCTAGAACGGAACGGGGTATTACATCCTACCCAACTCAGAAAAAGTCTTGTCCTCGAGACTTACTGAGGACAAGCAGTAATCTAGGATTGAGGCAATCCTAGACAAGCCGTTGTACTTGTTTATTTGCATGTTCACTTGCACAAGCGTCGAAATCAGCATATCGCTTAGACTGGATCGTGCGCACTTTTGTAGGGCCCCTCTAGCGTGAACACGTCAACCAGCTTAGTGATAGCGAAGTCTCAGCACTCGAGTTTTATCTTTTCTTAAGTCTTGGATGGTGCACAAGTTTAAGGCGTCCCTCGAATAGATGCATTCAACCAAACTTAGAGTCAGTGAAATCGGACAAGCTACTAGCGATACTCTTAAGGGTTCGCACAGGTTGGCACAAAGGCCGCTCGTAGCACACAATCATACAAGCAAGCATATCAATCAAAATATATTTTGAAAGTATTTAGACTTATTGTTGGAACATCCCATCGAGGCATTGAGAGAGAGCGTGCACATAACCCACGAACGAGCTTTTGAAACAGAGATATCGAATCGAAGTCCAAAGACGTAGAAGCCAGGCTCTGATACCAATATGTCATGCCCCGATCTCCGGCAGGCTAATCGGCCGTCCCCGCTAGGCGGGTATCACCCTCGCCAGCGCTCTCGCGGGACAATCGCTTCGACCCATACGGGCGTGACGTCGCACGAGCATGATCCACGCCCGTGCAAGGCCATGGTTCATTGGCTGGCAGCAAGAGTTCTAAGCCACAGAGTCGCATAGATTGTCCGAGTGCAGCGGAGTCATAAACGCATAGCGATTTGGTAACAGGTTCACTGAGTCGACAATATAGCGAAAATATTGAAACACAAGTTGAAGTAAAGCAAGCTCTTTATTGATATGAACAAGTGTTTCAGGCGGCGTATAGCCGAGATTACAAGTCGCTCAAGCCTCTCTCTCTGAAACAGTAAAAATGTGCCAAGTGGCTATAATTGTGGAATTATTGTACAGGCGATGTTCAGGCGATGTTCACAACATTATGTCTTATATATGCGCTTCTATTCCGGACGCACCGTTGCTTCGGAGTGATCTTCACACCTTAGCACGCACGAAGGAGGCATCCGCACTGAACGAGGTTCTCCCGTACCCTGCATACAAACTGGTGGATTATTAGTATATTGAATGCACTTGTGGGGAAGCTACTCGCCCGCTCGACAAATCCAAACACACAATACAGGTTCCGTACACAACTATTAAGTTGTCTTTCTAGTTGTCTTAGGATCAGTTTCATACAAGTATTGAATAGCCTAACGTGTCGGGCAGTGCGCCATGCGATGTTAGAGAAAACACGGCGAGACTTACCATTTTACCTTCCCTGTCCAAGGTAAACATTGTTAATTTAAGCACGGGCAAGTATAAGCATTCAGGAGGCATAGCATATGCAAACACGAGGGTCATTTTAACATGATCGTTCAGGTGTTCAGTTATTTCTTGATGCGATGCAGTGACTCGCACGAGGATAGCCGCTAAGCGAGGATGACTTATCTATATGAATATGAGTCGCTGGCATAGCCATAAAGGACTAGTCCCAGACGAGAATGGAACGCAACGAGAGAACACGATGTGCTACGAACCATTTCGCCCGTACACGATGGATTGCACATGTAGTCCAAGGCCAAGATGGAATGCAACCAAGTACACGATATGTTACAAACTATCTTGCCAGCACACGATAGACTACACATGATGTGGTCCTAGGCCAAGTGGAATGCAACAAAAGTACACGATATGCTACAAACCACTCGCCTACACACGATGGACCACACTTGAAGTTCCATCGGGATCGGAGCGGCTCTAGTGCCCCGGAACCGTCCGTGGAACTATACCTCATTTCCGAGTTGTCCGCGACATACACTTATTGGTTTCTTTTCCAATTCTATTATTTCACCAAGCAGGCTACGTGAGTTTCGCCAAACTGGCTATGTAAGTTTTGCCAAGCAGGTTACATGAGTTTTGCCAAGCAGGCTACGTGAGTACACGAGAACAGGAGTACACGAAAACAAGCGAACACGGATACTTGCAGGTTCGTTCAGGCACGGAATGACTACTTAGTAGTCTTCCGGGGTTTGGATGAAAACAAGGCAACATTCAAGCAGACAAGCATGCGTTTCTAAGGAACATAAGCAGACACGTTTGCTCGGACCCGAAGGTAAGCCGAGAGTTTGATCGTTAGGGAACTTGGCATGCGAGGGTCTGAATATAAGTAGTATTTCAATTTCCATGTTCTAGTATAAGCAATACAAGTTAGGATTATTCCCTTAGCTAGGTGCGTTGGATTTATTAGCATGCAGGGGGTGAATCACCTAGCGACTAGCATAAATATTCTAGATTTTATGTGCGCTGGCTAAGCAAAGACAATTTCACCGTAGCCACCAACCTTAGCGATGATTCGCCTCGGTAGAGAGCGAGCCTCTGAAAGCCTAAGCCAGATTCCTGTAGGGACAAGTCTGGATATCCTTTGCTTCTCGTTTGAGGCAAAGCGGGTCTGGACAGTTGCACTTTTGCTCTTTGAGTCGGCAGTTCGCTAGAACGGAACGGGGTGTTACACAACCATATTGTTATACAAACATGCATAAAATTAGAATTCAACAAAGAACAAATTTAAATTTAAATAACAAAACAAATTTGTAAACTGCCAGCAACGAGCTCCTAAACGAGCTTCTAAACAAGCCAGCTTACAAGTTAGCTCGCAAGCTTCTAAACGAACCAGCTCGCGAGCTCAAACGAGCCGAATACTTCTAAGCTTGAACTTGGATCATTTATTAAATGAGCTTAAAAATAAAGCTTGAGCTTGGCTTGTTTACTAAACGAACCGAGCTCAAACGAGCTTTTATCATGCCGAGCTTCGAGCAGCTTGTGAACGGCTTGGCTCATTTGCAGTCCTAATGGTAGGCATTGTTGGATATGTAAACCAAATTTTGGTAAATTTATTATTGCATGCCTGGATGAATCTATTCATTGTTGCATGCATGGATGAATCTAGGATGAGTCAAGTTAATAGTTGAATGCACGAATATATTTAGAAAAACTAAGAGTTATGTTCATTGCTCTTGATGTATCTTGAGTTCTATAAATAGCTATGTGTAAGTAAAGGGTTGTAGTGTGGAACAAATCAAACAAACAAGAAACAAAGTAGTTCTGTCAGCCCCTAAAATCAAATCCTCTTGTATACATCATCTTTGTATCCCACAATAGGGACCCATTACCTGATGCCTCCATGTATGGTAGCATTGCCGACGCTTTGTACATCACCTTTACTCATCCGGATCTTTCTTTTGCGATAAACCAAGTATGTCAGTTCATGCATCAACCTACTAGCTCCCACTGGATGGTAGTCAAGCTTATATTACGCTACTCGAAGAAAACTGCAACTCATGGTTTATTCTACAAACCTTGTACTATTTCTCTCCAAGTTTATTCTACAATCCAATTTTTTATTCCAAAATAAAGCATTTAGAGGTTGATTACCTCTATGTTCGTGATGAAATGGTCCGTCAAGAACTCCATATCCGGTAGATTCACATAATCGATCAAGTTGCAGATATTTTGACAAAGGGTTTTACTTGACAAGGTTTGCTAACGCCCCATCAGCTTGCGGGGTGTGATAGTCTCTGCCTTGTGATCCTACACCATATTGTAACATGAATATGTTATTTTACTCTCCACAGAAGCAGGGTCACCTAAACAAGAAGTGTTATATTTAACTTTATATTAACTTGGGTTTCTGTTGTGAGTTTCTAGTAATCATGCCCCTCCTTCAGCCACATACCCAGCCCAACCCTCGTTCTGGGAGGTGGTGAATCCATCATTAAATAGATTGCTTCTATTATTGTCTAAGTACCTGTTAGCAATAATAAACATTCTTTTTATTTCTTTCAGCAAATATGCAACTAAAATAAAAATGAGTTCAGAGTTACCGGCCTATGGGAAAGTCGTGCTGAACGCACTGCCCTAAGAGTTGATCCGAGGTCTATGTGCGAACTGTTCTCAGATGCTCCTAGTGGTAAAACCCCCAGTACTACCGGCTTCTCGTTGTCGCACACAACTTCGAGAGATGTGACCCGAACTTAGCCTTGACCAGAATGAAACACGGAAGAGAATGGAGGTGGAACAGATGTTTGCTTTTGATTTTTGGATCAAAGGAAGAGTAAACTTTTGAAGGTTTTTTTTCTCTCTCTAACTTATCAATTGAGAGGAGGGTGGTATAAATAGGTTTATCAACCTCAACTAAAGGCTAAATTTGAGCAACAATTCATGAGTCACCCTCCCATGAAGGAGCCAACATGAAAAAATAAGTGGCTGGGAATAGTTCAAGAGGAAGAATAGGTTGAGGAAAAGGTGGATCAAGAGCATGTCTTTAGGAAGTTGGGTTTGCTATCTATGTGTGAGAACACACATTCAACAATCTCCCCCAAAACCAAGTTCTGAAAACATAGGTAACAAGGAGTACGAATAGAGAATTTCTGAGCAAGTATATACTATGCATAGATGAGATGGACTACAGCCTTGAATCTCACGTAGTGACTATTGTCTTTGTCTGAAGAAGTGCTTGATGGACTATGCCTTCAATCAGACTTCTTGAATCAGATTCAGAGAATAGCACACATAGTACGCTAAAGTTTATTGGGTCTATCAGGGCGGCGCTTTGATTGGCCATGCACACTTTTTCCATATTCATGAGAGTTGTCTGGGGTCGCCCTGACCCATAGTCGCGGCCTTCACGACCTCTCATATAGGTAAGTCCTCAAGGGTTGGTGATAGGTATCAACCCTGCATATAATACTTGGACTTATTAAGAGTTTGAAACTCATCCTGACCATATCACACCGGAACACTGACACCATAGGGATAGGATATCATTGTACAACCTCGTACAGCCACTTGGGCATTAGTTTATGATAATTTAATCTCTGAGTCAGTGTTCCATAATAGTCACCGAAGTTCAGTTTGTTTCTACCCATTGAACCGGCTTCTTGGAATCTCCAGTCAGACTCGGTTGGGTTGCCACTGCTGGTGATTTACTTATGGGCTTAACCACATCCCCCTCAATGATTCTAGGATCAATGTCCTAGACAGACCCTTTGTCAAGTGGTCTGCAAGGTTCTTTTCTGACTTTATATAGTCAAGAACCACATATTTTCCTAATAGGCACTTGATTGACTTGAAGTGCAGCTGCAGGTGCCTGTTCATCTTAGCATTCACAGAATCATATTTTAGTAGTTCTATAACAGATTTATTATCACAATTTATAGAAACAGCAGGAACAGGAATATGAGCAACAGGTATTTGTATAATCAGATTTCTAAGCCATTCAGCTTCTGTACAAGTAGTATCCAAAGCTATCATTTCAGAATCCATTGTACTCCTAGCTATGATAGTTTGTTTACATGAGCCCCAGGAGATTGCAGCTCCTCCTAGAGTAAACACACATCCAGTAGTGGATTTTACATCATGTGAGTCAGTAACCCAGTTTGCATCTGAATAACCTTCTATGATATCTGGGTGTCTAGTATAATAAAGTCTATAATCTATAGTACCCTTAAGATATCTAAATACTCTTTCTAATGCTGACCAATGTGATTGGTTTGGGTTACTGGTATATCTACTCAGTCATCCAACGACAAATGCGATGTCAGGTCGGGTTCTATTCGTTATATACATAAGAGAACCTATCATCTGAGAGTATTTATGTTGTTCTACAGGTGAACCTTCATTCTTCTTGAGAATGATACTGCTGTCAAAAGGAGTAGGAGCAGGTTTCTTATCAAAGTACTAAATTTTTTTAATATTTTCTCAATAGAGTGTACTAAGGATAGAGTATAACCCTCTTTGGATTTAGACACTTGCATTCCTAGAATCAGGTTGGCTTTACCTAGGTCTTTCATGTCAAACTTGCTAGATAAATAATCTTTAGTATTATTTATCAACTCAAGTTTTGATCCTAAAATGAGGATGTCATCTACATACAAGCATAAAATGACACAACTTTCATCAATATTTTTAGAGTATATACATTTGTCATACTCATTTGGCAAGAAACCAAATTCTAGAATCACTTTATCAAATTTGATGTACCATTGCTTGGGAGCTTGCTTTAGGCCATAAAGTGATTTTACTAATCTGCAAACTTTCTTTTCTTGACCTTTAGCAATAAAACCTTCAGGTTGCTCCATATAGATTTCTTCCTCTAGATCTCCATTCAAAAATAATGTTTTTACATCCATTTGATGAATTAACATTTTATGAATGGATGCTAAAGCTAGAAATGTTCTGATAGAGGCAATCCTAGCTATAAGAGAGTAGGTATCAAAGTAATCTAATCCCTTTTTCTGAGTGAAATCCTTGGCTACTAATCTAGCTTTGTATTTTTCTATAGTACCGTCAGCTCTAAGTTTACTTTTGAAGATCCACTTACAACCTATGGGTTTACTACCTAAGGGTAGGTCTGTTAAATGCCAAGTACTATTCTCCATGATGGAGTTGTACTCATTGTTGATGGCTTCTTTCCAGAAAGGTGCATCAGGAGAGGATATTGCTTCTTCGTAAGTTGTGGGATCACCCTCTATCAAATAAGTAAAGAAACCTTCCCCTAAGTTTCTTTCAATCCTTCCTCTTTTACTTCTTCTAGGTTCTAAGTCTTGTTCAGGTTGTGAACTATATGGCTGAAAAATGGAACTAGTAGAAGGAGCAAGAAAAGAGCTGGTGGGGTTGGAGAAAATTCTATTCTTAAAAGAAAATATATTCTCAAAGTAAACTGCATCTCTAGCTTCTATAATGGTATTGTTAGAGATTTCATTTACTTCAGAATGAGTCACTAAAAATCTATTGGCATTGCTATCTAAGGCATATCCTATAAACACAGAATCTACTGTCTTAGGTCCAATCTTTCTCTTTTTAGGTTCAAGAATTCCTACTTTTGCTAGACATCCCCACACTTTGAGATAATTTACTCTAGGAGTTCTACCTTTCCATAGTTCATAGGGAGTCTTATCCTTTGATTTACTAGGGATCCTATTTAGGATGTAACAGGCTGTTAATAAGGCTTCTCCCCATAAATTATCAGGAGCACCTGAGCTGAAAAGTATGGCATTTACCTTGTCTAACAGAGTGCGATTCTTCCTTTCAGCAACTTCGTTGGATTATGGTGAATAAGGAGCAGTCACCTCATGAATTATTCCGTGTTCTTCACAGAAGTTAGTCATATCGTTTGAGGTATACTCTCCGCCACGATCAGATCTAATGATCTTGATCTTTTTCCCTAATTGGTTCTCAACTTCAGATTTATAAACCTTGAATCTATCTAGAACTTCATCTTTGGTTTTGAGAAGGTAGGTATAGAAATACTTTGAACAATCATCTATAAAAGTGATAAAGTATTTCCTACCTCCTCGGGTCAAGATTCTATTGGAATCACAAACATCACTATGAACTAGTTCTAGAAGGTCAGAATTTCTTTCTACAGATTTGAAAGGTAGTCTAGTATATTTTGCTTGAACACAAATCTCATATTTGTGTTTATTATCTACAGGAGACTTGGGAATAAGATCTAAGTTCATCATCCTTCTAAGGGAACCTAGATTCACATGACCTAGTCTATCATGCCAAACATTTGAAGATTCTACATTGGAAACAACAAGAGAATGATTCGACACTTTGTTTATAGTACTGAGAATAAAAAGACCATCATTTACAAATTCTTTTCCAACAAAGGACTCGTTCTTGGAAAATACAACTTTATTGGCTTCCATTACAATCTTGTATCCAGATGCTACAAGAAGGGATCCACAAACTAAATTTTTCCTAACTGACGGCACGTGAAGAACATCATGAAGAGGCAGAATTTTCCCTGATGTCATCTTTAGATCTATTCTTCCTTTTTCTATAATCTGTGCCGAAGAGCCATCTCCTATGGTTATGCCTCCTCCACATGATTCCTGATAGTTTGAAAAATAGGAGCGATCAAATGAAACATGAATATTAGCTCCAGAATCCAACCACCAGTCATCAGAATGGTAAGAAATATTAACTAAAGGTTGATAAGTCACAGACCTGAAAGAACTGGTAGGCCCATTCAGAATCATGTTAGCTTTTGGTTTGGATGGACCTTTTCCCTTATAAGGAGTCTTGATAGGTTCCTTCTTTCTTTGGAAACAGTTGAAGGATAGATGATTTGTTCTCCCACACACCAAACAAAATTTCTGTTGATCCTGAGTCTGACTGAAATTTCTAGGTCTATGGTTTTGCTGGTGTTGATGGTTCTGATGATGAGGGTGAAAGTTCTTCTTCTTCTTGAAGAAGTTCTTCTTGGGTTTGTGAGGATTATTAGACTTGGGTTTTCCTTGGGATGTTTCTACTAGGTTTACCTTAGCCTTAGACTCAGTCTTAGGATTAGACCTTAGCCTAATTTCTTCTTCTGTTCTGATTTTCTTTAAGACTTGAGCAAAGGTAAGTTCACCTTGTGTATGAATAAGCTCCTTTTTAACATCAGACCAAGAAGGGGAGAGTTTATCTATTAGGCAAGCTATCTTATATTCAGTAGAAAAGGTTGAGCCTTTGGCTTGGATATGCCTCATATATTCTTGGAATTCATGGATTTGTTCATTCATTGGTTTATTATCTACCATAAAGTACCTATAAAATGAGAAAGAATTGAATCTTTCAATTCCGGCATCATCACAGCCATATTCATCTTCCAAAGCATCCCAAAGTTCTTTAGCGCTCTTATATTCAAAGAATATATCATAAAGAGAATCAGATAAAGCGCTTAGAATTCGATGGAAGCAATGAAAGTCTATTTCCTTAGGAGTTTTTGGTTTTGAGGAGCTAGAGGGTTTAGACACTCCTACGTCAGACTCAGTGTCATCAGAATTATTTGAGATAGGTGTGGACCCATCAATTGCTGAGATTAATCCTAAAGTGGTGAGCCAAAATTTTATCTGACTCTGCCACCTCTTGAAGTGAGTTCCATCAAACTTAGCTGGCTTAGCAGTCAAAATCTCGTCTTTGCCAGTCATGGTAACTAGTAAGGCGGTCTAAAGTCTGCAAGAATAGTGTTGCTACTCAATGAGGGTGCCTAAGGCTCTAAAAAATACTAGTTCAGTGATCTTGCTGATCAACCTTAATAAATCTTTATTCTATCAAGTTTTGATTAACTTGGGTTAGCTGTAAGGGCCGGTTTCCAGCTAGCGGTGGTCCGAAGACACTTAAATACCATGTCGCTTATGGCTGTTTACACCCGTTTGACAGAAGGAGCCTTTCAGTTTGTTCCCAAGCTTATCTCTACTTTTTAGAAATTTAGATTTAAAAGAATTTGCAAGGTCAATAAACTAATTCCTTAAACTTAAAAAATATTGAATGTATCAAAAGAAAATTTAATGACACAGGAGTAAAAGTTAGGTTCTATGTTCCAACAGAATAAATAAACTATATTAAATAGAATATACTGATCAATAATTAAAGCTGACAATGATTTATATACTCTAATTCTTAAAGCAGCAAGCAGCAACAACTGTATTGATCTAAATAATGAACAAGCAGTTTTGTAAATTTGTAGAACTATATGTTCAACAATTTTTTTTTTTAATTATTCCAACAATGAACAAAGGAACTTTAGTTAACAACACTTTGTTATGTAATAGTCTTGAAATTGTTAAGTAAGCAATTAATGCTGTTCTAACAAAATCGTTAACAGTGTATTTAAAAAAAATTATCCGTGTAGTAGCACTTTCCAACCAATTTTCTAAGTATTAGAAGTAACAACTTTAACACAGATACGTTAACAGTGTTAAAGATATTTGCTGATAGTGCTAAACTATTTAACTGTTAGGCCACGTTCACGATTCTCTTATGCAACACTAATATGACAATATTCAAAAAGCAAGTTTATGGAAAATCAAACTTTGCTGACAAATAAAAATATTTTATAAATGCAATCTTGAGAAGGAAGATTTGGAAACAAGTATGTTCAAAATAGGTCCACTACTTGTTTTACAACAGTGTGAAGATTTGTTAATACTAACAAATGCAATATAATGATAACAGCAAGTTGTAAAGAAACTCGTTGAACAAAATTATTTTGAACGACAGTTAACTAAACGACAAGTGCTTCACTAAGGCTCAACTCTTAGATTGTTAGCAATAATAAACATTCTTTTTGTTTCTTTCAGCAAATATACAACTAAAATAAAAATGAGTTCAGAGTTACCGGCCTATGGAAAAGTCGTGCTGAACGCACTGCCCTAAGAGTTGATCCGAGGTCTATGTGCAGACTGTTCTCAGATGCTCCTAGTGGTAAAACCCCCAGTACTACCGGCTTCTCGTTGTCGCACACAACTTCGAGAGATGCGACCCGAACTTAGCCTTGCCCAGAACGAAACACGGAAGAGAATGGAGGTGGAACAGATGTTTGCTTTTGATTTTTGGATCAAAGGAAGAGTAAACTTTTGAAGGCTTTTTTCTATCTCTCTAACTTATCAATTGAGAGGAGGGTGGTATAAATAGGTTTATCAACCTCAACTAAAGGCTAAATTTGAGCAACAATTCATGAGTCACCCTCCCATGAAGGAGCCAACATGAAAAAACAAGTGGCTGGGAATAGTTCAAGAGGAAGAATAGGTTGAGGAAAATGTGGATCAAGAGCATGTCTTTTGGAAGTTGGGTTTGCTATCTATGTATGATAACACACAGTCAACAGTACCTTCACCCGATTTTAGAAAACCTTGTTGCATTAGTAACTAAGAATAACATAGGTAGACTTAGTAGCAACCGCAATAATTGCATAAACGTGTATTAATCTTTCATTGGTATTTTATTTCCTATTTATTGGGAGACTATGCCATGGTACTTTATAGATCTCCCAATCTATATTTTACTTTTATTTATTGTCTTACTTTTTTCCTTGTGATATTAGGGATTCATCTTGTAGTGGAGTTCGAGAATCTTCTTTCACTTCCACTATGGCATATACCTGGAGGGTGGTATCCAGGAGTATTGAGTGTGTTCCTTCTCCACTACCCATATTTTGCTTTTTGATATTTATAACGTTTAGCCATCGAGCACATGTTTAGTCTATCTATCCGATAGTTTATTATCCGTCTTTTGAGATAACATGATTGTATATTTCGACTGTAAATTATGTGATCATATATGATTGACACTTGTGTTAGTGTCCAATTTGTTATACTTGATCCATGATCATTATGATAGAGATTTCGGAACACATTTTTGCTTTATCGTATATATTTTAGTGTTTATTGTTTGATGATTGAGACATAGGCTATTCTGCGTTATCCATAGGATGACTTTTTTTTTTTAATTATAATACATAGGTTGCTTCAGTATTTATTTTCTCGTCTAGGTACAGTCTAATCGTATTGTACGGAGTCATATCCTTTTTTCGTATTTTTGTTCTAGGACGTGACATTTTTGTCTTTTTATAAACATATTTAGCATCACTAACGGTCCAATAGTCTAAATATTTAGTTATTAATATAAAAAGTTATAATATTAGTTGTAAAAACGTAAGTATATGGTGTTTAATTGCAAATAGCATTCTATTTATGTTTAGATCATTTTCATTCATAAACCGTGTAACCGTTACAGTTGTATATAAATGGTTGCAACCCAAACAATTCTCATTCCTTGGGAAACCCTAAACCCTACGTAAATATGGAAAACTACAAACTAACTCAACTCCCACCTATTTTTATATCAGAGAGAATTACTACTTATGTGAGCCTAAAGATCAAGAACCTAACCAGAAAAGCCATTCCATTCCCACCAACAATTAATCGATCGATCGACTTTCGGCCCATCAGGCCTGCGACAAAAAATGGTTCGTGTCAGCAACGCCATTGTCTGCATCCTAAACTTCATCCACCTCCTCGTCGCCATCCTGGTCATCACCGTCGGCCTTTTGCTCAAGGCCACCAGCACGAACGGTTGCTACCGGTACCTGCAGTGGTCGCTAATTGTCCTCGGCCTCTCCCTCCTCACCATCTGCCTCCTGGGAATCTTCGGCTCCTGCTGCGGGATGAACTTCTTCCTCGGGCTCTACATCTTCTTCATGTTCCTCCTGATCATCCTAGTTCTGGCAACCACCGCGTTCACGATCGTGGTCGCAAATTCTGCGGTGCTGAAGGAGGTGTCGGGGATGAAGGTGTTCGACGACTACCAGCTCGGGGGTTACTCTGATTTGGTGCAGAAGACCATGACCTGGATGAAGATTCAGGAATGCATGAAGCAGTCGGATGTTTGCAACCAAGACTCCAGCCATAGGTTTTTTGCTTTTGGGGCTGACGTTAAATATCTACAGGTAATTCCTTTTTCATTCTTGGCTAGGAAGCTTGTAACATTCCAAAAATAAATCCCGTGTCTCCGTCGTGTCGGACATATATTGGACACACCATAGTATTCTAGCTAGGACACCAAAATTAGGTGTCGAATCCTTGTCGGTGTGTCCTAAAAGTGTCGTGTCCGTGCCAAGTTGATTCTTTATGAATGCAATAGTTACCTAGTGGTATATATCTTGTTATTCGTTCGCTATAGGCTAGCTGCTGTAAGCCACCTCCATCCTGTGGATTCACATCTGTAAATGCTACTTACTGGAAACCACCAAAATCCATGCCAAACGAAGCCGATTGCAGGACATGGAGCAATGACGAGCGTAAATTGTGCTACGATTGTAATTCGTGCAAGGGCGCAGTGCTCGCAGGCCTCGAGGGTGACTGGAAGGATCTCGCCATCTCTAATTCTGCTCTCCTCTTGTTCCTCCTTGTAATGTACTCGGTCGGATGTTGTGCCTATAGAAACAACCGAGCTCACCGGTACCAGCGTTACCCAGGTTACCAGTAACTTGGCTTGGCTTGGCTTTATTAAGTATTATGTGTGTATACATCCGTTATTTGGTATTGTTTAAAACTAGGTACGATCGTCATCTCCCAGATATTCTATATTGATCTGTTGTAATCAGAGTGCATCAATGTAATTGTTAGCAAAGGGTTACTAACAAACAAACCTTTTTTTTTTTCCTTATACATTAGAAAGTGTTGTTGGTCCGAGCAAGGGATACATCAAAATTCAATGCAGCAACTGAAAGAGAGCAATGCCAAAGAGAGTACATACTATTACATCCATTCCAACATGTTATATGCATACTAACACAATATTTCACATTATTCGTTTATTTGTTATATTTCGTTCTAATGGAGTTCTACACCAGCCCCATCTTGGCCACCGTTGCCACCAGCCTCCTCTTCCCCATCCCGCCCCGTGCTTCCTTTGAACTCAATGTGATCGGAGCATTTCTAAGTATGAAAGCGGCTATCTCGTGGTTATCTCCTAATTAAATTTACTGGTCGAAGTCGCGATTGAACCGTGCCCACTATCGAAAAGTGGAGCTTGATTATTGGCATTTCAACAAGCATATCAATTTGAGACATGAAAGAACAGTAAGAAAACAAAAACGTAGGGACATATTTGTTGGAATTGTGGTAGGCCTACTAGTTAAGAGGGACTAATTTGGAGAGAAAGAAAATAGAAAGAGAAGAATTTGGTGGAAGAGAAAAATGGTAAGAAAGAAACTTTATAAGGACACTAAGGGGCGGAACCAGGATTTTAGAGTAGAGTGAACTAGCTAATAGTTACTATAAGGTTCTAAAAATTTATACCAAAAATTCGACAGAGTTTTCTTTGTAAATTCAATGATTCAAAACCTATCATAGACAATAAACTTAAGCAAAAATATACATTCATCGTAAATATAGAAGCAAGTTATCACACCTTAGTTATGCTAACTGTGGGGAAAGAAATCCCATTTAATTAGCCAAAAACCACTCCAATGACTGTTGTTACAACTAAAGAAAGTAATTTTATGCCCATAATTGATTCAGTCTATTTCAAACTCAAAATAACTATAATTAATCAACCTGCGTCCAAGGGTTCCAAGTTTTGCCATGACTTTTCAACTCTGGAATTACAATGATAGAGACAATCTTCTTGCAACTGGGAACTAATCCACATTGTTCAGAAAGTTCATAATTTGTTCTTTAACAAAACATGTGGACCTTCACTGACAAGCAACAGGACAATAGCAGAATGACCTGAAGTAAAATAAAACATAGATTAGGAAAATAAGGTGCTCTAGATAAAAAGAAGAAGTAGTCATAACAGCCATATATCTCAAAAAATGGTGTCAAGAGAGACTTATGCAACCACAGAAGTTTTTCACTATTTTTTATGCCACACAGTGCATTCAGATAAGAAAATTCTTTTAAGAGGAATCACATTTGAAGAGTAAGGTAATTTGCATATGGATTGAAGAGTAAGGTAACTGTATCTGGACTGAAGAGTATTTGGATAAAAGCATCATCCAGATAAAGGAAATATACCAATAAACTCATGTCAGCTAAGATTTCAATCATCTCATAAATGTCATGTAGCACTAGAACCATTTACTAATGTATCTTATATGCTTAAGTGGCAACCCAATTGTTCATTAAGTTCATCCCAGTTCAGCTAAAATGACTTTAATTGGCCATAATGTGCATACAATTGAAAAATAGCATAATTTGCATACAATTGAAAAAAAGGGATAGCTTAACCAAAGCCCAAAATTAAAGTACTTGTAAAATAAATTGGAATCGGACACATAGGGACACCAGCACCTGTACCCGTCGGATCTTGAATCAATTTCAATGAAACGGTGTCCTATTGTCCTTTACCCGTCGATTCTTGAATTTAAAGAAATCATCCATTATCAATTCTAAGTCAAGGTCTTCGACAAGTTCTCTTTCAATGTACAAAACAATATGAGAGAAATCCATCTTCCATCATGTTACATAGTGACGTTTTAACAAGTTTCATAGCAAAAAATGCACGTTTCATAGTTTCCGTGGAAACATGAAGAGTTAAAACAAGACGAAGCAATCTATCAATTAAACCCATAGCTCTCTGACTTCTTTGCTTCAACTAGCTTTTGACATAGTTTAGAAATAGAAGATATATTCTGAAACCTTGGACCAAGAGGAATATCTTGGTGATAATGTTGCAATTGGCCTCTCAATATAAGTACTTCTTGCTCGGTCAAATCTTGATAATAGAATTTTTCAGCAAGACTACAAATATCAACAACTTCAAATGCCTTGTAGTCATCCCTTGGATCCAATGCCGAGCTAAGAATTAGAATTTCCATTGCCCCTTCAGTGAACCTACTTTCTAATTCCTCAAGATAAAATTTTATAGCCTCATTAAAGATATCAAAATGATAGTGATGCTCAAATTAATGTCATCCCGTTGTTGGCAAGAGAGACCGCTACCCATAGTATAACGAGCACTCATCTCAAATTTATCAATCATATGTTTCTCGTAAAATAAATTCACATTCATAAACAAAACATTCAATCCATCGTCTCTTAACTTGTAAAGGAGTTTCTTGTAGTGGAAACAAGACTCATAGCATTCAAAATTTCTCAAAAATTTTGTTGGAAGGCTTGACAAAGTACTTCTGTGATTCCCTTTATTGTAATTCATCAAATGTAACATGAATACAAACTCAAAGGATTTTATTGATTTCAAAGCACCCTTAGCTTACCCGCGTTGAGCTCGCTTTGTAGCGTCCCTAACAATGTTGTTAAGAACTGTAAAAGTTGAATCAAACGTAATCATCAAGCAGCTAACTGAACCAAAATGGAAACTCCAACAAGTAGCTCCAGCTCGTTGTAAACTACCAATTTTATTTTCCCCTCTAATAGTTTGAAGTTCACCGGTAGCTATTTTGAACGCAACTTCGTATGCTTGAGCAGATCGCAACTCGCCTTTGCGTTTAGGAGAAGAAGTAATAAGGTTGACAATAGTTCCCACCATTGAAAGGAGTAACCATATATCCTGCTAATCCTTAGCTGTCTCAACTAATGCTAGTTAGAGTCGGTGGACGAAGCAGATGGCACGCCCCAGTCCCAAAATATGTAGGACTAGAAATATGTAACATGCCAGCTACATATTCAACCAGACTATTGTCCGACCCGAATACGTATAAGCTGTACTATCTAAGTATTATAATAAAATATAGCTATGCCTCAATCCATCAGGACACAAAATATCAACAAAGAACTATATGTGCTAAAGTCGGCCGTCTAGTAACACACAAGCTCGAATACACTCGAGAAAAAAATATAGTCTATAAAAACTACGCTATATCAGCAGATAAATAAACAACATGAATAAATAAACAGAACTCTGGTATAAATAATATATGTACCTGGTACTAATGTCGCATGACAAGGCGACACACATCAACAACTCCAAAATGCTTCATAACCGTCTATGCTGCAAAACTAGCAAGTAAGTAGGTCCACAGAGGGACGTAACAAGGTACCAGAAATATTATGCCAGAAGTAAAAAGTATAACAGTACACTACTCAAGGGTAAGTTAACTGTAACCGTCTAGGTGATATGCACATGAGAGCATCACCCGTACTCTAGAATGGACTCTATAGGCTCCATGTGGGGGAACCTGAAGCAGTCTAATAATAATTCTAAAGGCTCCGTATCATGGAACCTAAAGTAGGCTTGTAAAAGTATATCACCTTAGGCCCCGTATCATGGAACCTAAAGTAGGCTAGTAAAAGTATATCACCTTAGGCTCGTGATCAAGGAATCGAAAGTAGGCTAGTAAAAATACACCAAAGCGCTGTTATAGAGACTAAGGTAGTCACGTACATATAGATTGATATCGACCTATTGTACGGTGTATACTCTCCCCTCCCATGTAACCTCACGTATTATGGCATAGCACGCGAGATCATGACCTCTAACTATCATAACGGATCATAATATATATATATATATATATATATATATATATATATATATATATATATATATATATATATTTTATGAGTCCTAGAACCCTATACATAATCCAATCACAAAGAATATATCAAGAAGGATTATGTCATATGTATGCCATGTCAAGTGTCCTACAGTCAGACGTGCAAAGAATACATGCACGTATTAGGGGTTCGAGGTATCGGCTCTCTAACTAACGAAACTCGACTCCGCTAACGGACGTCTATACCAGAATTTAGTTCGGACGCTAAGTATCATTTAACGTCCCTAAGGTAACAACATACATTAAGAATATCAAGTAACAATAATAACTATATGAGATACATAATATAAGAAACTGTGACACATCGTTGGATGGTACACTTGCCTGGATCCGGGGTAATGGTACGACCATGTCCAGGTAGCGTGCCCGATATGCCAACTGCTCCCGAAGAGGTAGAATTCGCACGCGCCTCCGAATACGAAAAATAATATCACCATCATTTCCAAAATACTTGAAATATCTAGGATTGACTACTCATAAGTTCATTATGAACACAGGGACAAAATTGATAGTTTTAGGACAAAGTGGTGTCCAAATGTGGCCTACTTTATACCAAAAAATGTGCCAGAGATAAAGTACTCCAAATTCGATAAACCTAGTGTCCACGAGTCTTGAACGATGATACGAACCCAACGAAACATCTAGAATTGGATTCCAGTAAGTCGATCATAAAATTGTTCGTCAAGTGGGACAGTAGGGCCCACGAAATGACGTTTCAGTCAACGTTTTCAGAATGGAACCGAAATTGGGTCATGAGACCAGCATAATGATTTGAATCCGATGGCACAAGTTTTATTGCTAAATGACACATACACACAAAGTAATTCCACAAATTCAAAAAAGGTCGATACTAAGTTTTTTTTTGGATACGTGTTGATTTCGGCGTGCACGCACATCCAAATCAACTTCCGTAAAAGCCCACACATATGTGTTTACGATATGCACCTTTACGTACCTTATGCATATGACAAAGTTACCTCGTTTGGTGGTACGGACTCCATATCAAATAATTTTGGGTTTTGAGAACAAGTTTTTTCTTGTTTTTGGACCTCAATTTATAGAGATTAAAAGTGAATAAAAATAAACAAAAAGAAGAGAATTATACTTGGATATGTTGTCTAAAAGTCTGTTTAAATAGAAATTTAAATTACTAAATCTTTTGGGAGAAAAATGGGTGCAAAGTCAGGGGTTTGGAAAGGTTTTCCACAGTTTTAATCCAGTTTTTTGTCCGACTTTTGAGTCATTTACCCGCGATTCAAAGTAGAAATAAAAATTCTAATTGATGGAGTTTTATAGATGATTATGTGGTTAATGTACCCACGAAGATGGATCAAAAAATGATCGCACGATGGAGGGGCAAGGAGGCAGGGAAGTCGGGTTCAGGGACAAACTTTGAACGTGCGAACGGGTGGTTGCGGCCGGTAATCGACGGCGGTCTGGTGGCTGCGGCACGCGGGGATGCACCAGAGCTGGGGAGGTTGTGGAGATTAGGTTTAGGGTTAGGCTTGTCATGCCCCACTCCCAATAAACATTGAGTTGAGTACGCAACCGACATCCCCAAGGTACGTACTTTATGAATAAACATGTATTCGTAACCACGATTATTGCCTGTAAGTTCTAGGATAAATTATAGGGTAGAGCTAAACCATCAACAAGTAATGACTAAGTATACTCATAATATCAAGCTTTTACATTTATAACTCACAAGCCTGAGTTCTGTCTTCAAAAGAAAGTATACAAGGTACTCACTAAAATATATGACCATATAACTATCTCCCATAAGATTAATACACATATAATTATACAAGAACACAAAATAAAATTGTTCTACACTCGGCATCCCCTACTCTTCAGATTTTCTAACATTATATAAGAGAAGAATCTCATCTTCGTTCCGGCCTTCATCTAGTGAACAAAAACTAGGTCATCAATGACATGCAAGTCCTTGATTCAAGAAAGATGAAATAAATGACATAATGTGATACTGAAGATCAAGTGCAATAAAAATCTAACCAAAATAAAATCTATGTACAAAAATTAAATGTAACTTTGAACTAACTTCCAAATTAATCTTAATATGGAGAAATAATTGTATCCAAAATCTATTCTTAAGTCCTAAAGTCCCTAACACAGTCACAAGTCAATTTTTCCTATATGATAATGCAAAGTTTAGAGAACATATTTGGATCTCACAATCGTAGTGTCACGAGCACTATCTAGGCAATAGTCCCGTTACCAGGGATCATGTGGTGGCAGGTAGGCACGCTACTTAGTAGTCCGACCACTCCTCTTCGAGAGGAATAAATCATAACATCATTTAATACCAATTTTTACTTTTAATTAAATTAGGACAAACATTTATAGATAACACGAGATACAGGTAGGTAGGTGATGTAAGCATTCACCCACTCTCAACGCAAGGCCTTGAGAAGGAACTACATATACTGATCAATTTTGTTTAATTATATTGTCAAGATTTTATACGTTGTGATCCAAACTGTTCTCCCCGCTCTATGCTCTATTCTACAATCACAATTAATCCTAAGTTCATTCTAATAGTTAAAACTTTATTCCCGGCTCAAGTATACATCTTGATTTATATTTTTGAAATACATGTATCACTTGCAGGAATGCTTCCAACTATTGGAATAACACCAAATAAATTCTATATACATGTTAATCTCACGTAATACGAGAATACAGTTAAAAGGGTATACTAGAACCAAGGAAACAAGATTTGATAATTTAATCGCGTACATATTTATATGTCCATGTTCTTACAAGTTCAAGACTTAAACAGTTGACCTCCAAGTATTCCTCGAATATAGTGAGTCTGACTCAAGTCGATATACACTCATCTAGGTTTAGGGTTCGATACGATACTACGGAATTTAAACTTTGAAATTAGGCTATCTTTCGAAATTCTTAGATTTTTGGACAAAGTTTTCTTTGTATTTTGAGCTCCAAAACACAGTAATATAATCAACCCAGAGCAGATCTACATAGAATTGACATGGGTCAAAGCCCCTTCGGTGGAACAATACTACACTGGTCACACGCAGTTAATATGATAGATAGTAAATGCATAAAAGCACAAAACTAGATTGCATAAAATATTCCAGCATGTATACCCTACTTTGTATAAAGTATAACTCCTATATGAATCCAAATACCATCAAATTATATACCGTTAGAAAGCTTATCGAATCCTCTTCGATTTCTTTTCAGACAAAATCAAATTTTGACAATATTTAATAGGTCAAAACTGGTCCTCAAAATAAGATATAAAATATCCCAGATTTTTTTTCCAGAATTGTATGTCAATAGTGCACGACCAATAACTCCTATTATATACACCCAAATGGAATCGTAACATATACGGTTGTAAAGATTATCGAATCTTATTCGATATTTGTTTAGACATATCCTGGTTTTGAAGAAGTTTAATAGGTCAAAACTGGCATACACAAAAATGTGTACATAAGTTCCAAATTTTGATTCCAAGATTCTACACTTCTGTTGTACGACCCATACCTCCTATCATATAAATTCAAACCCTATTAAATCATATATCATTGGAAAGCTTATCGAATTTTCAAATATTTTCTTTTAGACAAAATTAAATTTTGACACGGTATAATAGATGAAAACTTACTCGATAAAATATTCGCCGTAGGAACGAATTTAGTACATATAAACCTAGTTCCATCTAATGTCCAAGCCTCCTACGGATTTGTCACCTTAACAAAAAATTCTCAGAAACATATTTTAAACTACATATATTAATCTCATAATTAATCTACAATATATAATTTATTTTTGATTTAATAGAATAAACCAAAAATATTATGGAAAAATACATAAAAATAAGATTTGTGTAGAGAAATGGAGGACTTGACTTGACTTGATTCTATAGGGTTTAGAAATTATGGAGGGATGGAAAGATGGTTTGGGAGGAGGTAGGGGATGGTTGTAGGATGAAGGGGTAAAGTAGAGAGGTTAAAAACTTATGTAGAAGTAAAGAATTAACTTATATATATATATATATATATATATATATATATATATATATATATATATATATATATATCCTTCTTCTTATCTTTATTAGATATTTTAGGTTGCAAGAAGTATAACCCAAAATGGATTGGACCCCTTCTTTGGCCGGCCACATGCATCCCTTGGAAGCTAAGTAATAAAAAGGGTTAAGGGATAATATGGTAATTACCTATGTAATAATCATTAGGGTTTTAATTAATACAATTTTTTTTCTAATTAAACCAAATTTACACTAATTAATCCCTAATTCATGAATAACAAAGCACAACACTAACACTTCAATAAAATATTAAACAATTAGGTAAAATAATTAATAATATTATATTAACATTTTGGGTACCCGAGAAATTATATTATTAAAATAATATAATTTTTTAAAAAAGCTATTTTCTCGTAAAATTTTTTTCCAAATAAATAATAATAATAATTAAAAATTAATTTTGAAACCAACTATGACACTCTACCCTCCTTAGAAAAATTTTGTCATCGAAATTCATATTATGCTTATAGAAGTATATCAAAAGTACTTAGGTTTTAAAACAAACCTTGAGTGCCAAATAGATAAGGATACTGTTTTCGCATATCTTCTTCCTGTTTTCCGGTATATTCACTGGAGAATCTTTACTCCATGCCATTCATACCAGAGTTATGCTTTTGTTCTTGAGTATCTTTTCTCTTCTATCCAGAATTTCTACTGGTTGTTGTTCTATTCGGAGTGCCAGGCCCACTGGTATCTCCGAATGGTCCAGTATATGATTTGGATCTGGTACATATCTTCGATGTTGTGAGATATGAAATACATCATGAATTCCTTCTAGTATTGGAGATAAGGCCAATCTGTATGATACCTCTCCAATTCTTCCAATTACATCAAAGAGTCTAATGTACCTTAGGCTTAATTTTTTTGAGTTCCAAATCTGATTGTTCCTCGAGATGGCAAAATTTTCAAGCATACATTATCACCAGGTTAAAATTCTAAAGTTTTTCTAAGTTTATCTGCCCACATCTTTTGTATGTCTTGAGCTGCCTGAAGATGGCTCCTTATGACTTTAATCTTGTCTACAGTTTATACCACCATTTTTGGACCCAATAGTTGTTGTTCACCTACATCACTCCAACATATAGGAGATCGACACTTCCTTCCATACAAATCTTCAAATGGTGTCATTTTAATACTGGCATTATAATTATTATTTTAGGAGATTTCAATTATATGAAGACGATCATCCCATGATCCTCCAAAATCAAGGCTACATGCTCTCAACATATCTTGAAGAGATTGAATAGTTCTTTCTGATTGGCCATATGTTTGAGGGTGATATTCTGAGCTAAACTTTAAACATGTTCCCAGACTTTCTTTTAAGCTCTCCCAAAATTTTGAAGTAAATCAGAAATCTCTGTCTGAAACTATGCTTGCAGGTACTCCATACTGACTAAAAATTTGTCTTATATACATATCAGCTAATATTTTAGTTGATTAACCCACTCGAAATGGTAAAAATTGAGCGAATTTTGTAAGACTATTCACAATAACCCATATAGCATTGTTAGCCTTCTGAGTCCTTGGAAGTCCTGATACAAAGTCCATAGTAATAAAATCTCATTTTCGTTCTGGTATTTGTAATGGCCGAAGATGTCCTGCAGTCATCTGGTGCTCTACCTTTACTTACTGACACACTAGACAGTTTGATACAAATCTTGCAATTTCTCTTTTCATTCTATACCACCAAATTTTTTTTTGAGATCTTTATACATTTCTGTACTCCTTAGATGAATAGAATATTGAGAGTTATGTGCCTCTAACATAACTTCTGTTCTTAGATCTCCTTTTGGTACACATAATATGTGTTCAAACCTCAATATTCTATCTGGGTATTTACTTTTCCCAGTCTGAAGCCCTATTTTAGTTTTCTTCCATAATTCTTGTAATTAGTATCTTTTTGTTGATTTGTTTTGATTCTTTCTAATAAAGATGACTGAACTTGCAAGTTAGCCCATGATCCTTCTGCCTTTGGATATATAATTTCAATTCGTATTTTTCTAAAATTATCAAAGATTTCTTTTGGTATGTTAATAAGGAGCGTTGTATGTCTTCTACTTAATGCATCTGCTACTTTATTTGCTTCGTCCAATGATATTCCAGTTCTATATCAAAGTCCTTAAGTGGCTTTAATCACATTTTTTGTCTCATATTCAACTCTTTCTGAGTGAATATATATTTTAGACTTTTGTGGTCAGTATGGACTTTAACGCTTTCACCATAGAGGTAGTGCGTCCATAATTTAAGTGCAAACACTACTGGTACAAGCTCTAGATCATGTGTTGGATAATTACATTCATGCTTCTTTAACTGACGATAGGCATATGCTATAACTCTTCGATGTTGCATTAGTACACAACCCAGGCCTTTACTAGAAGCATCACTATAAATTTTACAACCCCCAGATCGGCTTGGCAATGCTAGAACATGTGAATTATAAGTCTTTCTTTCAATTCTTCAAATGATGCCTTACATTTGTCTGTCCAGATAAATTTGTCATCCTTCCGTGTCAAACGGGTTATAGGTTCAGAAATTCTCGAATTTTTTTATACAAATCTTCTGTAATATCCTGCTAACCCCAGAAAACTTTGAATTTCTGCTACAGATTTTGGTACAGGCCATAACTTTACTGCTTCTATATTCCTTGAATCAACTAAAATTCCTTCTCCACTGATGATATGTCTAAGAAAAGATATACGGTCTATCCAAAATACACATTTGTTAAGCTTTGCTTATAATTGTTCTTGTCTCAAAGTTTGAAGTACTATCCGTAGATATTTGTCATGTTCTTCTTTATTCTTCGAATATATCAAAATATCATCAATGAATACTATAATAATTTTTTCCAAGTATATGATTGAATATACGATTCATAAGATCTATAAATATGGTTGGAGCATTAGTTAATCCAAATGGCATAACTAAGAATTCATAATGATAACATCGGGTTCGAAAAGCAGTTTTTGATACATCTTCTTTCTTTACTTTTACTTGATGATAACCCGACCGCAAATTTATTTTTGAAACCACTTGCGCTCCTCCAAGTTGATCAAATAACTCATCAATTCTTGGTAATGGATATTTGTTATTGATAGTAACCTTATCCAATGCTCCATAATCATTGACCAGTCACAATGTGTCATCTTTCTTCTTCACAAACAAGGTTGGTGCTTCCCAAGGTGAAACACTTGGTTGAATAAATCTTTTAGTCAACAGTTCTTTTATTTATTTATTCAACTCTGCAAATTCTTCCTTATTCATAGGATATATTTTATTTTCTACTGGTGCTGCTCCAGGAACTAGATCTATAATAAACTCTATTATTCTGTCTGGTGGTAATCCTGGTGATATTCATCAGGAAATACCTCCTTAAATTCAGATAATATCCTCAAAAATTGTTCTTCTTCAAGGTTTTGGAATACTCCTTGAATTGGCAGAATAAGTTATTTAATCTTCTCTGTTTGATCTTCCTTATGATCTCGAATAAATTCGCGTATTTCTCTTACTAGAATTTGAAATGTAACCTTCCTTGACCACAATCTAAATTAGCTACTGCTAACAACCCCTGCAGGCCTGGATGCCATGGTAGCAACCAGTCCATTCTGAAGACTATATCATAATTGATTACTTAGAAAAACTAAGAGTCTTACTCGGAATAATTTACCTCCAATTCTGATTGGACATGCTTTACATATACGATTGACTTCAACCAATCCATTTCCCGTTAAAATTCTCAGTTTCTTAGGTAATAATTCAGTTTTTATCTCATGTAAACATATAAATACAATATATATAAAGGAATGTGTAGCGTCCGAATCAAATAACATTGTTGCTGGATCAGATAAAACTAATATAGTACCTATCACAACTTCTCCAGGCAATTTTACCTCATTAGTATCCATCTAGAAAGTCTGGCCATGCTTCTTCTAGCCAGTGTAAGTTTGTTATGGTCTTTGTGCTTGTTAGAATTATTTTATTTGAGGTAGTTACTGAGGCCTATACTGACTTCCTGTAGGTACCATAGTTTGTATTATTTGTGCTGCCTGATGTATTGGCCTTGGTACATTTCTCGAAATTACCTGTCTTGGGTTAAACTCTGCATTCATAGGCCTTGGTACAAATTGTTGATAAGGTGTTATAGGCCTTATTATAGGTATATGGGGACACTAAATAATTCGATGATATGTTGCTCCATATTTTAAACACCATCCATGATATTTTCTACATTATTTTCTCAAATGGCATGGGTTCCTACAAAATTTGCATATGGGCACATCTTTTGCTATTGTTATTTGTAGTCGCTTGGCCTGACTTTGTCATTGATTCTTTGAAGAAGATGATCCTTGTTCAAAATATCTCTTATGACCTCCAACCTTTGTTACTTGTCTACCTTTTTGTATCATTTCTTGATCTCGGGCTGCTTCTGTTATCTCAGAACATGTTTGGCATCTAAAAGGTGCAACTTTTCCCTTAAGTAATATTTTAGTAGTCCTCAAGCATTGCTTTGCTTCTAATGGACTTTCAGGTCCATAAAATTTCTTTGGAACTAGTTTTCTAAAGTTGGCAATGGTTCCAACTTTCAGTTAGGGAGGTGCTCTAAGTTGTTCTAGTATGGATGCTGAGGTAGCTTGTGCAGCATTAGCATGCTGATTGTAATAGTTGTTGGAAAATTTGGAGTATATCATCGATAGTTGTCTCAGCTTAGTTGTTAAGAGGGGAATGCAATTCAGAATCGCCAATTTTCTAAATGAAGACAAGGAATGTAGAATTTTCATAAAATAACCCAAGTAGTTATAATACCATTCTTAACAATAATTAAAATAGAAAGAACAGTTATATAAAAGTAGAAAATATATAAGAAAAATGAATACTTTATTTACAGAAACAATATATTATATAGTGCTACAAAGACACACAACCTCTATTTACATTTACTGTTATACTAAAATGAACTCCACCAGAAAAAAATACAACCTTATATCTATCTTACACACAAACTACTCTTATATACATACATACTACACATATATTAGTCTTATTTACATAACCATCTCCTATTCTCCCTTGATATCTTCATCATCTAGATAAGTATCAGCCTGATCTTGAAGATAGTTACTTCAGGGTGAAGTTTCCTCCATTATGGTAGTGTACCATTAAAATCATTCATTTCTACTGAGTGTTGAGCCTTAATAACTATGTGACATGGGAGCATGTATCTATTCGGGCCCATTCGATATTAATCTTTAAAACAGACACTGTACACTAGTATATTTTGGCCCTGTTCTAATCCCCATCTCTCCTTACAATATTGTAATATCTATGATAAGTCCGTCTTCTATAACCCAGATAAGCATGAGGCATGAACCGAGGCATGATCTACAACCAAGAAAACTTTATATCAGTAACCTCAATTAAATCTTAAATACAACTATATAAAGTTAATAATAATTAACTCAAGAATTATGTCTTCTTAGAATATAAACACTTGCTATATAAATATGAAATAAGTATACTGAACTTAATTTCCTTTACCTTATAATACCGAATACTCATATCCTAAGGTTCTTGTTAGACTTTTTCTAAAATCAATCTTAGGGTCTTATAGATATAATTAACAGATCTATTACCTAGATGTAGACTGCTGCATATCTATAACATAGACCTGACGGGACACAAATAAAAGAGGTATCACACCCCGCTCCCAATAAACAGTTAGTTGAGTAGGTAACCAACATTCCCAAGCAACATGATTTACGAATAAACCTATATTCGTAACCACGATTGTTGCCGGTAAGTTCTAGGATAAAGTATAGGGTAAAACTAAACCATCAACAAGTAAGAACTAAGTATACTCATAATATCAAGTTTTTACATTTACAACTCACAAGTCTGAGTTCTGTCTTCAAAAGAAAGTATATAAGCTACTTACTAAAATATATAACCACATAACTATCTCCCAAAAGATTAATACACATATAATTACACAAGAATACAAAATAAAATTGTTCAACAAGCGACATCCCTTACTCTTCAGATTCGTCCACATTATATAAGGAAAGAATCTCGTCTTCGTCCCGGCCTTCATTTAGTGAACAAAAACTAGTCCATCAAAGACATGCAAGTCCTCGATTTAAGGAAGGTGAAATAAATGAAATAATATGATACGAAGATCAAGTGCAATGGAAATCTAATCCAAATAAACTCTAAGTACAAAAATTAAATGTAACTTTGAACCAACTTCTAAAATAATCTTAATCTGGTGAAATAATTGTATCCAAAACGGTTTCTTAAGTCCTAAAGTCACTAACACAATCATAACTCAATTTTTTTATATGATGATGCAAAGTTTAGAAAACATGTTTGGAACTCATAATCGCAGTATCACGAGCACTATCTAGGCAATAGTCCCATTACCAGGGATCAGGTGGTGGCAGGTAGGCACGTTACTTAGTAGTCCGACAACTCCTCTTCAAGAACAATAAATCATAACATCATTTAATACCAAATTCGATTTTTATCGAATTAGGACAAACATTTACAAATAACACGAGATAAAGGTAGGTAGGTGATCTAAGCATTCACCCACTCTTAACTCAAGGCCTTATGAAGGAGCTATAGGAACTAATCAGTTTTTTTAATTATATTGTCCATATTTCATACTTTTTGATCCAAACTATTCTCTTCCGCCCAATGCTTTATTCTATAATCACAATCAATCCTAAGTTCATTCTAATAGTTAAAACTTTATTTTCTGGCTCAAGTATACATCTTGATTTGTATTTCTATAATATAGTATCACTTGCAGGAATGTTTTCAATTATTAGAATAACACCAAATAAATTTTCTATACATGTTAATCTCACGTAATACGATAATACAGTTAACGTGGTATTCCAGAACCAAGAAAATAAGATTTCATAATTTAATCGTGTACATATTTACATGTCCATGTTCTTACAAGTTCAAGACTTAGCCAATTAACCTCCAAGTATTCCTTAAATATAGTGAGCCTGACTCAAGTCTTTATACAGTCATCTAGGTTTAGGGTTCGGTATGATACCACGATATTTAAACTTTAAAATTAGGCTATCTTTGAAATCCTTAGATTTTTGGACAAAGTCGTCTTTGTATTTCGAGCTCCAAAACACAGTAATATAACCGACCCGAAGAAAATCTTCATAGAATTGACATGGGTCAAAGCCCCTTCAGTGGAATAACTCTACACTGGTCACACGAAATTAATAGGATAGATAGTAATTGCATAAAAGCACAAAACTAGATTGCACAAAAAATTCTAGCATGTATACCCTACTTTGTACAGAGCATAACTACTATCTTATGTATCCAAATACCTTCAAATTAAATACCGTTGGAAATCTTATCGAATCCTCTTCTATTTCAGTTTAGACAATCAAATTTTGACCACATTTAATAGGTCAAAATTGGTCTACGAAATAAGGTATAAAATGTCCCAAATTTTGTTTCTATATTTGTATATGGAGGGTGAACGACCAATAACTCCTATTATATACATCCGAATATAATCGTATCATATACGGTTGGAAAGTTTATTGAATCCTCTTCGATATTTACTTAGACATATCCTAGTTTTGAAGAAGTTTAATAGGTCAATACTGGCATACACAAAAATATGTACATAAGTTACAGATTTTGATTTCAGGATTCTACACCACTGTTGCACGACCCATAACTTCTATCATATAAATTCAAACTATCATATCATATATCGTTGGAAAGCTTATCAAATTTCTAATGATTTTTGTTTACACAAAATTAAATTTTGACAGGGTATAATAGATGAAACCTGACTCGGGAAAATATTGCGCCGTAGGAACGAATTCAATACATATAAACCTAGTTCCATCTCATGTCTAAGCCTCCTACGGGTGTGACACCTTAACAAAAAACTCTTAGAAATATGTTTTAAACCACATATATTAATATCTGAATTAATTTAGAATATTAAATTTATTTTTGAATTAATAGAATAAACCAAGAACAATATGAAAAAATACATAAAAATGATATTTGTGTAGAGAAATGGAGGACTTGCATTCTATATAGTTTAAAAATTATGGGGGGATGGAAAGATGGTTTGGGAGGAGGTAGGAGATGGTTGTAGGAGGAAGGGTGAAGTCGAGAGGTTAAAAACTTATGTAGAAGTAAAGAAGTAACTTATATATATATATATATATATATATATATATATATATATATATATATATATATATATATATATATATATATATATATATATATATATATATATATATATATATATATACTATCCTTCTTCTTAGCTTCATTAGATATTTTAGGTTGCAAGAAGTATAACCCAAAAAAGGGATTGGACCCCCTTCTTTGGCCGGCCACATGAATCCCTTGGAAGCTAAGTAATAAATGGGTAATATAGTAATTACCTATGTAATAATCGTTAGGGTTTGAATTAATACAATTTTTTTCCTAATTAAACCAAATCCTTTACACTAATTAATCCCTAATTCATGAATAACAAAGCACAACACAAACAATTCAATAAAAATATTAAAAATTTATGTAAAATAAATAGTAATATTGTACTAAAATTTTGGAAACCCAAATAATTATATTATTAAAATAATATAATTTTTCTCGAAAAGCCATTTTCTCGTAAAACTTTTATTTCCAAATAAATAATAATAATAATTAAAAGTAAATTTTGAAACCAACTATGACAAGGTTTGGCGCTATATATATATATATATATATATATATATATATATATATATATATATATATATATATATATATATATAGTGAGAGAGAGAGAGAGAGTTCACGAGGAGGGGGGCGGCACAGCCGCGCGAGGCCTCGCTATGGTAGTCTGTACATTAGTATTTAGGTTTTTTGTTTGTTAAAGTTCGGGTTTGGGTTTTGGGTGTGGGTTGTGGGTTTGGATTTTCTTTTTATTTCTTTTCTTTTCTTTTCATATTCTTATTACATATATAAGAAAATATCTAAAAATATATTTGCATAGGAAATAATTCTAGAAAATTTTGATAATATTTTTCAAGTATATTTACTCCTAATATACTATTTATGACCTATTTGTTACTATAAAAATATATAATTATTTATATAAGTAAAAATTAAGCAAGTAATTATATTTTTCTAAACATAACAAAAAATTCAAATAATTACAATAAAATAATAAAATTTGAAGATTAAAATTTTTTGGTGTTTATTATAATCTACCCAATTTAAAAAAAATTATTCCTCAAAATTAAAAAAAAAAGCATGGTAGAAAAGATTTAGACAAGGTCACACTTGATTCTTAAAATATGGGGGACGCAGTTACTAATGGGATCCTAATTTGATTTCACGTTCTAAGAGCAGGAGTACGTTCAATTCAAGACGCTACCCAACTTACAAGAATTAAGTTGGCAGTAAATTTTTTGGTCACGGTCATATTTACAAGGGTTATAGAAATTCTAACTTCAAGAAAGGATACGAGATGATGAGGCTTTTGTTACCATAGTCCCAACCTATCAAAAGAAATCTAGATACTACTATAATATTATTTAGTCAATAACTCTATAATGAAAGTTTATCCGATCTTATTGCTCCTAATTAAGTCATGAGTTTACAAAATAATAGGAAATGTCTTAGTCAAATACAACTAGGGGAAGATGGTATAGAGGATTACGTTCGTCACATATTATGGATGCCGATGAACGGTTCAACAATAAGTGTCAAAAAGCTAATATAATTTGTCAAGGTGATTAATATGGTATAGAGAGTACAAGGGGGCTCAATTTAATACAATATAAGTGCCAATAAACTTAGTTTAGCTTAAGTGGGCTACGAATATATTAGTGGTTAGGGTAATTGGGTAACCGATGTACAATTTAATTTAATTGAGACAAAATTGAATATTTAAGTATATGGTTTTAGAAGGATATGTCACGGACTTTGTGGGATCTATATGGATCATGGGAGTGTATATTTGAAAGTAATAGCTACGTCATGAGTGAGTAGATTTAGTTAGGCTCCTGAATGTCAAAATTGTAAGAAGAATTGAGTCGGTGTTGCGCATTAAAATTGACCACAACGGAAAATCATTTCTATGTTTCATTTGTATGTACAAATACGTCGCGAATATTGTACGACTAAACAAAGCATGGGAAGGTTAGTTTCATGAGTGATAGTTATATCATGGGCGAAGAGTGTCTAGAATAGGTCATAAGGGTGGATGTTTTTAGGAAGGCAATGATAGTGTTGTGCTCCAAATATTCGAGCCACAACAAAAGGGTATTATAGGATATAAATTAAAGAGGTAATTTTAATTCGTCTGAGATTAAACCTAATTAATACCAAATAAATTTAAATTTATCCTAGAATTCTAAAACCATGAGCTTACCATCTATCTAACTTATAAAAATTAAGTTGGCATCAAAACTAAAGTCATGGTCATGCTAGCAAGATTTCTGAAAGGGCCTATTTCCTAAAGAAGGATTCAAGAATTCTAGGGTTTACTAACCGTAATCAAAGGTCCTCTAAGGGAACATAGATACAGCCAGGGTGCTATTGGTCAACAACCCTATAAGAAAAATTACTAGCCATCCAATACTACGCTTATTTAGGTCAATCTTCTACAAGGCAGAAGAAAAGACTTAGTCGAATCTAACTAAGGCAAGTTGGTACAGAGGCTTCGACCATCGATAAACATTGGTGACAAAGAGACCAAAATCAAAGGAATCATGAGAGGATGGAATTTTTAGACCAAGGTAAGAGAAAATCATGATAAGTCTAAGGAGTATGGTTACATGATTAAATACTTCACAATTAGGCAGGTATCTGGAGAATTAAGTCATAATGACTGAACCAAGGGGGTTAGAGTAGATATGAACTGATACATGTGGTGATATGGATATCAACAAAAGGAAATTGTACCAACCAAAGGATTAATTTTGTAATTAGGGCACGACCAGAAAACGAAGGATTTACTCAATTGGATAATTAGAAGGCTTGTTGCTGCAAAAAGAAAAAGGCTTGTAAAGGTAAAAGAATATAGGAATTATTGATAGAAAAGATAGGAATACAGTCGATGAAGTAATAAAATAAATCCTTAATCTCAATACTATATTCCTATAGATTTTATTCTATGTAACCTCACTCATATTATAGACAAACTACTTATAGCTATAGGTAAGTACTATACAATCCTTACAACTTTGTCTAACTCGCATATTCCTAACTTAGTAGGTAAGGGTCAAGGCTAAACTAAGAATTTACTCAGGTCTATCACTCATGGCATATTATTTACTAATGAAACTCTTTAATTCACGATTGGGATTGGTCATTCCAATACTAATTTAATCTTCAGTTGGAATATCTATCTATTCTCATACAACTTATCCCTTAGATTACATATCCCTCTGTGCTATTGTTTTTCTACTTTATGCTATCTAAATACTGATCTTTCTCATGGAAGTCCTCTTGGTTAGGTTTCTATCCTATGACACAAGCATTAAGTTATGATCACCTCTTCTAAATGATAATTTTATTGAACTTAATGAGATGGTAAGATTCTATACAGGCTTAGGTCTAATCTTGACCACAATAATTATTGAACTATTCTATTCATGATGAAAATATTAAATCATATCTTCTAAAGTCTTCCTTAAGGTTGGTCCTATTGGTTTATGGAGCTACAACCAATTCTAAGGTTTTAATTGGGTATTCTCTCAAATAGTCACCATAGTCGTCTCAGTCATTATCGAAATTCTATTTCTACTGTGGCCAATATTCGTGAATGGTAACGCTTCTAGTCCAACACTAACTGCTGGTGGGAGTTCTAATATCTGTTGATAAGGTAATGTTCTCTTCTAAGGCTAATCCTTATATATAACTAAAAGCTTTTCTCTCGTTCTAGTAGTCTACCTAGTACTTGCATCTATCTTACCCATTTCTAACTTAGATACTCACAAACTTAATAAATATTTCCTCTACCATGAGCATAATATTTATCGTGCCCTCGAAATTCAAATTGTATATCCTCCAAGTACGAGTTTACTTGGAATCCTAATACCTAATAATCTTCCCAAGATAGAAGCCCAAAGTTCCATTCTTCTCAAGTTCTTAATATAGTTTTTTGTATCATCATGGGCTATAATTAATGCCTAACATTTTGCTACAATTTTCCTTAAATCATTTTGGTCTACTATTAGTAACCCATCATTTCTAGTAATTGGTAGTGTCCATCTTGTTTTAGGTTCCTACAGCTAACGTCAATTCTTATATCTTAATCTATTCTAACTCTAATATCTAGAAAGTATCTACCACAATCTTTTCTACTTAGGTAACCATTTACTTACAAGTAGTCTATCAGGTATGCCTTCATCGTTTTGACGAGAATTTTCTTCCGGGGGAACCACCGCGCATAAGTGTTCGTCTCTCCGAGATAGGAAAAGATGAGAGTCAATGAATACGAGTTCAAAGAAAGTATGAATGAATTCAATTATGAGGTTCAAGGACGATAATATAATTCAAACGCAAGTTCAAGTAACAATTATGGATTGAGATCCTAATACTCTTATCCTACTACATGCTCGCTCGGTACAGTAACGTAACCAAAAAATAAATCTGACCTGCATGGGCCACCATAAAAATATGTCATGACCCAGTCCCAAAATACGTAGGACTAGAATTACGCAACTTACCAGCTATGTATTCAACCGAACTCTTGTCTAACCCGAATACGTATAAGATATACTAAGTATTATAATAAAATATAGCTATGTCATAATCCATCAAGGCACAAAATATCAATAAAGAACTATATATGCTAAAGTCGGCCGCCTAGTAATACACAAGCTCGAATAGACTCGAGGAAGAAATAGAGTCTATAAAAACTAGGCTATATGAGAAGATGAATAATCACTATGAATAAATAAAGAGAACTCTAGTAGAAATGATATATGTACCTGGTACCATGCAACATGACAAGGAGATACAAATCAACAACTCCAAAATACTTCATAACCGTCTATGCTGCAAAACTAGCAAGGAACCAGGTCCTCTGAGGAACATAACAAGGTACAAGAAACAACATACCAAAAGTAAATAGTATAACATTACACTACTCAAAAGTAAGCTAAATGTAACCGTCTAAGTGATATGCACATGAGAGCATTCCATCGTACTCCAAACTGTACTCTAAAGGCTCTGTATGGGGAACCTCAAACAGTCTAGTATTAACACTAAAGGCTTTGTATCATGGAACCTAAACTTGGCTAGTAAAAGTATATTACTTAGGCTCCTGATTAGGGAACCTAAAGTAGACTAGTAAAAATACACCAAAGCTCTGCTACAAAGACTAAGGTAGTCATGTACATGTATAAATCAGCCCATTGTACGGTGTATACTCTCCACTCCCATGTAAGCTTATGTATCATGTCATAGCACGCGAGATCATGATCTCTAACTATTACAATAGATCATATATATATATATATATATATATATATATATATATATATATATCACGAGTCCCAGAACCCTATACAAAATTCAATCACCAAGAACATATCAAGAAGGATTCTGTCACATGTTGGCCGTGTCAAGTGTCCTACGAGATAAAGTGCGAAAAATACATGCACGTATCAGGGGTTCGAGGTATCGACCGTCTAACTAACGATACTCGAGTTCGCTGACGGACGTCGACACCCGATTCTAATTTGGACGCTAAGTATCGTGTATTGACCCTAGGGTAACCACATACATCAAAAATATCGTATAACAGTAATAACTATACTAGATACATAATATAAGAAACTGTGACACATGGTGGCAAGATACACTTGCTTGGATCCGGGGTAATGGTACGACAATGTCCATGTAGCGTGTTCGATACGATAACTGCTCCCGAAGAGGTGGAATTCACATGCACCTCTGAATGCTAAAAATAATATCACCATCATTTCCAAAATATGAGAAATAGATAGGATTTACTACTCATAAGTCCAGTTTGGATACAAGGGCAAAATTATAATTTTAGGACAAAGAAGTATCCAAATGTGATCCATTTTACACGAAAAAAATATACCAGAGATAAAGTTCTCCAAATTTAGCAAACTTAGCATTCATGAGTTTAGAACGATGATAAACCTAACAGAACTTGCAGATCCATTAAGCCGATCATGAAATCGATGGTAAAATAGGCTTGCGAAATGATATTTTAGTCAATGTTCTTAGAATTGAACAAAAATTGGGTCACAGGACCAGCATAATACTGTAAATTCGATGGCACAAGTTTATTTGTGAAATGACATACACACACACACACAAAATAACTGCACAAATTCAAAAAAGGTCGATATGGGATTTTTTGATGGACAAGGTTTATTTCGGCTAGCATGCACGTCCAAAACAAGTTTCGTGAAAGCCCACAAGCCCGAGTTTACGATATGCGTCTTTCGGTGCAATCTGCATGCGATGAAGTCATCTTGTTTGGCGGGATAGATTTCGTATCGGGGAATTTGGGATTTAGAGAAAATGTTTCTTCTTGGTTTTGGAACTAGATTTTACAGAGACTAAAAGCGAATAAAAATAAACTAAAAGAAGGAAATTAAACTTGGATATGCGTCTAAAAGTTTGTTCAAACAGAAATTTAAATTACTAAATATTTTATGAGAAAAATGGGTGCAAAGTCAGGGGTTTGGAAAGGTTTTCCACAGTTTTAAATCCTATTTTTTCCCCAACTTTTGAGTCAATTTACTCACGATTCAAATCAAAATAAAAATTCTAATTGATGGAGTTGATAGATGGTTATGTAGTTAACATACTCGCGAAGACAGATCTAGAAATGATCGCACAATAGAAGAGAAATAAGGCAGGGAAGTCAGGTTCAGGGACAGCCTATGCACACGTGAACGGTTGGTTGGTGGTGGCAATAGGCGGCAGTCCGGTGGCGACGTCACGTGAGGGTACGCCCGAGCTGAGGAGGTTATTGGGATTAGGTTAGGCTTATATATATATATATATATATATATATATAAAGAGAGAGAGAGAGAGAGTTTGCGAGGGGGAGGGTGTCACGCCCCGGTTCCGCAGAACCAATTCGTCCTCGCATTTAATTCTGCAAGACCGTTAGTCCTCGTTGGACATGATGCCGTACAAGTCTGGGATTGCACTTGTACAAGGCAAGAACGTGCACACATGTCAAATATCTTTTGTAAATAGTTCCACAATACAGCAACAAATTATAAAGCACACATTTGTATAGAAAGAAAATAACTCATATATTGATTCATTGCAACGAAGTACAATTTTTTTAGCACCAAAATAAAAATACCTGAACAGATTACAAAGATTTGCATAAAAGAAAGACTGATAGGCTGACAAGAAATAATATTCTCTTTTCTTACATTATGCCCCTTTATTACTTCTTGGAAACTTGAAAGCTGCAACTAGGAATCCTTGAAATACTTTGAAATAAGAAGAAGCTTGAAAAGACTGCAACGAAAGCTTTATTTTCCTTGAGTGATCTCGGTATCTCGATCATCTGGTTTTCCTACAAAGAAGTGGGTTAGTACTTAACTTATACGGGTGAGCAGAACTGGCCCACTCACCTAAACCAATACTTCTTAATTAAGGCAGCACTTTAATAGGCAACATTATATATATGCGATATTTCAACAAACAATAGTTCATAAGTAACAGTTCATGCGGTAAAATATATATAAGTTTTGCACATATAAAATTCTTACGCCGGCCAATGGCCGTTCCTATATAATTTACATGATTGTTCTTACCTCCCCTGCATAAGACATCATTAGTATGCAACTCATTCCCACTGGGTCATTTGTGGTATAACACCACGATAGACATACCGTATATGACTTCTATGGGCTTGTGGTGTGGCATTCAAAGCAGGTAGCAAGCCCCAATGAATGTCTCGCTTATACCCAATGCTACCAAAGTGCTACTATTTCATCGGGGCCGAATGGTCCCCAATGCCCCAGGTTCCGTTCAAGAAAATTTACTACCTTGTGCACAAGTTGTCCATGACCATACAATGCATCTACGACTATATGATAAGCATAAATAAGAGTGTAAGGTATTAAAATATTTAGAGAAATAATGCATTTTTTCCCATTCTTATTTCAGCATACTTATTCATTTGATTCGATTGGTAGTCCGTATACTCTAATTTATCACTAAGTAATGGCACCAAACTACGACACAATAATTATATCCTTCCCTGTGTTACATAATTAAAATTCTCTTTTATCTATAAATTTTATTAATTTATAATAGTGGTATGCCTAAATATATTTTGTATATTTTTTTTGGATTTTTTAATAATTTTAAGTATTTATTTTGAGTTAAATAGAGAAAAATAGAATTAATAAATATTTTATGTATTTAAAAACTGTATCACACAGTCATTAGCTCAGTCAGCTGCCTAATCAGCAACGGGGGGGCCGCCCGTCAGCCGCCCTACCTATATATATATATATATATATATATATATATATATATATATATATATATATATATATAAACCTTAAACTATTCATCCGTACTATTAATTAAGATGATAGAGAGTGAGGGTAGCTTCATACATGACTTTCGAGTTCTTCAACTTTCACGAAGGCTTATAGACCAATCTAGATATTGGAATCATGTGTCATTTTATTTAGAACCGTATCGAGGTAAGGATCTTGAATATTTATTTTATTTTTGATAATCCAGAATTTCTGTAAAGTTGATTTAGTGTCGGTTGTTCGAACACCTTTTTGGTACGCTGTTTTCGAGATTTCGGGAGATTTTGAACTAGGTTTCATGATCCGTTTGATATTTTTAAAAGTTGACACAGAGCACTTTATCATATATATATATATATATATATATATATATATATATATATATATATATATATATATATATATTTCCAAAATTTATTAGATAAATTTTCTACCTTGTTTAATTCATGCAAATCCTAGACCCCTAGTGATCTAGCGATTAGTAAAACTAGAATTTGTAAATGTAATATTTTGTAAACGATATGAGATTTGGGCAAATCGTCGATTCCAACATTCATGTGACGTTAAAATATGTAAGTTGGTATACTCAAATTTTAGATTCGTATCAATTAAATTTTTGGTCAATTGAATGTCTCGATTTGTGTGCCCAGAATCTTGTATTTTTAAACTTGACTCTAATGGCCTAGAATTTATAGATAATATACAAATCAGATTTTAATATTGAAAAAATATAATATTAAAGAATTTTATTCAGAATTATTTCTAAATATCTTAGAAAAATTGGTTATTTAGGATCACCAATTATTTGTAGAATTTGTAGATCTAACTTGTTTTAAAATTTCTACGATGGGTACGTGATAGATGTCGTCGTTCATGGTCAGACTCTGGACTCAACATATTTGGACTAACATCAGAAAAATATACCTTGCCATGATTACTGTTTATTTAAATTTTTGTACATCATGTTACATTTATGTTACATATTTACTTAGTTATTTTCTATAAAACTGTGCGTCCAAGATAGACTTGGGTGCAACGGCGGATTGCGTCATCTTTATTTTGTTACTATGGATATTGACCTAGAGTTATGTGACCACCATATATTTGTGAGGTATCCTCATATCTCCATGACCTTGGCACGTACTTTGTACATACACGGATGAGTGATACGCATGAGAAGGCACAGACATCGAATTCGGGTCGCTCCCAATACGTAAGGGACATGTGTCGGTCTAATCATATTTATTATTTTAGGATCATTTATTAGACTTAGTAGTGAGGAACTATACGTGTCATGGATATGATCTGGACTATCATTTGGGTGGGGAGATATACACAAGTCGTTTGGGCTACTTTGCACTTTTTTGTGAGCGTACCCTCAGAGGGAGAAGCGGGATGACGACCTTGGATTTATATGAGAGTAGTTGGCCTCTGGAATCCTGGGGATTCTTTGCGGTCTGTGCATATGATTAGATATATTATGTACATTTAGACCTCTAGTCTCGGAGGAGTCTATGTCGATCCTATTTTTCAGCCCGACACCCCAATCGTGTAAAGGTTATCCTCAATTGCATTCAAGTAGGTTATTTAGTTTACAAAGTACAAATGTTTATATTTAGTTTATGATTGACATACTTTTATTGTATCGTGTTACGTCTCTATGAGGACATGGATCCATATTTTGTCCCCATGTATAGACGATCAGGACTCCGCAGGAGTACGGACCGAGACCTGATTCTTTATTTTTTGTTTATGAGGTCTTGTCCTCCGAGCTCATTTAATATCTTTTAGTTGATGAACCATTAGTTGATACATTTCTTTGTCATTATGTTATTTTAGTTGGAGGTCGTACTCCACTATTTTTTTTTAGTTTTGATATAGTCGTTTGGTAGTAGATTTGTCTTCACCCGACTATTAGTTCTTCTAGATTATTATTCTCGTACTATTATGACTTGATCATTTTGATCGATTTGATTTAGTTTATTTCTTTATTTGTTAACTTATTCTGTGGATAAGATTAGTTGTGCCTGTGAATTATATATACTACTTGTGAGCTCTAGTTCAGATCATAGCGTACGTGTGTATCCGTAGGTTCCATAAATGAGAGTAGCCTACAAATACATCAAACTAAAATGCTTGCGTATACCTGGTCCTAAGTTTTTGGGACTAGGGTATGACAAAACTGTTCTCTCATCATGGTCTGGAGAGATTCTAAGGAGACTGGTGGAGGAGGTGGAGTAGCAACAGTAGTAGTAGAATTAGATAAACTTGAGGAATCATCATATTGCTCTTGAGGAGCAGGAATATCAGTTGTTTGAGCCTTCTTTATGTATGAAGGAGCTGTAATGTAAGCACATTCCTCAAAAGGAACATCAAAGTGAGAAAAGATTATTGAAAAATATATAGCATAAATTAGGTTACTCTTCTTTGTATTTCGGACAGCTATCATGTTGTTGATCATAGTCTGAGGCAAGTTGAAAGGAATCTTGTAATACAAATGATATTGGAATGAAATTATGTCATAAGTGATCTTATACAATCAGCCAGCTTTTGGAATAATATTATTCAACACTATTCTATGAAGTTCATACAAATCTATGTCCATATATCTTACCCAAAAATGACCTATTGGACGAGGATAGGTTTACACATTAAATTCAAGAAAATCTCAAAAGACGTATCATTAGGAAATTCAAACTCCCTAATGTTAATTAGGGGAACTCCCACAGTTAGAATGTTGAGAATTTCTCTTAATTCTTCTATATTGAATTCAATGGGGACACCATAAACTAAAGAATGGACTATATCATTCTCATAGGTCATATTGTAGTAAAAGAGTATGATAGAATTTTGGTAAACCCTTATGTAGGTTTCAAAAAGATCTAATAAACAAAGTTCTTTGAAAATGTCTTTGTGAACTTGAAAGACATTAAAGTTGATGGGACTTCCTGGAAACACCTTTCTTTCAAAAAAAGTGGTAAATCGGTCAACCGATATTTCAAGAGAATGGAAGAGGGAACCATCAAATTATCCCTCTTCAAGCCAAAGTAGGCTGAAGATAGGGTTAGGGTTAGCCGCTGGTAGAGGATTAGAGGAAGAGGCACCATCTTCCCTTCTCTTCTTTCTAACACCTCTATTGAATAATCTATGAGCCATTGAAAAAGAGAGAATAAATAAATTATACCTTGATAATAGTGAGGACCTAGTAGAGAATCTTGAGGAGAAACAAAAGTATAGATACTTCCCTTGGAAATTGCTTGAGGTATGAGATCCAAAAGCTATGTTTGATGAGGTTTAGAGGAGGAAGATGACCTAACGAGGTTCCTGTGTTCGAGTAAGATGGAGGAGAATAAAATAAAATAATATTTTAAATTGAAAAGTTGGGTTCAAATCCGTTGTTGTTCGCATCCCATGGGACCGAATTCGGCCAAGTTCCATTTATAGGGTTCCAGAATAGAGCATTTAGGTTCTATAAAATATTTGACAGAACTCAGTCTGAGTTTAGTGCTCTGGTTATGAGAGACCGAATTTGGTTTGATTTTGGTCAATTTTAACCAAAGTCCCATATGCTCATACAGCATCAGAATCCAGAATCCCTAGTTCTCGATGAATGAAATTGAATCGGTCCTCGGTAAGGGGTTTAATGAAGATATCTGCTAATTGATATTTTGTTTCAATAAAATGTAAACATATATCTCTATGTAGTTAATGATCATATAAAAAGTAATGTCTGATCTCAATGTGCTTAGTGCATGAGTAACATATAGGGTTCTTGGTGAGACTAATTGTGATAGTGTTGTCACAATAGATAGGAATATCTTTAAAGTAAAAATGATAGTCTTCTAGGGTTTGTTCTATCCACAAAATCTAGGCACAACAATGACCTACAACGATATACTCATCTTCAATTGTTTAGAGTGCAACAGTGTTTTGCTTTTTACTAAACCATGAGACTAGAGATTTTTCCAGAAAATGACACGTAGTATTGATGCTTTTATGATCAACTTTACACCCCAAAAAATTAGCATCTGAATAACTAATTAGGTCAAATGACATAGATTTGGGATACCAAAGACCCACCGAAACTCCCTTTGAGTCAAAAAATATGCTTAACGACACACTTGTGTGTCTCCATGGAATTAGCTTAAAATATAGCACATAGACATACACTAAACATAATATTTGGTTGACTAGCAGTGAAGTACAGTAAACTGCCAATCATATCTCGATACTTATGTACATCAACGAATTTGACATCATCTTGATCATGCTTTATGGATGTTGCTATTGGCGGCCGATAGGTTTGACATTATCAATGTCAAAATGTTTCAGCAGATCTTGAGTATACTTGACTTGATTAATAAATGTGCATTGCATACTTTGCTAGATTTGCAGTCATAGGAAGAAGGTCACTTCTTCCATCATGATCATCTCAAATTTACTCTGCATACACTTAGCAAATTTCTCACATAGTAGTCTGTTAGTAGAACCAAAAATTATGTCATCTACTTAAATTTATATTAGGAAAAGAGTGTCATAGGGTGATTTGATAACAGTGTCATGTCTACCTTTCCTTTTGAGAAACCATTTTTAAGTAAAAAGGAACTAAGGTGCTCATACCAAGCATGAGGAGCTTGTTTAAGTCCATAAAGAGCCTTATGCAATTTTAAAACATGATTAGAAAATTTAAAATATTCAAATTTAGAAATCACTTTTCACGTCCATTTGAAATAGTTTAAAATCGTGAAAACTGGCAAAAACAAAAAAAGTATATGAATGGACTTAAGTTTTGCAATAGGAGCATAAGTCTCGTCATAGTTAATATCTTTTTCTTGATTATAGTCTTGAACTACGAGAAGTACTTTGTTATGTGTGACTTGTCCACCCTCAATGAGTTTATTTCAGAAAACCCATTTGGTACCAATAATCATATAATTATTAGGTCCAGGAACAAGTTCCCAAACTTGATTTCTTTTGAATTGGTTTAATTCCACTTGCGTGGTAAAAATCTAAAATTTATCAGTGAAACCTTCTTTAAAAATTTTGGGGTCCATTTGTGAAATGAAAGCAAAATTTGCAATAATATTTCTACTAGTAGAGCGAGTGCTTACTCCCTTTGATACATCACCTATGATAAATTTATCTGGATGATCGATTGTGAATTACAACTTCTTAGGAAGACCTTCTAGATAATTTGGTAATGCTTCTTCAGGAGCTGATTCCTTGTTAGGTATGGTTCTAATATCTTCATCATCACTATTATTTGATAACTAATTAGTTTAGCTCATCAAAAATAACATTTAGAGATTTTTTAACAACTAAGGAACGTTTATTGAAAATACGAAAACCCTTGCTCTTTGATGCATAAGGAACATTTATAGAAAATTTTCTTCGTCAACTTTTCCAACAACTAAGGAACGTTTGTTATAGATTTTTTCAACAACTAAGGAACATTTATAGAAAATTTTCTTCGTCAACTTTTCCATCAAATTTATCCAAGTTATTATTGATATTCAAAATAAAAAATCTACAACAAAAAACTTTGAAATAACCAATAGAAGGAACTCTATTAAACCAAAGTTCATAGGTGACTTTAGTTCTTGCAGCCATATTCTACTATCCAACCATGCAGTTCTTGCATCTTTACAATTTTATAGACTTGATCACTAGAATTACCATACTGTTTAACAAATAGCTAATAATTTTTTTGCGGATATGGCTAAGCCGCATGTGCAATAATTTGGTAGATACATCACTGACTGCTTCTACCTCTTATGCCTCAGGTTCGCTCTGTTTCATATAGTAGAGATCGAACTTCTAGAAAAACTCCATTGATTCTCTAAAAATATTCCACTGATAGTTCCTAAAGAGATTAATTCATCCAACCTTCTAACTGATACCAGGTTAAAACGAATATCGGGGATATGACAAAAAACTTTGAGCACAAAAATTTATCCATTATTTGTATTTAAATACACATATCTTATAACAATAGGCTTTACAAATTTTTGTTTTCTATCTTTAATACTTCACAATCTCATGTTGTGTATGTGAAAACTAGTGCCCTTTTGTAAGGTACGCGTATCGAAGTTTCTGAGTCCACTAGCCAAGAATTCTCATCGCAAACCACAATAATGATGTCTTCTCTATGTTTTGAGACGTTCCTGTGTTCTCACTTTGCTTCCCCTTGTAACCATTTTTCTCCCTCCTATAAGAAAATAATTCCTCTTGATATAGCCCTTCTTACATAATTGTAACATTCATAGTCCTTGTAGCGACTCTTGGACTTGAGTCTGCTATTGTCTCTACCATCGCACAAACGCTTACTTTTACTCCTATCTTAGCTCTCTTAAACTAGCTCCTCTGAATGGGATATGGCTTAAGTGTCATAAGATTTTCTACGTATATCTTCATTCAATATCACACACTAAGTGAACTCTAGACTGACCACTCCTTATAGAGCAAAAGCGATCATAAAATTCTTATGGTCTTCCAAGAGTCTAGCACTGACGTATACAACAACCAAAGCTCATGTACTTCATCGTCGAACTTTACTCCTATAAGGATAACTGGTCAACAATGCCTTTCAACTCACTCAAGTGACCAATAATAGATGAACCATCCTTGTACCTAAGTCTCATTATCGGTACAATCAGGAATAATTTGTTTATTTTGGTTTTCTTCGCATATAAGGATTCCAGCTTATCCCATAACTTTTGGTGTGCTCAATATTGGCAACATGATTATACACATTCTTATCCAAACTGCCTGATATACCCACACACCTATATATATTCAAAATTTTAGTCATCATCGAATTTTTTTTCTAGACTTCTCGGAAGCAAATAACGAAAGATGTAGCTTCTTGACGAACGTTAAATCTATTATCTTGCTCTGCAGTAACTACCACTTTTCACCTTAGGAATATTTTAGTAATTTTACATATTACTAATACTTTTATATTATGTTATATTATATTATATTATATTAGTCGTTAGTTTAGAATTAATTAGTATTGTCTAAAATTAATTAGTATTAGACTTAGTGCTAGCAAATTAGAATTAATTAAGTTAGTTATCATGGATAAAATATTTTTAATTAGTTATATTAGATTCATTTTCCTCTCAATTTAAATTTAAATTAGTGAGTGGAGTGGCACAATTAGTAACTTAACCCAATTCCAAGCCTATGTAGTGGCCGACCTTGACATGAAGAATTCAAATTCTATTTTTCCTCAATTTCTCCTTACTTCTTTTCCATGCAACATTCATATAATTTCTCTCCAATTTCTAGATCTAGAATTTGAGACCCAAATCTAATTTTCCACTAAAACTACTTATTCTTCTTCCATTGTAGAGCAAGGATCTTTGAGCACTTGAGAAATCTTGAAGAGGAGTCCAAGCATCGGAATCGTGTCTGATTTGTCTTTCTTGTGTCCAAATTCATAGTTCTTCAAAGGAGCCACACAAACAGTAGGTAATTCTTTTATTTTTACCAATGTTATTGTTAGAAAGACCCCTTGGACCTATAGAAACATTTTTATGGTTGAAAATGACTCTCCAATGATAGATCTAGGTGTTAGAGGCCTTCCAATTAGTAGATCTAAACTTGTGTCATAAGGAATATTGAGTTTTGGGCTAAATTTAGGAAAAAATTTGAATTGTGTCCACCAAATGTGTGATTAGTGTCCATATTGAGATTATTAATGTCTGTTTGATTATGTGTTAGTGTCCATGTGTCCATAATTGGATATATTGAGTCTGTATCATGATGCCATGATATGAGTGGATTGAATTAACATAATTTCTTTGTATTAGTGTCCCATTGTGTCAAATTCTTATAGATTCATATGAATTACTTAGTTTAACTAATTCTATTTATATTTCAGATATTACTTAGTATTCTATATGTTTTGGTGGTGTATTTTGATGTTGGAGGGGTATATTATGACTGTATCATGTATTTGTGTGTATCATAGGGTGATGCACACCAAGTGTTTGATGTAGTGTATTGGTGTTTGTGTTATGTTTAAGGTATGTGCATTGGTGGTGAGACTGCTAGGGAATGAGGGATGAGTGAGAGTTGAGGACAGTGCAAATTTTGGATATGGATGTGTGGTGCATATACAGGTGCTTGATGATTTGTGTTCAGGGAGTGTGTTGGAGTGTCTTATGGTGATTGTAGGGGCTGGTCTGAGTTGAATGCATATCTGAGTTTTTGTGAGCTTTGTTTGCTTTTCAATGCAAGAATGAGACTGTGCAGTGCACAGCAGAATCATGCGGCAGTGGGTTCTTGTGCCATAAATTCTGTGTGCAGACATGTATTTATGAGGAATACGTAGTATATGGTGTATGTATCTTAGGCACTGGTATCAGGTATAGTTTGTGTGTACCACATGAGAGTATAAGGGGATGGCAATAAAGTGTGTCTTTGCACATTGATGTATGGAGTTGTACACTATGTGAAAGTATTAGTAGATTTTAGGATGAGGTTGCAGACATCAAGGGGTGAAGGGGATATTATAGGAAGAGTTGTGTAAAAACTGTGCACATTGAAGAAGGGCGAGGTGTTCAGGTATAGGGAATAGGTGGAGTAGCAGTGAGTTCAGTTGTAGGTTGAGGTATATATGGAGTATAAGGGGGATAGCAGTAGATGCTTGTTTTTCTTCACAGCAAGTGCAGAGGTTCCTGCATTTGAACTGCATGTAGTGGCTTGGTTCCAGCAGACTGGCAGTGGTAGGAAGGGAAAATATGTGCAGTGGTGTAAGAGTTGAATTCTACAATACAGATTTGGAGAGGGCTCGAGTACCTACAATTGTTGTGGGAAGTCTAGAGCAGTTTTGGGTGTGAGCATGGGGCCAACTGGAGTCAACTCAGGTTGCAGCAGGGTGACCTGCCTAGTGTAGAGGTAGCAAGGAAGACAAGGTCTGTAGCAGAAAAGGTTTGGGGTTACTTTGTGCACCTATATAGAGAGATTTTAGTCCCTGTGTGGTCGAGTGACAGTTTCTAGTGAAGGTGTGTGTAGGGAATTGAGTGTAGGATTGTAGAAGAATGTCAGAATTGTTAGGGTATTTGGGTGTAGGTTAGAGCATCAAGTATGGAATTAGTGTCAAGAGTGTGATATATGTGTTGGAGTATTAGTGATTTTAGTGAGAATTCTAGATAATTAAGATACCCGTATCTATTGGTTATTTGGTAAGTATCTTGGTAAGGATATGTTTATATATGGATATATATGAGATATCTAGTGTCATAAGTGTTACGGTATGGAATACCTTGAAGTAATTTATTAGGTAGAGGTAACATGGGTATATAGTTGTATGAGATACATGAGGATCCTAGGGTGTCAAGATAATGTGGGTGTCCTAGATATGGATATATAGTTGTATGTTTCATTGTCCATGACACTATTATTACACGAGTGTGAGTCACATGTAGGATACGGACTTGCGTACTCAGCTGGCCACTGGTACGTATAGGTCTTACGACGGATAGGGATAACTGCCGATAGAAATATTGCATGCTAGTAGACCTGGCAGTTATTTAGAGGTATCATCGTGTCATGGATATGACATGCTTAGAGCATGGGATGGGGAGAACAACAAGTAAGGTATTTGGGTTCATTTGCACTTTTCTTGTGTAACCCGTATGCTCAGCCGGAGATGCACGGTCATGATGACCACTATATATTATATATTATCAGGCGGTCTCTGCCGTTCAAAAGTCGACATGCTTTGTAGGCCCCTGAATCTCCAAGAGAATCATGCCAATCCTATTTTAGCCAGATAGCCCACTTGTTGGAAACTTGTTCTCAAACTGCATTCACATAGATGGTTAGGTGACCCATTGGATATTTATTTTTTAGTACTTTATTGGCATGCTTCTATGTATCTTGTTATGTCCCTCTGAGGACCTGGTCCCTTTCCAAATATAGACAGGAAGGAGTATCCACAGGAGTACGGACCTGGGCCTGACATTTAATTCCAGACTGAGGAGGTCTTATCTTCAGAGTATCTTTGATCCATCGCAGCTGATGGATATTCTAGTTGCTTTTTTTTTGGATATTTATCTTATATTAGAGTTTGATCTCTTCTCTCTTTTAGTAGTTTTAGTATAGTCGATTTGCAGTGGATTTATTTTCATCCGACTATCATACATTGATACTTCCTATTTGATATTCAGTTATTTATTTCCATTTATTTATTTGTTTATGCTGTGGATGAGATATAGATTGCGTGTGACTTGTTGATAGTATATTACCACTGGTGGATTTGATATTCATGTACAGCGTATGTGTGTGTATGGTTTTCATATATTGAGTTTATATACAAACGGCTGGCATGTTACGTATTGCTAGTCCTACGTATTTTGGGACTGGGGCGTGACATATTTTTAGTGGTGGCCCATGCAGGTCGAGAATACATTGTCTCGGTTATGTTACTGTATCGAACAAGCCTGCGTATAGGAATAGAGTATAGGATCTCATCCATGCTTGACTAAAACTTATCTTCCTTTTCAACTATCCTATTTAAATGCTTGCATCCTGTTTGATTCCTGTACTCCTTCTAATCGTTTCGTCCACCACTTGCAGAGAGATGGATATGCGTAGTAGATGTACTACCGCCGGTGGTGACACACCTTTAGGAGTCAACGGCCAAACTCGAAGGGATACCTCGACGGCTCCTAGACTTTTGGGGCCGGATGGACAGACTCACAATCCAGTTCCATCTAATTCTTCCACATCACCTAATAGAACTTTTTTAGCTTCATCGACACTACAGGATGGCCAGACACAGTTGTTCCAATTCTTCCAAATGATGATGCAGGAATAGAGACAACAGACGGTCGTACTAGCTGTGGAGCAGAGACAGCAAGCGGTAGAGCAGAGTCAAGAATTTCTGGCAGCACTTGAGTGGATGGCTGTACAGGCAACTGTACCAGCTCAGGCACTAGTTCCAGTACCACGAGCTAAGTTGGTTCAGTCAAGGACTTTATACAGATGGGTCCCAAACCGTATAAAGGCACTGAGAGCCTAAAGGAGACTACAAACTGGATTACCTACACTCATAAATTATTAGAAGCATCGCAGCTGCCTACAGATCTATGGATGACAAGCGTAAGGATGCTGCTAGATGGTAATGCTCATCACTGGTGGGAATCAATGGAGCACCAATTGGGTACATATCAGACTTGGAAATTATTCTTGGAGTGCTTTGAGAGGAAGTACTTCCCGGACACTGTAAGGGACGCGTTGTACGATCAGTTTCTTCATCTAAAGCAGGGGAACAAGATAGCTGACGAGTATGATGCAGAGTTTGTCACTACCATATTCTAAAAATAGGGGTATTTTTAACTTTTTATATATTATTAATATTGTGGTAGTTATTTTAAATGATTGCATGATAAGTGTATTTAATTTAAATAATTGTATGAGATGTGTATTTAAATATATTATATATATATAATGTTCATTAATGTTTGAGCTGGTAGACTTGACCTAGAAGCCCACTAGACGAACACCTGATCGAATTATGGGATTATGTATTAATTTGTATTAATTAGAATTTAACTATTTGGGGTTGTGATTAATTACCGTAATTTTATTTAATTATTGTGCCTTACCGTTGCTTCGATATTTGGATCGTTACCCTAGCTTTTGCCTTCCAACAAATTTCACAACCTTGTCCTAGACGTGCCCGCCTTCCATTCTGACATTTTTGTAACTCTTAATTATGCTCTCTTGTGCTTCATTTTAGCCGCACAATATTCATCGCGGACGTTTATTTAATTTTTAAATAAATTCTAACTTTGTATCATTGTGCGTTCTAATCGAAATTGGAGGCAATCTTGACCCATTTTTGTGTAACCCAAATTAGGGTAATATTCTGTTCTGAGTCTTCTTCACTAATGATATTTGTGACCCAACCTAATTTTGGCCCCATGTACTCCTAATTAATTTTAGAACACCGCTTGCATTGTTCCTAATTAAATTGGGGATACCAACTTTGACTAATCCTGTTTAATCCCAATTTAATCCAAATATCCTATTAATTAAGCCCATACAAAACACACAATACCCCTCACCCTACAAAACACCAAACACCAAATCGCCTACCAATTTTTCATTATTTTATGTGTCTGTGCAAATACCCAAATTTAAGGGGGCTCATTTACAAATATTGCATTAGGTGTCAACACTCCATTGGTTCAACCCAATGGAGAAGCCCTAATATTGACTAGTCAACCCAACCCTTACCCTTGCATGAATGAATCCTCCATGTCAAATCCTGATCACCCAATCAAAATGAGCGCATCATCACCACTCATTTCCCACACAGCTCTTCCTATTTAATGTCTCATCACACACTCTTCCCAACCATGACCTAATCCCTAAACCTAGGGAAGCCCCCATCTTCTCTCTCCTCCCTCCTCACAAGCCCCTCAACCGTAGGTAAATTTTTCCTTATTTTTTCCTTTCTTCTTCTTCTCTTCTTCTTCTTCCTTTCTTCTTCTTCTCTTTTTTGAATTTCAAAGGGGGGAATACCAATCGGGCTCCCCACTGTTCATCCGGTCACCCAACCCCGACCCCGGTGAAGCCCATCCATCCTCAGCTCCACCCTCCTTCAGCCGGCCATCCTCTTGCACCCTGTTGTCCCCGCTGCCCGGCCCGCTACAACCCGCAACTCCACCACTGCACAGCCCGGCCGGCCGAGTCCCGAGCACCGACCCCGCTCCACTTTCAGCCCGGTCGAGCACCTCGGCCACTGTCATCTTCCCCGGCTGCTACAGTCCTTCTTCCCCGACCCCGATGAGCTCCCTCATCTCCGGTCTGAGTTCGGTCCGTTCACCTCCGTTCAACAAACCGAGCCTCCCGTCAACCACCCTGCTCTCCTCCCAACTCCCCTCGAGCGGCCACCCGGCGAGCCGTTCCCCTGAACCACCCTCGCCTGAGCGGACCCCGCGGACTCCTGCTGCACTCCGGCACCACCACCATATCGAGCTATCACCACCACCATATCGTGCTAGCACCACCACCATCATCATCAACTATCACCACTACCACCACCCTATCACCACTACCACCACCATATCACCACCAGCTCCCTCTCCTCTTCTCCGAGCAGCACCAGCCCGAGTCCGGCCAGCATCTTCTTCGACTGCTACATCAGAACAACCACCCTCCACCTGTGAGTCTCCCTCTCCCTCTTCCCTTCTTCGTTGGTTGAGGAATCGACTCAATATAGTATATATATACGTATGTATTAGTGTATATAATTTAGTGTATATGTATTCATATATATATATATATATATATGTATGTATTGGTATATTTTCATATAGAATATGTGTAATAAATACGTATTTTTGTTGTATTTGTATTCATATATATATATATATATATATATATATATATATATATATATATATATATATATATATAAATACGTATTTTTGTTGTATATGTATTCATATATATATATATATATATATATATATATATATATATATATATATATATGTATTTTGGTATGTATATATATGTAGCATATATATAATTTTATTGGTATATATATGTACTTATATATGTATATGGTATATGTATTGAATACAGTATACGTATATTTTTACTTGGTACATATATATATATATATATATATATATATATATATATATATATATATATATATTTAGTATACATTTTCTTTTGATACATAAATAGTTGTTGTAGGATATATATATATAAATGTGGCATATATTTATTTTTAACATATTGATATATATATATATATATATATATATATATATATATATATATACAGCATATAATTTAGTGTATATACAATTATACATATTTGTATATAATTATTGGTATACCCATAAATATGTATTAATTTAATTATTGGTAATATGTATAATTTATGAATGTTTTAGGCGACCCGAGTGTAATTACGGATGCCCCGTCTTTACATTGACCTGTAATCCTGAAAATATTACTTGACTGCCATATGTACACTGACGTACTGGCGAGCCCCGTATCATTTTGATCGTCTGTCTTGCACAGCAATCACAGACGCGACGCCCGTACAACTGGACACACTTGACCCTAGTTGACTAAGTGCCATACCTGGCATAGCCTTGAGTTTAATGTATTATGATTGTGTTAGTGTAGCATCTGATGCAAATGTTACATTTATGATATGTCTATAGGACTGTTACATCATCCAGGCGATACTCTGGAACAGGATATTGGTATTACCAGCTAAGGACCCAAGGCGAGTACATTCTCTGATAATTTCTATAATTCTAGTATCTAGAAATGTTACATCTGATTCATGATACTGTGCTAGAAGGACTAGTATATAGATTGGATCTGCAGTCATGAGATGTTACATTAATTATCGTATTGATATTGTACACGACATTGATATTTAGACCTTGTACATGATAGATTGGATATTGCTCGTGTATCGTGACGTGTCATGGTTGGATCCACTGTACTAGTTGGGGGTGGAGAAGTAGTTAGTGAGAAATATGATCATATCCCTCTTGTACAAGTATAGTATCATGTTAGTGTTAATCATACTCCTCACGTATGATTAGCCAGGCCATATAGCTCTCGTACATGTTCCAAAGTCGATCACATATCAAAGCTACTATTTCAAACACTTAGAATAGTTACAGTTCTCTATTTTAGATCATATACTATATCACCCGTATATGATATTGTACCTTGTTCTCTTCATTTCATATATGCACTGACTGTATCATATTGCCTATATTGCTTGTCTCTTTACATTGCCTGTCTCTCTATTTTGCTATTGCATTTATTCACTGTCTTCTCTCAGTATCTTGCATCATCTGTTTATTATTTTATAGTCCTTATCAATTAAATGAAACTGTTATTTGAGATGTACTTTGCTCCTTCCTGACTGGAAATATTTTTCTAGACTATGCCTTAGAGGACTGGTGTCCTACATTTTATGGTCCACAGGGTGAGTAGCTGCATACTTGGACTTGGTAGTTCAGTTGTGATTCCGGGAGGTCTAGCCGGAATCACTAGTTATCTAGTTAGTTCTTTTAGTAGATCATTTTGTACCGGATTTGTCTCCGGCATACTTGTTGAGACATAGATATTTGTTGAGTTAGATTATTTATATTTAGACTTGTGTTGTATTTTATTTTATTTTGTTCGATATCTTATCGTGATATAGTTATGTGATTGAGTATGTTGTTCATATTATATTATGTCTCCGTGCCTCCTTATGGAGATTGGATGCTCGTGTGAGAATGCTTAGATAGTATCATGACCTAGACAGCGTTCTACCGCCGATGCTGCGACGTAGGCTGGACGTACCCACGTACTAGTGCCCCAATTCCGGGTGCGGGTCATGACACATTTTTAGTGGTGGCCCATGTAGGTCAGACTTCGCAAGTTGTGCGATGTCGTGGTAGTGGGACATCTCAGTTGTACTACTGCGTGTATGCGATAGGATTTAGGATATAGCATGCTAGGATGAGAGCGAATACTCAATCATAATTCCTTGAGAGATTCCTGGGATGACCCCTGAGAATCTTATTATAATTTCCAATTTAAATTATTTCCCTTGTTTCCGTCCGTTCTCACTTGTTGATATTGAATTTGATTCTTTTTGATCAGTTATTAAATTGAGATCGTGGTGTCATTGTAGAGTTTGATTTCATATCAAGATAAATTTTATGGACTAATTTATGGTATCATCTGATGACACATGTTGATGAGGACAGTGAGAAAGATTAACATTAGGGATATTGGACTACAAGATGTGGATTTAAATTATAATTTGAAGATTGAAAATGAATTTCAATTTTTAAGAATTTTGAGGAGTTGAGATATTATGTGATTAAAAATTTTTTTTGGGGATTCAGATTCAATTCAATGAACCTAGACAAAGCTGTAAGGATTTTTTTTGGAAATGATTAAATTTTTGTTTCAGTTTTGAATATTTGACTTTGAGGAAAGTATATGCATTTTACTTTAAATTGTTCGAGGAGTTAGTTTTGAGGATTTTATTTTGAGGATAAAATTTTATAGTGGAAGAGATATATATTAGTATATGAGTGGATGAGGTGCATTTGTAAGAATCTGTTGGCTTGAGCATGATTGAGATTGCACTGCAAACTGACTTGGGTGTCCATCTAAGGTTGTATTAGAGGGAGCAATACTTAGTATGGTGTGTTGCATTTGATATGCACTTGAGTGATGAGAACAACTAGTATCAACAATTGCAATAGGTAAGAAAGCTAGCAGTGAGTGTGCTTGTAGTAGAACTGTTGTACCTAAAGGGATAGAGGTATCAAACCTTGGATGCATCATTGACCTATGCAATCACAACTAAGAATATTTCCAATCTATTTATCTTGTTATCCTTATTCCTTCTGAATGTTGCTTCTATAGAACTTTACTGTCCTTCCTTGATGATATCGCATTCTTGCCTTAATTGATTCTTTTGGATCTGTCTTTAGGATATCGCCGAAGACAAGATCTATGAGAGTGGGAGCATCAGCTTTAGAGGGGTCTGACACCCCTCTACTTGATGGACGGACAGTCGTAGTTCCTCCTACATCTCTGATGCATGTGGCAGTATCTGCACTTTTCGGGGATCCTTCTCCCCCACCTGTTCAGAGGATTGCCGCAGCTGTGACGGACAACCTTCCTCCTCCACCGACTCCGTTTTTCGGAGGTATGCCCATTGACGGGGCACAGATGTTTACCTTGATCCAGGGCATGGTAGATGCCAAGAGAGTGACGGCAGACGCTCAGCGAGTTCAAGCTGAGGCTCAGAAGGAGCAAGCAGAAGCGCACCAGGCACAAACCGAGCTGATGAGAGAGAGCATGGAGAATGCTCATCAGGTGGCTCTCCAAACTTTGGAGAGAGTAGCACAACACCAACAGTTTCCTGGCCAGCAGCAACAACAGAGATCAGGCACTATAGTAGACTTCAAGAGGATGATGCCTCGAGAGTTCAAGGGTATCGAAGGGATACTCTACGCTGACGACTGGCTAGAGGACATAGAGAGGAGCCTGCGATTGGCCCAGATTCCGGAGAGCTTACGGATAGATGCGGCTGGCAGTCAGATGTTCAATATCGCCCTCACGTGGTATCGTACGGAGTCGAGACTTACTGCACGAGGACTTACTTGGGAGACCTTCAAGGACCTCTTCAAGGAGAAGTTCTTCCCCGACGTGGCATTGGGAACCTTGGAAAGTCAGTTTCATGACTTGGTCCAAGGAAGCATGTCAGTCGATGAGTACGCTGCAGAATTCTGTCGTTTGAGCCGTTTTACATCGTCTATGATTTGGGACCCAGGAGATCGACCCCAAAAATTTAGAAAGGGGCTGACGAGAGAGATTAGGTCGCGCACTTCTGGTCGTCGTACCGCTACCTTTGAGGGTATCTTGATGGATACCCAGATTGCAGAAGAGGATCTGGATCTCAGGCCTAAGAGGAGTCACAATATTTTTAGAGATACGAATGGTAGCACAGGACCGGCCAAGCGTTCCCACATTCAGCATCAACAGCTGTACCAGGCACTAGTTCATATTCAGCAACAGCCGTGGGCGTTTCAGCATTAACAGCAGTACCAGGCACCAGTTTATATTCAGCAACAGCCATGGGCGTTTCAGCATCAACAGCAGTACCAGGCACCAGTTCGTTTTCAGCAAAATCAACAGCAGCCTTCGAGAGAGACACAACAGACTTGTCATTTCTGTAAGAAGCCAGGTCACCTTTGGGAGAGCTGTAGAACGAGGCTAGGACTTTGTTTGCACTGTGGCGCTGCGGGACATCGAGTAAGGGATTGTCTTCGAGTTTCTTATCTTCCCGGCTGGCGCGCAGCTCCAAATTATAGAGATCCAGTTAGGCTACCTGTGGAACCGTATATTGCTCAGCACCCGCAAAAGGAACCAACCCAGCTGGGCGGAGCATTTGCGATGGCGGTCGAGGAGACCGATATTGCAGGTAATGTGTTAGCAGGTTTTGTTCTTTCCTTCCTTCTGTTCCTTTCTATTTGATTGATTGATTGATTCCCTAGTACCGTAGCTTGTGTTCATGATTTTTGTTAGAATGTAGTTAGTAGTACACCCTGACAGAGACTGCAATACCATGACAAAAGATACCATGACCGTACATATTTTTTCTTAGATTGCATGTTGTATGACTGTAGGTATAATTTTTCTTAGACCATGATTATTGGGGTTTGACCATAGTGAAGATTTATGAAGAGGTTATGACTTGACAAGAGAGACAAGATGCTTAAATTTTGAGAATAATCATTGATTTAAATAAAGAGTTAAGGATTTAATATAGCAGAATTGATGGATCATTGATTTTATGAAGATTGAGATATGAATTGAATTAAAAAAAAATTAAGAAAATTATAGAGATTATTATTTTATTTATTTGATTGCAAGATGTGAATTTTAAAATTTATATTATAAATGTTGCATTTGAAGATTTCATAAGTATTGCATTGTTTGAGTTTTGTGGGAAAAGAAACCAAGGAATAAGATCATTGATGGATTAGTATTTGAATTCGATTAGTGTTGAATTCAATTTTGGGATAAGGACATAGAATTTTTATACCCACCGATTGGACTTAAAATTTGCGGAGTAAGATGATTAGTGGATTAGTGTTTGAATTCAAACTTTTTGGGACGAGATTTTAATTTTATATATATATATGGATTGATTAAAATTAAATTAGAGGAGTGGATATTAAATTTCGAGTATTTAATTATTAACTTAAAAACAATTTGGAGGAAATTATGGAAAAAAATGGAATTTGATTCTACTCCGAAGATTTTCGGGAGTACGATAATTAAATTTTGAAAATTTTGTTGAATAACAAGATGGGTTTGCTTTATGATTATATGGTTTGATGAACCTAGATTTGATGGAAAATAATATATAATGAATAAACACTACTATTGAGGAATTAAATTTCGAGGACGAAATTCTTTTAAGGAGGGTAGACTTGTCACTACCACATTCTAAAAACAGGGGTATTTTCGACTTTTTATATATTATTAATATTGTGGTAGTTATTTTAAATGATTGCATGATAAGTGTATTTAATTTAAATAATTCTAAGAGATGTGTATTTAAATATATTATATATATATAGTGTTCATTAATGTTTGAGCTGGTAGACTTGACCTAGAAGCCCACTAGAAGAACACCTGACCGAATTATGGGATTATGTATTAATTTGTATTAATTAGAATTTAATTATTTGGGGTTGTGATTAATTACCGTAATTTTATTTAATTGTTGCGCCTTACCGTTGCTTCGATATTTGGAGCGCTACCCTAGCTTTTGCCTTCCAACAAATTTCACAACCTTGCCTTAGACATGCCCGCCTTCCATTCTGATATTTTTGTAACTCGTAATTATGCTCTCTTGTGCTTCATTTTAGCCGCACAATATTTCTCGCGGACGTTTATTTAATTTCTAAATAAATTCCAACTTTGTATCGTTGTGCGTTCCAATCGAAATTGGAGTCAATTTTGACCCATTTTCGTGCAACCCAAATTAGGGTAATATTTTGTTCCGAGTCTTCTTCACTAATGATATTTGTAATCTAACCTAATTTTGGTCCCATGTACTCCTAATTAATTTTAGAACACCGCTTGCATTGTTCCTAATTAAATTGGGGATACCAACTTTGACTAATCCTGTTTAATCCCAATTTAATCCAAATATCCCATTAATTAAGCCCATACAAAACATACAACACCCCCTCACCCTACAAAATACCAAACACCAAATTGCCCACCAATTTTTCATCATTTCATGTGTCTGTACAAATACCCAAATTTAAGGGGGCTCATTTGTAAATATTGTATTAGGTGTCAATACCCCATTGGTTCAACCCAATAGAGAAGACCTAATATTGACTAGTCAACCCAACTCTCACCCTTGCATTAATGAATCCTCCATGTCAAATCCTGACCACCCATTCAAAATGGGTGTATCATAACCACTCATTTCCCACACACCTCTTCCTATTTAATGTCTCATCACACACTCTTCCCAACCATGACCTAATCTCCAAACCTAGGGAGGCCCACATCTTCTCTCTCCTCCCTCCTCACAAGCCCCTCAACCGTAGGTAAATTTTTCCCTATTTTTTCCTTTCTTCTTCTCTTCTTCTTCTTCCTTTCTTCTTCTTATTCTTCTCTTTTTTGAATTTAAAAGGGGGGAAATACCAACCGGGCTCCCCACTATTCATCCGGTTACCCGACTCCGACCCCGGCGAAGCCCCTCCATCCTCAGCTGCACCCTCCTTCAACCGGCCATCCTCCTGCACCCTGCTGTCCCCGCAGCCCGGCCTGCTGTAACCCGCAACTCCACCACTACATAGCCCGGCAAGTCGAGTCCCGAGCACCGACCCCGCTTCACTTTAGCCCGGCCGAGCACCTCGGCCACTGTCATCTTCCCCGGCTGCTACAGTCCTTCTTCCCCGACCACGACGAGCTCCCTCAACTCCGGCCTGAGTTCGGTCCGTTCACGTCCGTTCAACAACCCGAGCCTCCCTTCAACCACCCTGCTCTCCTCCTAACTCCCCTCGACCGGCCACCCGACGAGCCGTTCCCCTGAACCACCCTCGCCTGAGCAGACCCTGCGGCCTCCTACTGCACTCCGGCACCACCACCATATCGAGCTATCACCACCACCATATCGTGCTAGCACCACCACCATCATCATCAACTATCACCACTACCACCACCCTATCACCACCAGCTCCCTCTCCTCTTCTCCGAGTAGCACCACCCCGAGTCCGGCCAGCATCTTCTCTGGCTGCTACATCAGAACCACCACCCTCCACCTGTGAGTCTCCCTCTCCCTCTTCCCTCCTTCGTTGGTTGAGGAATCGATTCAATATAGTATATATATACGTATGTATTAGTGTATATAATTTAGTGTATATGTATTCATATATATATATATATATATATATATATATATGTATGTATTGGTATATTTTCATATAGAATATGTGTAATAAATACGTATTTTTGGTGTATATGTATTCACATATATATATGTATATATTTTGGTATGTATATACATGTAGCATATATATAATTTTATTGGTATATATATGTACTTATATACGTATATGGTATATGTATTGAATACAGTATATGTATATTTTTACTTGGTAGATATATATATATATATATATATATATATATATATATATATATATATATATATATATATATATATATATAATTTAGTGTATATGCAATTATACATATTTATATATAATTATTGGTATACCCATAAATATGTATTAATTTAATTATTGATAATATGTATAATTGATGAATGATTTAGGCGACCCGAGTATAATTATGGATACCCCGTCTTTATATTGACCTATAACCCTGTAAATGTTAGTTGACTGACACATGTACACTTATGTACTGTCGAGCCCCGTATTATTTTGACCGTCTGTCTTACACAGCAATCACAAACGCGACGCCCGTGCAACTTGATGCACTTGACCCTAGTTGACTAAGTGCCATACCTGGCATAGCCCTGAGTTCAATGTATTATGATTGTGTTAGTGTAGCATCTGATGCAAATATTACATTTATGATATGTCTATAGGACTGTTATATCATCCAGGCGATACTCTGGAACAGGACATTGGTATTTCCAGCTAAGGACCCAAGGCGAGTACATTATCTGATAATTTCTAATTATTTGATAATTTCTATAATTCCAGTATCTAGAAATGTTATAACTGATTCTTGACACTGTGCTACACGGACTAGTATATAGATTGGATCTGCAATCATGAGATGTTACATTGATTATCGTATTGACATTGTACATGACATTGATATTTAGACCTTGTACATGATAGATTGGATATTGCTCGTGTATCGTGACATGTCATGGTTAGATCCACTGTACTAGTTGGGAGCGGGGAAGTAGTTAGTGAGAAATATGATCATATCCCTCTTGTACAAGTATAGTATCATGTTAGTGTTAATCATACTCCTCACGTATGATTAGCCAGGCCATATAGCTCTCGTACATATTCCCAAGTCGATCACATATCGAAGCTACTATTTCAAATACTTAGAATAGTTACAGTTCTCTATTTTAGATCATATACTACATCACCCGTATATGATATTATGCCTTGTTCTCTTCATTTCATATATGCACTGACTGTATCATATTGCCTATATTGCCTGTCTTTTTACATTGCATGTCTCCCTATTTTGCCATTGCATTTATTCACTGTCTTCTCTCAGTATCTAGCATCATCTGTTTATTATTTTATAGTCCTTATCAATTAAATGGAACTGTTATTTGAGATGTACTTTGCTCCTTTCTGACTGGAAATATTTTTTCAGACTATGCCTTAAAGGACTGGTGTCCGATATTTTATGGTCCACAGGGTGAGTAGCTGCAGACTTGGACTTGGTAGTTCAGTTATGATTCCGGGAGGTCTAGCCGGAATCACTAGTTATCTAGTTAGTTCTTTTAGTAGATCATTTTATACCGGATTTGTCTCCGGCATACTTGTTGAGACATGGATATTTGTTGAGTTAGATTATTTATATTTAGACTTGTGTTGTATTTTATTTTATTTTGTTCGATATCTTATCGTGCTGTAGTTATGTGATTGAGTATGTTGTTCATATTATATTGTGTCATCCGTGCCTCCTTATAGAGATTGGATGCTCGTGTGAGAATGCTTAGATAGTATCATTACCTAGACATCGTTCTACCGCCGATGCTGCGGCGTAGGCTGGACGTACCCACGTACTCGTACCCCAATTTCGGGTGCGGATCGTGACAGAGTTTAGTCACCTTAGTAAATATGGCGCTGCCCTGATACCGAATGACTTGGTGAAGGCTAAGAGATTTTATCACGGACTGACTCAGGAGCTTCAACACTACACTAGCTCACAGTCCCGAATCTCTTATGCCAAATTATTAACATAAATTAGATTACAAGAGACCATCAACAGAGGAAAGAGAGGTCAACTGAAGACACAGCAAGGACAAACACAGATACAGCAAGGAAGGCCTATCAGACGTCCTTTGGCACAGCAACAATAGTATTAGCACAGAGTAGGACCGTACCATATTTCGAAGAAGCCCCACTGCAGTTATTGTGGGAAATACGGGCACATTTCAAGAGACTATCGGACTCGTTGGGACAATATATAAGGTATGGTTCCGGACAGCATATGGCGAGAGACTGTCCAATGCAACAGACATTGACACTTCCACCGCCAGTACAGAGGCTAGCACTTTCAGCACCGAAGCCAGCTCAGCAGACGACCAGACCAGGAGCACCTCGACCTCCAGCAGCAGGAGGATTTCAGCGAGGACCACCGCTAACTACTCAGGAGGATTAGTTAACGAGGGCCAGTCATGGACTTCCATAGAGGAATGGATAAGCTTTTGTACTAGAAGTGGATGACATGGAGCAGGAGATTGATGCTATAGCAGGTATTACTCTTGCTTTTACTTTTCCTGCTATGAAATTATTTGATACGGAAGCCACCCACTTATTCATATCTTCTAGTTTTTTTGCCAAACATAATATTGCCACTACACCTTTACCTAGTTGAATTAGAATTCTCACCGGAGGAGGAGTTATACTTGTTAGTCGGATTTGTAGTTTGTCTCCCGTAGTGATTCGTGGCAGAGAGATGAATGTCCGACTCTTAGTCCTTCCTAAGCCAACTTTTGATATTGTGCTTGGAATGGACTGACTAAGCAAGTACCACACTTTCTTCGACTGTTTTGGAGGAAGTATTCTTTTCAAGGTACCAGGCCAGCCTGAACTTGAGTTTGCATGAGGATCCACAGAAGCCCTTGATGGTGTTCAGCTTGTAATGGACGATGTTATCTATCACCCTATCATTTCAGAGTTTTAAGACGTCTTTCCAGAGGAACTGCCAGGACTACCTCTGGACAGAGACGTAGAGTTCTCGATTGAATTAACACCAGGAGCAAGACCCATAGCGTCGTATATTTATAGATTGGCGAAGAAGGAGATGGATGAGCTGAAGGCATAGTTGAAGGAATTAGAGGAGAAAGGTTTCATCCGACCAAGTGCATCACCCTGGGGAGCACCAGTATTGTTTGTACCAAAGAAGGATAGGTCAGTGCGTATGTGCATTGGCTACAGAGCCTTGAATACAGTGACCGTGAAGAATAAATATCCATCACGCATTGATGACTTATTTGATCAGCTTAGTGGAGCCAAGGTGTTCTCGAAGATAGACTTGAGATCGGGATATCACCAGGTGAAGGTACGAAAGCAGAATATTCTGAAGACCGCATTCAGAACAAGATATAGACACTACGAGTTTCTGGTTATGCCATTTGGATTGACCAATACTCCAGCTATCTTTATGGACTTAATGAATAGAGGCTTCCATCAGTATTTGGACTAGTTCGTGATCGTTTTCATAGATGACATACTTGTCTATTCGAAGAACCACGAGGAGCACGAGAAGCACCTGCGGGTAGTCCTAGAGACATTGAGAAGAGAGTAGTTATATGCGAAGCTCAGCAAATATGAGTTTTTCTTGGACAGAGTTTCGTTTCTTGGGTATGTCGTTATGGGAGATGGTATTTCTGTTGATCCAGAGAAAATCTTGACAGTCGAGACATGGGCCATTCCTAACTCAGCATCGGAGGTGAGAAGTTTCCTAGGACTTGTAGGATATTACCGACGGTTCGTGGAGAACTTCTTAAGGATATCATCACCTATGACTCGGTTGACATGCAAGGATCAAGAGTTCGTATGGACCGACGAGTGTCAAGCCGCTTTTGAGGAGTTGTAGAAGCGACTGACCACAGCGCCAGTATTTACTATTCTATCAGGATCAGGAGGTTATGTGATTTACAGTGATGCATCAGGGAAAGGCTTGGGATGCATGTTGATGCAGTATGTCAAGGTGATTGTATATGCATCTAGACAATTACGAGTGCATGAGAAAAATTACCCAATGCATGACTTGGAGCTTGCAGCCGTTATTTTTACTCTGAAGCTATGGAGACATTACTTATATGGGGAACGAGTGAAGATCTATACAGATCATAAAAGCCTCAAGTATGTCTTCATACAGAAGGAGCTAAATATGAGGCAACGTCGGTGGCTTGAGTTGATGAAGGATTTTGAGATAGAGCTACATTATCACCCAGGCAAGGCTAACGTAGTAGTAGACGCGTTAAGCTAGAATCCAGCAGCTTATTTCTTGGCGACACAAAGAGAATTATTGGAGGATTTGCAAGAGCTTGGCATAGAAGTGATATTACCTGAAGCAGATAGGATATTAGCCAATTTACAAGTACAGTCATCACTAGTAGAGAGGATCAAGGCAGCCTTGCCTACGGATGCCAGATTCAGGAGATTGAAAGAAAGAACAGAGGCCGGAGAGCAGACATGATTGCGCATTCATGATTATGGGATATTACGATGTGGTGATCGTCTATATGTTCCCAACAGAGATTCGACAGGAGCTGATGGCAGAAGCTCATAGTTCGATATATTCTATTCATCCTGGAGGCACAAAGATGTACCGTGACTTACGACAGCACTTTTGGTGGCATGGGATAAAAAGAGAGATAGCTCGCTTTGTAGCCAGATGTCTAGTATGTCAGCAGGTAAAGGTGGAGCATCAGAGAACTACATGGCTATTACAACCACTTCCGATTCCTGAGTAGAAATGGGAGCACATCACTATTGACTTCGTCACAGGTTTCCCAATAGTCCAAGTGGGAGAGATACAGTATGGGTAATAGTGGATCGACTCACCAAGTCAGCCCATTTCTTGCCTTTTAGAGTTGGCCAGTCTACAGAAGCTTTGGCTGACTTATACATAAGGAAAATCGTGAGATTGTACGGCATACCGGTCAGCTTTGTGTCAGACAGGGATTCATATTTTATATCGCACTTTTGGAGAAGCATGTATGAGAGTCTTGGGACTCGTCTGAAGTTCAGTACATCTTATCACTCGCAGACAGATGGGCAGTCCGAACATACTATTCAGATACTGGAGGATATGTTGAGGGCTTGTATGTTGGACTTTGGAGGATCATGGGAGGACCACCTACATCTTATGGAGTTTTCTTACAACAATAGCTATCAAGCGAGTATCTAGATGGCTCCGTTTGAAGCATTGTATAGAAGAAAGTATAGGTCTCCCGTGTGTTGGAGTGACGTGGGAGAGCATCAGATTCTGGGACCAGAGTTGGTAGTCAACACCGTTGAGACAGTGAAGAAGATACAAGGGCACTTGTGAGCAACGCAAGACAGACAGAAGCAGTGGATAGACCTTTATCGACGTCCCTTGGAGTTCAAAGAGGGCGATCATGTCTTCTTGAGGATATCACCTACTCGAGGCACTATTCAGTTTGGAGGGCGTGGCAAGTTGAGCCCAAGGTATATTGGACCATTGACGTGCTAGAGAGAGTGGGAGAAGTGGCGTATCGACTTGCGCTACCACCTTTACTTGATGGAGTACATGATATATTTCACGTGTCGTAACTTAGGCGATATGTGGCAGATAACAGTCATATTCTCGACCATTCTGAGATTACCATTGGGCCGAGCTTGTCATACCAAGAGCAACCCGTGGAAATCCTTGATCGGCGAGAGAAAGTGTTGAGGAACCAGTCGATTCCCTTGGTCCGCATGGCATGAAAGCATGGCACGCCAGGAGAATCCACTTGGGAGTGCGAGGACGACATGCACAAACATTTTCCGTATCTATTCGTAGACCAAGGTATGAATTTACTTTGTTAATTTCTACCTTATACCATCTTTGACTTTCTATCGTGGCTTAGTTTTAATTTCGAGGATAAAATTTTTATAAGTTGGATAGAATATAAAATCCCTAATTTTAAAACCATATTAACTATTTAATTAATCATTTAATTTAATTATAGTATTTATTAGTTAATTAGAAGAAATATAATTTATTAGATTTTAACTACTCGATAAATATGCATTTAGAGATTTATGGAGCAAACTATTATTTTACCTTATTTTATTTTATATAGGAGACCTTGTGGAAGGATAAAAGATTATTTTTATGAACAAATATAATTTTCTAGAAATTATATATATATATATTATTATTAATAAATAGAAAAGAAAAGAAAAGAAAAGAAAAGGAAAAAAATAATTAGAGTAAATAAACTAAACCCTAAAAAAATTACTAACATAAGCCCATTCCCCTAAGCCTACCCTCTAACCCGCTTAAGCAAATCCCAACAACAACAGCAGTGAGTAAACCCCCCCTCCCGCGCGAGTAAACTCTCCCTCTCTCAACCTATATATATATATATATATATATATATATATATATATATATATATATATATATATATATACAACCCATTATAAACCCAAACCCTAAACCCTTACCATCTCCACAACCCCGAGCCGCCGTCGACCTCCTGGACCGCCGCCTAGACCGCCGCAGCACCGTCGGAGACCGCCGCTCGCCGTTCGCGTCATCCCGCGCGCGCTGTACAGGAAATTGACAGCGACACCCCTGTTCAGGTGCTGATTTTCGTTCCATTGCTTGACCAAATTCGACCCCGTCTTCACCGATAAGTTCATGACCTATCCCTCTTCCAACTCTGTGTATTAGTTTTCTTCGAACAGCGTGTAACCATAGGTGAAAACCGAGACCAAGTTGGAGAAAAAACATAACTTTTAATTTCAGAAAACTGCTGCAACCACCCATGTTTAAGGACTCGTATCTCCCACCACAGAGATCTAAACTTAGATTTTCTTTTTTCTATGTGAAGAACATGTAACCTCGATTATTTTCTGACAATTATATTATTTTATTTAGTGTTATATGCAGAATTATATTGGATTAAAAATTACGAAAAACCTATTTTTGAACCTTCAAAATTTATGATACGGAGTGAGCTTCGCCAAACGAGACCGTCCCATCGCGTACCAATTGTACCGGAAGGTGCGTATGGTATGTCCATATGTGTGGGCTTTCGTGAAAACTGATTTGGACCCGTGTGCGCGTCGAAATCAACCCATATCCGCAAAAAGTTTTCGTATCGCGACTTTTGCAAAATATCGTACCATTTATTGTACACTCGTCAGAATATAATAAAACTTGCGCCATTGGACTCGTGGTATCACGCTGGTTCTGTGACCCAATTTTCATGCAATTCTGAGACAGTTGACCAAGCCGTATATTTGTGGGCCCCACGGTTGACTTTTTGGGCGAAATTGTGTTCGGCTCACCGGAATCCAAAATTGGACACACCGTTGAGTTCGTACTGATATTTTGAATTTGTTTTACCTATAATTTGTCCCATTTAGAGACTTTTACCCCTGGCACACTTTCGGTGCAAAGTGGGCCACAAGTGGACCCCGTTTTCACCCAAAATTATCGTTTTGCCCCTGTGTCCATATTGGATGAAAGGGTAGTATTTTTTAGCTATCTCGCTGATTTCAGAAATGTGGGTGATGTTTATTTCAGCATCCAGAGACGTTTATTCGGAGGCCTTAGTTTCTGATCCCGTGTCCTTGACATCTGAACGCTTACACTATACAGATTGTTTGCCAGGCAAGTATATCTTGCCATTGTACTGTAATTTATATTCCATATGTTGTATGCATCTTATTTCTGCTTATTTAGTTCATATATTTTAACTGCTATATAAACTACGCGTCCAAGAATAACTTCGGTGCAACGACGGTGGCATCGTATTCTATTTTTTTATTTATATATATGCATGTTACCTAGTTTATGAGACCACCCCATTATCATGAGACATCCTTATGTTTCATTGGCCATGACACTATTATTATACGAGTGTGAGTCACATGTAGGACACGAACTTGCGTACTCGGCTGGCCACTGGTACGTATAGGTCGTGAGACAGATATGGATAACTGTCGATAGAAACTTTGCATGCTAGTAGACCTGGCAGTTATTTAGAGGTTCATCGTGTCATGGATGTGACATGCTTAGGGCATGGAGTGGGAAAAACAACAAGTAAGGTATTTGGGCTCCTTTGCACTTTCCTTGTGTAACCCGTACGCTCCGTCGGAGATGCATGATCATGATGACCACTATATATTATATATTATCAGGCGGCCTCTGCCGGTTAAAAGATGACATGCTTTGTAGGCCCCTGAATCTCTAATAGAATTATGTCAATCCTATTTTAGCTAGATAGCCAACTTGCTGGAAAGTTGTTCTCAAACTGCATTCACATAGATGGTTAGGCGACCCATTAGATATTTATTTTATAATACTTTATTGGCATGCTTCTATGTATCTTGTTAAGTCCCTCTGAGGACCTGGTCCCTTTCTAGATATAGACGGACAGGAGTATCCACAAGAGTACGGACCCGGACCTGATGTTTCATTCCAAACTGAGGAGGTCTTATCTTCAGAGTATCTTTGATCTATCGCAGCTGATGGATATTCTAGTTGCTTTTCTTTTTGGACATTTATCTTATATTAGAGTTTGATCTCTTCTCTCTTTTAGTAGTTTTAGTATAGTCGATTTGCAGTGGATTTGTTTCCATCCAACTATCATACTTTGATACTTTCTATTAATATTCAGTTATTTATTCCTATTTATTTATTTATTTGTGCTGTAGATGAGATATAGATTACATGTGACTTGTTGATTGTATATTACCACTGGTGGATTTGATATCCATGTACAGTGTACGTGAGTTTATGGTTTCCATATATTGAAGTTCGTATATATACGGCTGGCGTGTTACGTATTCCTAGTCCTACGTATTTTGGGACTGGGGTGTGACACTTATTTTGCTAGTTGAAGTTATATTGAGCTTGAGGTCTAGACAACATTCTAGTACTGATACTGCGACGTAGGCTGGACGTACCCAGGTACTCGTGTCCCGATCATTCGGGTGCGGGCCGTGATATATTTTTATGGTGGTCCGTGCTGGTCTAGTATTCATAACTAGTGTGATATTGTTATAGTACTTCAACTTAGATGTACTGTTGTGAGCTTAAAATAAAATAGGATATTAGGATGAGAGAATACTCAATCATAAATTAGGATTTCTTGAGAGATTTCTCGGATGACCCTTGAGAATCTTACTATAAACTCTATTTTGAAATCTGTTTCTACTTATTTTCGTTCACCTTCACATGTTCGTTGTTGAATTTTATTCTTGTATCGAGATAAATTTTATAAAATAAATTGAGTTATATTCTGATAACGTATTTGGATAAGAACAGTGAGAACGGTAACCGTCTACCTTAGTTACGTAGTCTAGAGTTTATCATAGTCATACTAGCAGGCGTGGAGAAAACGTAGAGACCTGATTTTGGATATAATTATCTTGATTATGGAATCTATAGTTCTCGTAGCCATGCTAGCTGGCAATGCAAAAATTCTAAATAATATGATTATAGAGGTATATACCCTAGGTATGGACTCTATAGTTTATCGTAGCTATGCTTACTGGCATGGTGAGAATTTTGGGTAACATAATTTTGGATAACCGTATATAATTATCAAATTATAACTTAAATTGGTTTTTAATATTTTATCTCTATCATTCCACTCATGTTATCATTGAATTCTGTTCTATCACCTCTGCTAGCTTAGTACAGAGATATCTCTAGTTCCTCTAGTTCACTCCCTTATAGATCTTCACCTTCATTATTTTTGGAGGCATCTTCTTGGTTAGTATAGTAGTTTGGTAACTTACAGACAATGTGTCAAGTTGAGTATCAGTGTTGATTTGTGGGAGTGTAGCTTGTGAGTCTGGGAGTGGTTCCTGGTTGAGTATATGAGTATTTGGTATCAGTGTATAGGCCTGTAAATAACTCATAGTGTAGTACCAATAGTGTAGTAGTGAGTTAGATTATGTCAAATTGGTATCCTAGAATATTAAGTGCATGTGTCCAATGTAGTTATGAAGTTAGTAGTTATGAAGTTAGTGTTTGTACACCAAGAGTGCTTAGTGAGTGCAAGTGTTCAGGGTATATCAGGATTGGGATGAGTAATGTAAAAAGGTAGTGTGTCAGTCTAGTATTAGTGAATATTATTATGTGTTATAGTATCAGCTAGTTGTACTAGTGTAATATCATAGTGTTAGTGTGTTAGTATTCAGATAGGAGTATTTTAGTGTCAAGATCCAAGGTATCTCAAGTATAATGGATATTTAGGATATGTCTAACCTAGTGACTAGTTTATTAGGTATATATAAGATATTGAGTACCTTGGTATGAGGCTATCACATTAGTGTTTGGTAGAGTATCTTTCTAGTACCAGTAAGAAGATTACCCTAGAATGTTAGTTTTATATTATAAGTAGGGTGAGTCAGTAGGTTAAGTTTACTTATATCTTAGAGCTATAGTGTATCAGTGATACTAGAAGTAGTAACCCTTTATAATAAGTACTGTGGCTAGGTTGATGCTTCATGAATATTTAGTGTAAGTATCCAATATAGGTATATATATATTCTAAAATATAGGTAATATCTGATTATAGGGTTGAGATCATTGAGTTTATAAGAGAAATAGGTATTTTCATTTCTAGGGACTCCATCTCTTTAAGAACTTCATGTTCCTTCTCCTATAACTTAAGATAGACATGGTTAAAGGTTCTTGTTCACATTTCAAAGAGTGTATAAGAACTCTTTCTAAACTATTGTAGTCGATTGTATTATCTAATTATCTCTAATCTTCTTGTTTTCTTTATATTTTTCATGATATGAAAGACTTTATGGATTCTGTTTACCTTGAGGGGAAACATATAATCTCTCGATAATCTATCTCCTTCTTGTACTAGTGTCTACCTTAAATTTCACGGAAGAAATTTTTCTAGGTGGGGTATGATTATAACCACCACTTTTTATCTTAATTATGGATATTTTGGTAATTTTGCATAATGCTAATATTTTATATTATATTATATTAGTGGTTAGTTTAGAATTAATTAGTATTGCCCAAAATTAATTAGTGTTAGACTTAGTGCTAGCTAATTAAAATTAATTAAGTTAGTTGTCATAGATAGAATATTCTCAATTAGTTAGATTAGATTCCTTTCCCTCTCAATTTGAATTTAAATTAGTGAGTGGAGTGGCACAATTACTAATTTAACCTAATTCTAAGCCTACGTAGTGGCCGGCCTTTTTATGAAGAATTCAAATTCTATTTTTTATCCATTTCTTCCTAATTTTTTTCCAAGCAACATTCATTTCATTTTCTCCAATTTATAGATCTAGAATTTGAGATCCAAACACAATTTTCCACCAAAATCACTCATTATTCTTTCATTGGAGAGCAAGAAGCTTGGAGCACTTGAGAAATCTTGAAGAGGAGTCCAAGCATTGGGGTTCGTGTACGATTTGTCTTACTCGTGTCCAAATTCAGAGTTCTTCAAAGGAGCTACACAAACACTAGGTAATTCTCTCATTTTTACCAATTTTATTGTTAGGAACACCCCTTAGACTTATAGGAACCTTTTTATGGTTAGAATTGACTTTCCAATAATAGATCTGGGTGTTAGAGGCCTTCCAATTGGTAGATCTAAACTTGTGTCATGAGAAATATGGAGTTTTTGAATTTAAAGAAAATCCAAATTGTGTCCATCAAGTGTGTGATTATTGTCCACATTGGGATTATTAGTGTCTATTTGGTTGTGTGTTCATGTACATATGTCTACAATTAGATACATTCAATCTGTAGCATGACACGCCAAGATACGGGTAGATTGAATTGGTAATTTTTTTGTATTAGTGTCCCATTTTGTCAAATTTTTATAGATTCATTTGAATTACTTAGTTTAACTAATTCTAGTTATATTTCATATACTACTTTTGTTCTGTATATTTTGGTGGTGTATTATGATGTTAGAGGGGTATATCATGACTGTATCATGTATTGGTGTGTATCATAGGGTGATGCACACAAAGTGTTTGATGTAGTGTATTGGTGTTTGTGTTTTGTTTAAGGTATGTGCATTGGTGTTGAGAGTGATAGGGTGTGAGGGATGTGTGAGAGTTGAGGATAGTGTAGATTTTGGTAAGGGGTGTATGGTGCATGTATAAATGCTTGATAATTTTTGTTCAATGAGTGAGTTTGAGTGTCTTGTGGTGATTGTAGGGGCAGGTCTGAGTTGAGGGCAGATCTGAGTGTGTGCTAGATTTGTGTATTTGTCAATGAAAGAATGAGAGTGTGCAGTGCACAGCAGAATCGTGCAGTAATAGGTTCTTGTGCCCCAAATTCTGTGTGCAAACATGTGTTTATGTGGAATATGTAGTGTATGGTGTATATATCTTGGGCACTAGTATCAGGTATAGTTAGTATGAACTATATTAGAGTATAAGGGGTGGCAATGGAATGTTTGTCTACGCATATTGATATATGGAGTTATACACTGTGTGAGTGTATCAGTAGATGTTAGGATAAGGTTACAGACATCAAGGGGTGAAGGGATGTTGTAGGAAGAGTTTTGCATAAACTATGCAGTATAGGAGGGTTAGGTGTTCAGGTGCAGGAAATAGGTGGAGTATACTTACAGTGAGTTCATCTGCAGGTTAATGTGTATGTGGAGTAGAAGGGAGAGTAGCAGCAGATGCTTGTTGTTCTGCACAACAAGTATAGAGGTTCCTGCATTTGAATTGCATATAATGGCTTGGTTCTAGTAGACTGGGCAGTGGTGGGAAGGGGGAATAGGTGTAGTGGTATAAGAGTTGAAGTCAACAATACATACTTGGAGAGGGCTCGTGTACTTGCAATTGTAGTGGGGAGCCTAGAGCAATTTTGGATGTGGGCAAGAGGCCAACTACAGTTAACTCAGGTTGCTGCAGGGTGATCTTCCTGAGTGCAGATAGCAAGGAAGCTTAGGTCTGCAGCAAGGAGGGATTGGGGTTACTCTGTGCACTAATGTAGGGGGTGTTCAATCCTTGTTTGCTCGAGTGACAGTGTCTAGAGAGGATGTATGTAGGGATCATTGAGTGTAGGATTATGGAAGAATGTCAAAATTATGAGGGTATTTGGGTGTAGGTATAACATCAAGTGGGGAATTAGTGTCAAGAGAGTGATATATTGTTTGAGTATCAGTGATTTTAATAAGAATTCTAGATAATTAAGATAACGATATCTATAGGTTATTTGGTAAGTATCTTGGTGAGGATATGTTTATATATGGATATACATGAGATATCTAGTGTCATAAGTGTTAGGGTATGGAATACCTTGAAGTAAATTATTAGGTAGGGGTAACTTGGGTATATGGTTATATGATATACATGAGGATCCTAGGGTGTCAAGGTAATGTGGGTGTCCTAGATATGGATACCTAAATACTCGAATATGGAGTATGGTATTGGATAGTGGTCAAGGTAACAAGTTAAGCTACTAGGTTAATAGCTAAGAAATTATAAGTTATTAATATTTGTGGGACTATATATATATATATATATATATATATATATATATATATATATATATATATATATATATATATATGATACCTAGTATACTAATAAGTATACTCAATACCTATAAGAAATGACCTAGAAAACCTAGTACTGACTTAGTATTAGCTAGTATTACTCCATAGGCCAATCTAGTAGACCAATTGAAACCCAAAACTTAGTAATTGACTAATTTAACTCAAATGACCTAGAAATTACCTGAAAACTTAGAACAAGCCTAGTTATGCATGTTTATGATTCCGAAATACCTTTTTGACATAAAATTTCATATATAGGACTTCGAGTCTCTGATATGGACACTATTTAGTATTCCTTGCTGAGGATCACAGGCGAGTAATTCTCTGATAGTTTTCTTTATTTGATAAATTACTATCATTCATGTCTTTAGTATTGTCTTACTTGATTCTTAAGACGCTGGTACACGGACTAGTATTTATATTGGATCTTCATTCATGATATTTTCGTATGGATATTAGCCAATTTGCTTGATGATTCACATGTTGTGACGTGTCATGTTGGATCCATCGTTCTAGTCAGGGCAGAAAAGTACTAGCTAGATATGTGATCAAGAACCTTAAATAATTTTTAAAGTAATATAGATAACAACTAATCATACACTTCATGTATGACTAAGTTACTCCATAAAAGTAGATAACTATTCACCCAAGCTGATCACATGTGTAACTAGTATTTCAAAATACCTTGTGTAGTTAAATTTTCCTTTCTATTCCACTTTATATGTACTAATTAGGAAATATTACTCTTGATTACCATTCTCTCATTACTGTCTTACCATGATATCCGTTATTGTCTTTTCTTCATGTATTACATTATTATTTACTATTTTATAGTCTTTGTCAATTAATTAGAACTGCTATTGGGTTATACTCGTTCCATCCTGACTGGATAACATTTTTAGGTATTGATGTGCTCCACGTTCCTGAATTTAGAATGATGCTATGATCGAGAGTACTTTTGCACCATGGACCTAGAAGTGACCTCTAGTGAGATCTCGGCTAACATTTTTTTATCTCAGTGCCATGCCTTAGTTTTATTTCTTTTAGATTGTTGTTGGATTATCTTCCTTTTTTATTTTTTCCTGTAGAATATTGTGATTGAGTACACTTACTTTTCTACTTGAACTTGTATTGAGCTTGAGGTCTAGACAGTGGTTTACCGCTGATGCTGCGGCTTAGGGTGGACATACCCACGTACTTATGTCCCGATCATCCGGGTGCAAGTTGTGACATCTACCAATAGTGATAATTAGAATCTTTTAGGTTTATCATGTTTATTGGCTTCATATCCATCTCTTCTACTTTGTTTGACTGTCAACTCATGATACCAGACAATCTATGCTCTGACATAACTTTGTCAACCACACCTCTGATACCACTCTGTTGGGAACAAAATACGAAAAAATTTCTCCCAAACCAAAAGACTTGGTCAGGACCAAAGAAAAAAATACACAAACCAATATGCCAATATCACAAACAAAGCACAATGAAAAGACCATGACTTTTACAAAGAACATCCTAAAAGAAAACCCATGGGACGATCCGAGTCCAAACAAAAAAGTCCCAACTAATAGAATAATAAGATACACTGGCTCCTTTCAAATTTCTCCCCCTATCCACAAGGATCATCATAACACTACAATAGATGAAAATAGATTTCAATGAGTAGAACAAATATTACTAAAGACACTATGATGAGGAAGAACCGTTGTAGAAATCCTCTACACGATCTCTCTTCAAAACAATCTTGAAACTCTGAATCTCTCTCTCTCTCTCTCTCTCTCTCTCTTTATCTCTCTATTAGAAAGTTGCAACCTTTTTAAAATCTCTCCTTTTTGATCTTTTGATAATAGATTTTGATGGATTAGGGTTAGGAAACACATATTTAAAGTACCCCTATATCGAACAGATCTCAATAGTTGATCAAGATCTAATTTTATTCATAAAATATCCAATTTAGGACTTCAAAGCCTACACCGATCTAACTTCGGTATATTGGTAGCGGTATACCAAAAAATATTCTATTTGAATCAGAATAGTTCTGGAACAAAAGTGTGTCAGACCGGCCACTATACCTTCGGCATACCTATGTCTGATACTATTTTTCAAATGCAAGTTTGACAAGCACTTAAATGAACCACCTTAGTTGCCTTCGAGTTTTGGAGCTTCTTTGAATACAGATGGCACTAGTCGCACTTTGGGGTGTTTTTTACATCTAGAACCCACCCAACACCAACAATTTTCCGCTCATACTTCTTCAAAATCCTAATTTTCAAAACCCCACATTTCCAATTATAAAACCCTAATTTTCAATATGAAAGAGGAGGAGAAAAAATGGTCTTACCATTCAATGTAGGATGAGAAGGAGGAGTAGAAGGAGAGGCGTGTCGTTGTGCCCTTCGGGACTCCGGGTTGGTCTTCAATCGCGTCTAGCTCTTTGGTCGTGCGAAGGAGGAGAGGGGGAAGCACGGAGAAGATGCGCAGAGGCCTCGAGCTCTTCGTGGGGTGCGTCGTTATCCTCAGGCTCGTCGGCTGCTATCACAGGGGAAAGATGGGACGTGCAGAGAGATTTGGAATTTTGGGTTTGTCCTGAACGAAAGAGAAAAGAAGGCCGTTGTTACTGGGTTAAACGTGTCATAGCGACGGAAGAGGTTCGTGGCTTGAAATTACAACGGGATGATGTGTTTGTTAACATTGAACCATCAAGTCCTCGCTTATCTGTCATCGCTACATCAAGGACGGATCATATTCCTGATGTCGTACATTACTATATATATATATATATATATATATATATATATATATATATCCGGCGGGGGAGCTCCGTCCGCCCTAGTCCATTAGATCGAGCGGACGGACGCACGGGCCCCACGATCCGACGGACGAAGAGGGGAGAGGAGGGCTGATCCGGATCCTCTCTCTCTCTCTCTCTCAATATATATATATATATATATATATATATATATATATATGCCTGACATATGCAACTGGATGGCTAGTGATTTTTTCCCCTCTAGTGATGATTGATAATGATGATTGATAGTTGCCTTAACCTAATTATCTAGTGGCATTGTAGCTTTCAGGTTTTGTATCAAACAATATAATTAAGTTTTCCTCATTGCATTGCAGGAAAGAATATTCATATAAGAGAGGCCTCTTGTGAACATATTGGCAAAAAGAATATGCCACCCATAGCTATTAGAAGCTACCTGCATATAGTAACATCAGAGAATAATGAGACTGCGCAACCAGACAACAGAAAGAACATTGTCATGCATGGCCACCATAACACTTAACACTAATAGTTATATATACATATCCTCACCAATATAAAAACACATCATAGTCCAGCTAGAGTCTTAACAATGGACAGCACTAGCATTGGAAGCGCAAGTGGAGCTGAGGAGAAGGAGCACATGGCCACAAGAAGGAGATTCCTTGGTGTTAGGCAAAGGCCTTCAGGGAGATGGGTGGCCGAAATAAAGGTTTCGTCACTGAAGATGAGGCTGTGGTTGGGGACCTACGACCGGCCGGAAGAAGCTGCCTTGGCCTACGACTCTGCCGCTAGGCTCCTGCGGGGTAGGAGTGCCAGGACCAACTTCCCCTTCTCCCATGAAGCCACCAGTTCTACTACTGCGCTGACAAGGAACCTCGACAAGTTACATCAGCTCATCCACCACAGAGAGTTCCTGAGCAACTCATGTGTTCATGAGACTCTAGTATGCTCTCCTGAAAGTGAGAAACAAGGGATTTCTGGGTCATCGTCTTCGTGTCGAAGCAAGGTTTACTCTTCTGTTGTGGTTGCTCCTTCTTTTAGTGAACATATGTGAAGACTAGGTTATAGCAAAATTAAATGGCTTGCTAGGAAAGAACTGGAGATTTCCCTTGGTTCACTAGTAACAATAAGTGAAACTTTTAGTGACGGCCAGCTTGTGATCTTTTATGCAGATATTTGTCTTTGTTCAGTGTATAACTAAGGAATCACTGAGGCTTCCAAAATAAGGATGGTGTTGTATCATATTCGTGTCGTGCCCATGTCACATTGAATTATCTGTCGTGCCCATGTCGTCATGTCCTTGCTGTGTTGTGTCATATTCGTGTCCCTACATCATTGGTCTACAACTTCTTGCTGATACTAATAACATCCTTGGCAGGTTCAAGTCTATATATTTCTTGTTAGTGCTTACTATGATGCTGGGTACCCCTTTTGTATGCAGTTCACATTCTTAATTTTTAATCTTGCTTTCTTTATGAAAGAAGCAAAATTCATATTTCAAACTAATCTGCTTCTATGCTGTATGCAAAAAATATATTTGCTTGGATATATTAGTTCTAGGAAAACTGGTTTTGTGACTGCGTTGCTCCGTATCAGATCATATGGGACATGACATAGGCACTTCAAGAATGTACTATGACCATACCGTATCATGTTGTATGCGTGTTCGAACAACACATATGCGGTAACTTTATAAAAAATTGTCCTTGAGAAAGAAAACAGAGAGCAGGGAAGCGATTTTTTTTCTAGGAGAAAAGTTTCAGTGAATTGGGGGAACCGAGATGAATTTTTAATTTTTTATCAATGGTATTAGTAACAATTAAAACTCTTCTTCATATTTGATTTACTAGTTTCTTTTACTACAAGGATTTATACTTGTTAGTTCTACATACCTATACCCAAATCTTAAGCTACAAACTGAGAAGCACTGACAATTTAGGAAAACAATAATCAGAAAAAATTTTACAGAGAACTCAAGTTTAACAAAATTAGTGGCAGAGAACATAGTTTAAAAAAATAAATCAGAAGAGAACAAAAACAAACCTAGTACATGTGTTCTCCCTCACGTATTAAAAATAATAATTAAACAAACGAAAACGCACCTAGTACATGCGTTCTCCCTCAAATTTTTTATTTTATTTTTTTAGAAAAAAAATGTGTTAAAAAAAAAATCTGAAGTCGCACGTACTACATGCATTTCCGTTATATTTTAAATTTTAAATTGAAAAAGAAAAAGAAAAGAACTCGTTAAAAAAAAAATTAATAGGAAGCCGCACGTACTATACGTGCGTTTTCAATTTTTTTAATTTTTAAAAAAAACAAGAAAAGAACTCGTTAAAAAAAATTTAAATCGGAAGCCGCACGTACTACATGCATTTTCAAAAAGAAAAGAATGCATTTAAAAAATAAATAAATAATATAAAATCTTTTATTTTTTTGGCACGGTTTTGTTTCACCCGAACACCTTCCTGGAATCTTGATTCCTTTAGTCATTTAGGTTCCTTTAGTCATGTAATAAGCTTTTATTATGCAGAAGTAATGTACAAAGACTAGAACTCTAAGAGCAATTGTGTTTTTTACTCCATCGGTTAGTTTGTATATTTTCTTTTTTGTGTCCCAGTCTACCACAAATACTGCAATGGAGATCTCTTGTCGATAAATCCTTCGTTTTAATGCGGTTCTTTTTTGGTCTCCCCGCTTTGCGCCTTACATTGGGTACTCCAATTTGGCCTTTAACTAATTCACTTTCGGGATTGTAAGGGTCTTCAATTTGTTCCATTTGAGGCGCATATACTCTTCTCAGTGCTTCAACAGAAAACTCATCTGGATACAAACTTTCAATTGTAACATCAGAAGACTCACAAGCAAAACAAGCATGTACACATGGCAGTAAAGTATGTTGCCACCTACAACATGTACAACATTTGCGATCTAAATTAACCACGTACATTCTACTGGTTTTATGATCTCTTATTTCAAGCGTACGTCTAGTAACTTTCAATATTTGAAATTGGTGTGACTATCTTTTGATGTAGGCCATAGTTTGTAGCATTCTTGGACAATATTGTGTTGCAAATTTTTAGCATTTTGTCGATTATTGTCATGAAGTGTTATAATCTTTGCTTGAATACCATCAAGATGTGTCATTATTGGTTTATCACGTAAAGTTTTAATCAAATTATTAAAACTTTCAACAATATTTGAAATGTTAATATCTATTCTTGGACACGGAGCATAAGCTGTTATCCAGTGTTCAAATCTACGATTTTTATCATTTCTACCCACAATCCAATTAAAAATTTTAATATCTGCTGATTTTATTTTTTCAAACAAAATATTCGCATCCAGCTCATTATAAGATCTAGCAAGATGATCTAACCATTTTGATATTGGGGTGGGTGCCGGATGCATATTTTTTCATATTTTGTTAGAAATGTTGAATACAAAAGAATGGAGATTCTGGAAAGGTGTCACGCATTGCATAAATTAATCCTATCTGCCTATCTGATATAAATAAAATTCTATTCCATTGATCAAAACAACTTTCAAAAGAAATTTTCAAAATATTTAAAAATCATGTCCAAGAATCTGTACTTTCACTTTCAGCAACAACATAAGCAATTAGATATAATTGATAGTTGGAATCGAGAGCACATATATTTAGGGTTCGGTCTTCATGCGCGTGTGTTCTTTGCCGCGGGCTGGTCAAGGTCAAATACCCTCTCTGTCCCGTCCCGGCTAGGTGAGTTGCTCATGTTGCTGGCTTGCCTGGAGGGGATGGTTTCCCTCCCAGGACCCCCTTCCCTTTTTAGCCGCGAGGTTCTTCAATAATTGGAGTCTGATTCTCTGCTTGATCTAATCCAGTTTGAACATTGACTATAAATAATGTGAACGCGCATCACACGCGCCTGCCCGCGGCAAAGAACACACACGCGCGTGAAGACCGAACCCTAAATATATGTCGTGGGGACTAACAGGGGTCGCCCAGGGGCGTATACACGGCTAGCATGCGAGGTGCGCCTTTTCTATTAACGCGCGAGCGCCCAGGCGAGTGCGCCTGTTCTTTACATATAAATTACCTTCATATCTAGATGTAAGAAAAGTAGTATCTACACTAATTACAGGTAAACAACCACTCAAAAAACCATCTATACATGCCTTAAAACAAATAAATATTCTTTGAAATATATTATTTTCTACCGTCTTTAAAAAATATTTGCTCCCAGGATTTGTTTCGATAATTGTATAACCATATTTTTTGAGATTACCATATGCATCAACATACATACCAAAAATTTCAGATAACACAATTTCTCGTGCTTTCTGTCACGACCCGCACCCGGAAATTCGGGCACGAGTGCGTGGGTACGTCCAGCCTACGCCGCAGAATCGGCGGTAGTACGCTGTCTAGGTCAAATTCAGATTTACTAACTAGCTCATTCACAAATAACATAGGCAAGATAATAATGAGAAATAAAACTTAAGATTGCAACTGAAATAAATGTGACAACAGATTCAAATATTTTAGTACAGGAATCAGAATGAAATCGGGGACAAACACGATTGCTAAGATAAAGAGCAAAACTAAGATAACTACTGCTAACTACTCAGCAGGAGTAGCTTCCTGTGCGGGAACTGGCTCTGCAACTGTATCACCTGCTGCCTCATAGGGGCCATAATAGGTGGGGGCAAGGTTCGCCGGGCGCTGGGGCTGCGGCTGGTGGTCGGCGGCGCGCCGGGGACAGCTCAGGGCGGCGCTGCGGCTGTTGTGGCTGTCTCCGCTGCTGCGGTTGGCGTCGGGGACGGCGGAGCGGGGTCGGCGAGGGAGCTGCGGTGGCGTGGCGAGGGCGGAGCGGCGGTTCGAGGTCGGGGTGGCGCAGTGGCGAGGGCGGCGGCGTGCGGTGGCTAGAGGCGACGGTGGGGGAAAAACGAAGGAGGAGGAGCGGGGGATTTATAGGGCTGGCCGGCGGTTGGGGGCCGAGGGGGCGGCGCCGAAGGCGGAGAAAATGGGGGTCGTGGCCGCGGGGTGCGGGCGAGGGGGCCGGCGGAGGCGCCACGTGGCCGGGCGGGTCTGCGGCTGACCGCGTCTCGCGGGAACGGGGCTGGTCGTGGGTGACCGGGTCGGGGGTTGCGGGCGGGTCGGGTTGGCTGACCCGACCTGACCCGATAGGGCGGGGGACTGGGCTGGGCTGGGCTTCGGCCCACTGGGCCGGGCCGGCCCAGAAACAAAAATAAATAAATAAATAATAAATAATAATAATAATAATAGTAAATTAAATAATTATTTAAAATTAGTTTTTAGGCATTTAAAAATAGGTCTGAGGCCCAGAAAAATCCAGAAAAATTACCCTAAGTCCAGTTTTTCATTTTACACCCAAAAATATTATTTTCATAATATTTAATGTTGTTTATTATCAATTAAAAATCATGTAATAATTCAAAACCCTGATTTTAATTTCAGAAAATTCCCAGAAAATTCCAAAAAAATGTGAAAAATCCTAATTTTAATATTTTGAAAAAATCAGGGGCTTACAATCTACCCAACTTATAAAATTTCGTCCTCGAAATTTAAATTATGGCAGGGTTCTCTCTGTCCAAACTCACTTGATTACAGTCTAACGGGTTTCTCTCAGGTGAACATTACGGTCGCTACCCAACTTAGAATTTTATCCATATCCTCTAAGACTGTACAACTAGTAAAGCTAGGTCCCAACTTAATAAATCATGGTATTGAATCTTAAGTCTGCAACACAAAACACAGCACATAGGGTCTTGTCTTAGTCATAAAGGGTTATCATCAATTCGTCCGGTCTGAGGGGTATGTCTAGCACTACAAATCAACTTATACCAACCACAGGTCTTTGTCTTTCCGAAATGAGGAAAGAGGAGAATCAATAATAAAGAGTTTAAGGGCGAGGTGGTAGAACAGAGGTATAGGGATCAAGGCGTTTTTCAGGAATTCTAATGGGAATTGTCAGGCGGTTAAGGATCGAGGTTCTATTCTGGTAATGCTGAAACGATATGCTCGGACGTATTTAGGGGGCAAGTAGACTAGTCGACTATACCTCAATCCACATAAGTAGTCATGCGAAGTACGAATCAAAATGCACTAAGGTTGATCAGACCGTAGTACACTGATTCTGAGTAGACACTTGTATTAGTGGGGTTGATCAGGCCTCAATAATACATGTGTCATGAACAAGCCCGATAAAGGGTAAGCTTGCAAAACTAGGCTATAAAATAGCAGCATAAGTCAAGTTCAGCAAAATTAAGTGCGCTAGATGATGATGAAAATGAGGTGCAAATTATTGAAGTCCACAAAATAACACAAAATAAGCACAATAGCAAAATTCTCTAAAACAGTTATCAAATTTAAAAGCATACCAGGTATTTAGCAAGTTCAAAATTACTAGGTTGGGGCTGAGGTCACGAACCAATAGGCACGAAAACAATACTAGAAAAGATATCTACGAATCACTTACGCGCATTAGCTGCTTCCAGAGTTTGCGCGTTCTCCACGGTCATTACGTAAGCCTGTCCGCGTCCTTGAGCAGTGGGACAGTCCCTCACTTGATGTGCTGCTGGGCCACAAAGTAGACAAACACCTAGCCTCTTTCTGCAAACTTGCCAAGTATGGCCTGGTCTATGACAATAGTTACAAGCAGCAGCTTGTTGGTTCTGTCCCTGGGCCTGGTGTTGGGGTGCTGGAGCTCGAGGGAGAGGACGTTGAGCTTGTTGCGGGGACCTCTGTTGTTGTTATTGAAAAGGGCGTTTGTTGGGTCCCGTATTTCCGGTATCTCTTTCTCGCTTTAGCTTATGCCCCATGTCTCTCTCAACGCCTTGTGCCACGCTCAAGATTTCCTCGTAGGTGCGAGCTCGACTGGTGGTGACAGCAAGGCGAATATCCGGAGATAGCCCCTTCTTGAATCTACGGGCTCTGTCCTCCGGGGTATGAACCATGTACTCCGCAAAGTGGCTTAACCTGCTAAATTCAGCAGTATACTCATCTACAGATAGGTTACCTTGTTCCAGTCTCTCGAATTGACTTTCGAGAGCTTCCCGAGCCACTTCGGGGTAGAATTTTTCCTTGAACAGTCTCTTGAAGTCCTCCCAGGTGAGGTCAGGAGCAGATAGTTAAGGTTCGTCTCTAAACCAGGTCCGAGCTATATCGAACAGTTGCAGGCTTGCAGACTCCACTTTAAGATCATTAGGAACCCGAGCAGTCTTCAGGAGTCTCTCGAGGTTCTCTATCCACTCATCGGCATAGAGAATGCCCTCAGTTCCGTAGAATTCCAAGGGTCTGAGGTTTTTGAAGTCTTTGGCACTCCCTGGCCTCTTGAGTGGCGACTCCTGGGACTTAATAGCTTCTGAGAGACTAGTCCACAGAAGTGCAGTCTGTTCTTTCTGGGATTCCACTAGTCCCTGGAACACTCCGAGTAGCTGTGCCCCATCCAGAGTAACTGCCGGAACAGATGGAGGCGGCGGGAGTGCAAGAGTTTCGGGCACATTCTGCTCAGCTGGTTCTGATGTGCCTCCTACTGTGTTCCTTGTCTGGACCATTCTGAAAGATGAAGGGGTAGGGAGTTCAGAATAGATTACTTGGAAATCAAGGGCGATAGGAAAAATTGATCAGAAGTGATATTAAGAATTGAAATCAGGACCCTATACTGTGAATGAGCTTTTCCTAGAATCCTCAATCTTATTGCAGGCCTGTTCGGTCCCTAAGTTGAAACCGAACAATTTAGTCGTTTGACCTGCATGGGCCACCATAAAAACGTGTCACGACCCGCACCCGGAAATTCGGGCACGAGTGCGTGGGTACGTCCAGCCTACGCCGCAGAATCGGCGGTAGTACGCTGTCTAGGTCAAATCCAGATTTACTAACTAGCTCATTCACAAATAACATAGGCAAGATAATAATGAGAAATGAAACTTAAGATTGCAACTGAAATAAATGTGACAACAGATTCAAATATTTTAGTACAGGAATCAGAATGAAATCGGGGACAAACCCGATTGCTAAGATAAAGAGCAAAATTAAGATAACTACTGCTAACTACTCAGCAGGAGTAGCTTCCTGTGCGGGAACTGGCTCTGCAACTGTATCACCTGCTGCCTCATAGGGGCCATAATAGGTGGGGGCAAGGTTCGCCGGGCGCTGGGGCTGCGGCTGGTGGTCGGCGGCGCGCCGGGGACAGCTCAGGGCGGCGCTGCGGCTGCTGTGGCTGTCTCCGCTACTGCGGTTGGCGTCGGGGACGGCGGAGCGGGGTCGGCGAGGGAGCTGCGGTGGCGTGGCGAGGGCGGAGCGGCGGTTCGAGGTCGGGGTGGCGCAGTGGCGAGGGCGGCGGCGTGCGATGGCTAGAGGCGACGGTGGGGGAAAAACGACGGAGGAGGAGCGGGGGATTTATAGGGCTGGCCGGCGGTTGGGGGCCGAGGGGGCGGCGCCGAAGGCGGAGAAAATAGGGGTCGTGGCCGCGGGGTGCGGGCGAGGGGGCCGGCGGAGGCGCCCCGTGGCCGGGCGGGTCTGCGGCTGACCGCTTCTCGCGGGGGCGGGGCTGGTCGTGGGTGACCGGGTCGGGGGTTGCGGGCGGGTCGGGTTGGCTGACCCGACCCGACCCGATAGGGCGGGGGACTGGGCTGGCCTGGGCTTCGGCCCACTGGGCCGGGCCGGCCCAGAAACAAAAATAAATAAATAAATAATAAATAATAATAATAATAATAGTAAATTAAATAATTATTTAAAATTAGTTTTTAGGCATTTAAAAATAGGTCTGAGGCCTTGAAAAATCTAGAAAAATTACCCTAAGTCCAGTTTTTCATTTTACACCCAAAAATATTATTTTCATAATATTTAATGTTGTTTATTATCAATTAAAAATCATGTAATAATTTAAAACCCTGATTTTAATTTCAAAAAATTCCCAGAAAATTCCAGAAAATTGTGAAAAATCCTAATTTTAATATTTTGAAAAAATCAGGGGCTTACACTTTCCATGCTTTAGAATATGTAATACGTACTCGATGATCTCTATATATATCATTTATAATGTGTGCTGGGCTATACGTTGTTATCTCTAATTTTTCTAATTATCTGATTTTTAACCCATGCAGTTGAAGCTAATGGATGACTTCTTGTTACTCCACATAAACATGAATGTCGACTTTCTAATGTCGCAATAGTAAATGACTCTCCCATGCCAACAACTGCAGTGTATATACTCCAACTACAATTTGAAGAGTCACAAGTATACATAATTCTTTTAGCATTGTTCGCATTACTTGAACAAGTAAAATCATGTACAATTACAATATCACTTATAAATTTTCTAAATTCAAAACGAGAATCAAATGTTCTTCCAACAAATAATTTAGGAATGTTATTAGCATCTAAACTACTATTGTCATTGGCATCTAAATAATAATCTATATTCAATTAAATCATTACTATTTTTATCATCATTGCTCTCTTCAATTTGGTTTAAAGAACTAACAATTATATGATTGACTACTTGATTAAAAAATGGTTAAGTACTTGAAATGATATTGCTATCAAAATTTATTACATATGGATTAATATAAATTTTTATACACCATGAACTCAAACTACTTTGAACAACGTTATTCCATGCATTTTAAGAATTTATTTGGAAACAAGTATAAAAAAATCCAGTTTATTATAAAATTATATGTAATAAAATAATTTTGAACAATAAGATTGCGTAAATTTTCTAATGTAAAATTTTGATACGCTAAAAGAAATTCACTTCTACCTCCTTTAAAAGATAAATGATTTAGTGTACCTCCATGACAACATATTATATTTATGGTTTGATCCATAAGTAATAAAAAATAATGAAAAGAAAGGAACTTGTAGAGAGCTGTTGTAGTTTGTCGAGATAGTTGTTGAAGTTTATGGAAAGTTATTGTGTACATAAACTGCTGCTGTAGGTGAATTTGAGGTAAAATTTATTTCCTTTGTTGTTGAATAATCTAAAGAGAGAGAGAGAGAAGAAAGAACATAAAGAGAAGAGTAGAAAATTCTATTTGTTGTTGTTATGGATATGAGATGTTATTTATATTTATAAACTGAAGGGAAGGAAAGAGAAAGATCCATAAATTAGCCGTTGTAAAAGTAATATAGCCGTTGTAAAAATAATATAACCGTTGTAAATGTAAAAATGGAAGAAAAAGAAAGAGAAAAGCATTCATTACTAATATGACACAGTACAAAAGTTGACAGAACCCTCACTTCTAAGTCACTTCGGAAGCAAGGAAAAAAATATTATAATCCCCCCCAAAATCGGGCAAAAAAAAAAATTAGGTGAGAACGCACGTAGTACATGCGGTTTCATATTTCAAATTTTTTTTACGTGTTCTTTTCTTTTTAAAAAAAATTCAAAATTTTTTAAAACACATGTAGTACATACGGCTTCATATTTTATATTTTATTATTTTTTTAAAGCGTTCTTTTCAGAAAAAATAATAAATTTTTGAGGAGAACGCATGTACTAGGTGCTTTTTCGTTTGTTTAATTTTTTTTAATAAGTGAGGGATAACGCATGTACTAGGTGCATTTTTGTTCTCTCTTGGGAATTTTATCAAACTATGTTCTCTACCCCTATTTTTGTTAAACTTGAGTTCTCTGTGAAAATTTTTCTGAAAAACTAATATTGTGACCACACTATACCGTATCGCATACGTACTGAACATATCACTTGACATTCCAAAGTATATAGGAAAGTCCAAATTATCACACTAGGATATTTCAGATTTGGTACTCTATTTCTATTTGTGTGGGTGTGTCATATTACATTGCGAGTGTCTTTATTTGCATGGCACAATGATTTCAAAGATATCATTCCAAATATGAATATTGTTGGCAACGAAATCCGAAAACGATTTTCCATACCGAGAGAACTGACGTGGACCGAAGAAAAACACAATCAATATACCATAAAATAAAAGTCAAACACAAACACCAAAACTTTTATGTGGAAAATCATGATGGAAAAAACCACGAGTCGATGATCGGAGTCAAATCCAGAAAAACCTCCACTAATGGAATAAAGAAAATACATCGAGTCCTTTACAAACTCCTCCACCGATCCACACGGATCACCGTGACACTTCACAGTTACAAGAGTATGAAAAGATTATCATAGACGAGAATATGAGAAAGAACTAATTGACGAACTCCTTAAAACGATCTCTCTCGAATAGATTCCTTGAAACATAGAATCTCTCTCTTCCTCTTTTAGGAAGTTACAACTTTGAAAAAAACTCATATTTTGATCTTGTGATCATGGACTAGGGTTAGGAAAGTCCTATTGAAAGTCACCTAATTCTCCAAGCATCTAGACCGTTAATATTGGTCCAACGGAGTTAATAAAATAAATATTTTCGTTTTCAGTCCCGATATCGGTATACCAGCGGTATACCAACAGTATAATATTACCTGTATATCGACGGTATAGCGAAAAATAACAACTTCGAATAAGAACTGGTATGGAACAAAATGCTATCAGAATGGTATATCAATGTCACTCCGACAGCAGTATACCGGAGGTATATTGTAGTTATCCAACACGCGCTTAAATCGAGTCACCTTTGCCGTCTTCGACTTTTCGAGCTTCTTCGGCACACAAATAGCGATCGTCGCACTCCAGGGTATTCTCTACATAGCTTGGGAACCCCATCCAACACCAATATATCTCTCGCATCCCAACTGGGTAGAGAAGCTTGTCATAATTCCAACGATCCTCCTATTGTACTTAATTTTTTTTCTTGGCATATCCTTCATGGGCATATCTGCTCCATTGTCCTCCGTATGAATATTCTCAATAGTCGCATCCTTTGCCTCAAGCAAGTCTCGTATCCAGTTATATCGAGTTGCAATATGATTGGACCGACTATGAAATATTAATTTTTTCCCAAGATGAATAGCAATTTGGCTATCCTAAAGCAAAATATACTGCTATTGCATAAGCCCCATTTTCTGTTGGAACTTCTTCATCCATAGTAATTTCTTGTAAGCCTCTGTCACCGTGATAAATTATTTCTCTATTATAGGCAAACACACCTCTACAACTGCAATTTTCATGAAACTGCTCCACTAGCAAATATTATGACATTGCCCGAAGTCGATCTTCTAATATCCAAATCCCCAAATATATCGGTGTCAGTATAACCAACTAGCTTCGGCTCATCACTTCTAAATAAAAGCTCCCAATCAGCAGTGCCATTAATATAATGAAGGATCCATTTGACCGTACTCCAATGTATCCTCCCTAGATTGGAAAGATACTTTCTAACCATACCTACTACACGAGCAATATATGGCCTTGTATACAATATCGCATACATGAAAATTTTTATTCTGAAGCATACAGAACTTGCTTTATATCTTTCTTTTCATCCATGGTAGATAGATATTGCTCCTTAGTGAACTTAAAGTAAGTTGTAATGGGATTTCTCACTTTCTTTGATCTGTCTATCCTGAAATGCTGAAGTACTCAGTGAATATAATTATTTTAGGACAACCACACCAATTTGAACTCTCTATCTTTCTTTCTTTTGATCTTCATCCTAAGAATAACCGTTGCTGCATTAAAATCTTTCATAAAGAAGGTCGTGCCCAGTTAGATCTTTAGCTATGCTTTTCTTATGATATTTTGTCCCACCAATAGCATATCATCAACATAGAGCAGAAAAATAATGAAATTATCCTTAGCAAAATGCTTCACAAACACACAATAGTCCTTTATCGTACGTGCTTAACTATGCTTTCCCATAAACAAATCAAACTTTTTGTACTAATATCGTGGAGCGTATATAAGACCATACAAACTCTTCTTCAATCGGCAAACTAAATGAGACTTTCCTTTTTTTACAGAATCCCTTTGGTTGTTCCATATAATATTCCCTCTAAATCACCATGGAGGAATATCGTCTTTATGTACATATGCTTAATATCAAAATAAAATTGGGTTCTAGACCTAGCACCACCCTGATAGATAATAATTTGACGACCAACGAGAATATTTTATTAAAATTTATATTGTTTCGCTAACTATAGCCTTTGACTACCAACCTCGCTTTTTATCAAGAGCGACTAACATCTTTTGTCTATTTTACTTTGAATACCCATCGATTCTTCAAAGCATTCTTACCCTTATGCAACCGCACCAGCTCATTACTGGAGTTTGCTTATACGGAACTCATCTCCTCCTGTATGGCCTATAACTACTCCTGCTTGTATCTATCTTCTATTGCCTGTGCAAAGTTTCAGGTTTTCCTCTGTCAATCAATAACATATATTCATTTGGTGAGTACCTTATAGATGGTCGACGTTATTTCGTGTTCCTTCTCCATAAAAGCTCTGGTATTTGTTGTTTACTAACAACCTAATTTTCTTTAAGAACTATTTTCTCGGCATGCTCATCCTCTTGAGGGTCACCCTGATCAATATCAGTACACGAACGACCAAGATTGAAAGCAAATCCATGTATTGCTTCCCTCCATAATTGGATTCTCTTCAGTGTTCTCTGAAAATAGCTCCAAGAGTAATGACTCTAACTCAGACAAATTCTTAGTCTCAGATGGTATCTTAGAATCTGAAGTGTTGGTCATAGTCTGATCCTCGATGAATACCACATCCCTTCTTCGGTAGAGTTTTTTCTAATAGGTTGAAGAGTCTATCCCCAAACTAATCTCGACCATAGCCGACAAAGATGCATTGTCTCATCTTTAACTCAAGTTTGGACCTATCGTCCTTCGGTACATACACAAAGTCCTTATAACCAATCACTCAAAGGTGAGTATATAAAGTCTTCTTTGTGTATCATTCTTTATCAGGCACATCTCCTTGTAAAGGAGCACTATGAGACAAATTAATAACATAAGCAAGAATGTTAAGCGTCTCACCCCGGCTAGTAACTTCTTGATAAGTTTTCCCCTGAGAGCAAATAATGTACCATCTCCATTAGTGTCCTATTTATATGCTCTACTACACCATTAAGTTGATGTATCTTTAGTGGAGAATTTTGTGCCAAAACCTGCTCTTTGCAATATGCATCAAAGGGACCAATATATTTGCCGTCATTATTAGACTGAACACATTTCAACTTCTCACTCGTATCCCTTTCAACAGAGGCCTAGAATGTAGGCAACACCTGATTATTTGTCTTTATAGCATAAATCTAAACTTTTTGGTAATAATCATCCATAAAAGTTATAAAATAAGAAGCATCATAAATAAATTTTATCTTTATTAGACCGCAGACATCAGAGTGAACCAAATCGATCAAATGGAGACGGGCTTGTACCTAAATTAGAAGTTAGTTGATTATCTTTTTGACCATTCAAATATGTTCAAAATCTCACAAGAAATTGAATAATTTAATGATCAAATCTGAACGATGAAAAAAGATAAATCAATGGCTGCTATTTCAGAGGACAATCTACGATTCTTAAGAGGATCCTAATCCTATCTCTATCTTTATATATATATATATTCCCCCAGAGGTTTCAGGTTCGAGCAACGGGGGAAGCACATTTAATTTTATGTAAAAAAAATTAATGTGAGGGATGCCGGAATGCAGGTTGAGTGTGGGGTGAGATATGGTACGAGTGCGGTGCAATACAAGTACGGTACAGTTATGGGGCTTCGGGCAAGGAGTGTGGCCTTCGGGCTGAGTTTGTAGGCCTTCTGGCAGGGAGTCGACAACACAAATTCATGTTTCATATATATATATATATATATATATATATATATATATATATATATATATATATACATGCCAACTGTCGAAAAAAAAATCAACGGCTGTTATTTTGGAGTATATTCGAGGATGCTTAAGAGCGGGGTTCCTGATCCCCTCTCCCTTGTAACCACCTAATACTAGGAGAGCGATATTTTTGTTATTCCATATTGATTGATATTATAATAATATATAGTTAATATAACATTGATATTTATTCATGTATAACATTTATATTGGTTAGTGTTATAGCTAGTTAGAATGGACTAGTGTTAGTGGACTTAGTTAGTGCTATTTATGTTGATTCATGACTTAGTTAGTTAGACTCAATTAAGTTAGTAAAAGGATAGGATATTCCCTTTTTAATATGAATATATACACTTCTATATTTAGTTTGATTCCCTTTATGAAAATTCTATACTTAATTAGAAGAGTGTGGAGGGCATCATGGACATTTTGGATTTGCTAAGCCAACCCTATTGTGGTCGGCCCTAGCCTAGGGATTTGCTCCAATTAATTTAACCCCAATTTACTTCTTCTTCCCTAATCAAACCAAATCACTACCAAATCCACCAAACAAATTCTAATTCCACTCATTCTCACTACCATGGAGGCCTAGAGCATTGTATAGCATGAGGAGATCCACTAGAGAGAAACTTGCTAGGAGACCGTGTCAATTTCATCCATTCTGTCCACTTGGAGGAGTTTAATTGGGATCCAACTCCCAATAGGTATAATTTTACTCCCACTATAAATTTATATATTAGAATATTTATTTGAGACCCTAGGAGACCACTCATGTCCATGATCAACCCATTAGGCAAAGAATTATGTGGTATTGTCCCTAAATCTAGGAGATCCATGTATTTTTGTGTCCAATTTGTTGGAATTACAAAATTGGGATACCAAGTATTTTTCATATATCTATTAATGTTAATTTGGGTTTGGGGGTATGCTTTTGTGTCCATAATTGGATACATATAGCCCGTATCAAGATACGCCATGGTACGTATCGGTAGTTTGGAGATTTTTAGGGTTTTTGCCCAATTAGAGCTAATTCTTCATAATTGTATTATATATAGTTATATCATAAATTATATATATATAATATTCCAAGATTTATTGAGTTAATGTTTCATGATGGTGGAAAATTTTAGTGGTGTATCTTGAGTATCTTAAGTGTTGAGCTATAGATTTTTGATAATTTTCTTATTGATAGAGAGTGGTGTGGTGTTGTTGAAGTAGTGTGTGTTTATGGTGGTAGAGGGTGTGTTTATGCATATTGGAGGTTGGGGAGTTTAGGTGTAGATGCATAGTGAGGAAGCTAGTAAAATATAGAGTGTTACTGTGGTAATGTGCAATTAATGCATGGGACAAAGTCGGGCAAAGACCAGGGGAGAATGCAGGTCAGATTTGATACATTGTATCAGTACAGTGATAGGCTCGGGTAGATGTGTTAAAGTGGTGCTCGGGTTCATGAGTTGGAAGTTAACTGCAGTGCACAAGTTGTGTTATAGGCTTATGGGTGCAGACTTGTGTACAATTGTGCACAAGTGCAGGGGGTCGGGTGTGCATCAGTTAAGAGGGTGAGGTTTGCACAGACCTCGGTGTATGTTTCAGGTGCTGTTGTAAGAATTTGGGTCTGCAAGAAATTATAGTTCTCTATAGGATTGATACCGTAGTGCTAGTACAGAGTCAACTTGGGGGTTGTGTGTGGTTAGATACTAAGGTAGTTAAGGTAATGTTAGAGTATTGAATATAAGTTGAGGGGTTTCAGTCAGTGTGAATACAGAAGGGAGCTAATACTAGTCTCCTTGTTAAAGGAAGAGGGTGTATTAGTTGTCTAGGTGGGTTGACTGATATTTAGGCAATTCATTGTGTCTAGGTAACTAGATGCTAAGTTGTTAGATACAGGTTAATTAAGGTATTGAATTTGGTGTGATGGTATCATGGTATGAATATGATACTAATTGAGATATTGGGTAAGAGTAAAAAGTAGAATACTTATTGTGTTTGATAATAAACGAAAGAAATAGAAAACGAGGTTTATACGAAAATCCGCTCTTTGGTTTACAAACAAGATTGTACAATTAATCCTATACGAGGATATCGAGTACAATTTATAATCTGGGTAAATATTGCTATAGGAGTCTGATCTGCGGTCGATCACTTTGTCCCTTGGACCACACGATGACGAAGAAGTATCGTAGAAGATAGAAAGCAGCTTTGAAGGTTGTAGAAGAGAGTGGATGCCCGATGCCAAAGTCGTCGATCACTTCTCTTTGCCTGAGCTCTGGATTCTTCTCTCTCAAAGACTCTTTGACTCTTAGTTCCGACCTCTAATTTTTTGACCCTTTGACCTAATCTTCCGTGTTTTTGGACCTCCGACCTCTGTTGATAGAGGTCCCTATTTATAGGGTTTTAGTGACAGTGACCACTCAGTCGGCGTAGAAGCCGGACAGTGGAAAGTATAGCAACTTTTACGCGACGGTTACCTACATATAAATGACCTTTTGAATGAGCGTGTGACGCGTATCCCATTAAGAGATAACGCGTATAATCGCTGCGAAGATCACGGCATAAAAGCCACGTGGGTAGTTATCCCTCGCGTAGAAAAGGTTGGCATAGAAGCCAATAACTGTCACCATGGCGTAGAAGCCAAAGAGTTATTAAACCGGCATAGAGGCCGAGCAGGCGTAGAAGCCGAGTAGGCATAGAAGCCGAGTTGGCATAGAAGCCGAGTTGGCGTAGAAGCCGAGTGGACGTAGAAGATAGCTGATCCTCCTCACCTGACCGAGGCCTTGAGCGAATTCTGGACCGAATAGCTTTGATACACACTAATACAAATGTGGCCCGAGTTGGCGTAGTCCAAGGAGATAGCGTACAACGTGCTCCCATAGCTGAGAATAGCCTGATGGCGTAATGTGCCAAAGTGATGATGTGGACGTTGTTTATGGTATTAAACGAAAGGAATGAAATTGTATTTCAATGACGGGGTTTATGCGAAACCCGCGCCCTTCTGTTTACAAACAAACTTGTACAATGTAATCCTATACGAGGATGTGGGAGTACAATTTATTTAATCTGGGTATAAATTGCTATAGGTGTCTGATCTGCGGTCGATCACTTTAGCCCTTGGACCACACGATGTTGAAGAAGTGCCGTGGAAGACAGGTAGCAGCTTCGAAGGTTGCAGAAGAGGTTGGACGCACGAGGCCAAGGTCGTCGATCCCTGCTCTTTGCCTGCTCTCCGGGCTCTCTCTCTCTCTCTCTCTCTTCTTGGACGATAATTCTCTCCTGGATGATAATTCTTTTTTCTCCTCCTTTTCCCCATTGATAGGGGTCTCTATTTATAGAGTTTTGGTGACAGTGACCACTCCGTCGGTGTAAAAGCCGAGGAGTGGGAAGTACAACACCCTTTTACACAACGGTTAAAGTAACCAATGCCTGCGTATGGATGATCTTTTGAATGAGCGTATGACGCGGGTCCAACTAAGGGAACACAACGCGTACTATTGCTACGAAGATCATGGCGTAAGAGCCACGCAGGTAGGTATCCCGTGTGTAGAAACGGTTGGCGTAGAAGCCAAATGACTGTCACCCTGGCACAGAGGCCAGATAGGCATAGAAGCCGAATAGGCGTAGAAGCCGGATAGGCATAGAAGCCGGAGAGGCGTTGAAGCCGGATAGGCGTAGGAGCCGGAGAGGCGTTGAAGCCGGATAGGCGTAGGAGCCGGACATGCGTTGAAGCCGGAGAGGCGTTGAGAGCCGAAGGGGCACAGGTCTTGAATGGGCGTAGAAGCCGCTGCGTATCGTACCCGAGTGCTGACGGGGACGTCTTAGCCGGAATCACGACTTTCGAAGATGTAATCAAATCTTCTACAGAGATTTGCCATCATCCTGTGCATTAAATACGAAGACGTGTTTCGAAGGTCTGCAGCCCTTCTGTGCACCCGTTGCAGAGACGTGCCTTGACTGAACCTGTCACCGCTCCGTACAATTAGACGTAGAGACGTGCCTCGAGCCCCGTACGATGTGCAGCTTTTGACGTGGCAGGCGGTTTGTCTACTGCGGAGCGTAAACCGGCTTATGCCTGCCTGTGTAAAACAATGCAGCGTATCCCTCTGTGCGAAAAAGAGCGGTTTATGCTGAGGGGACGTCAGTAAACGACGGTTCGGTGGTATCTTAACCCAATCCTCTGCATTAAATGCAGGGATCCGCCATCATACTGTGGTGTGCGTCCCGAGGGGTCTGTGCCTGTTTCTAGCCGTCGTCTGGGTCGCCGTGCAGCACTTTTTGTCAGGAGTCAGAGGCCAGGTTCACTGCATGACTTGACAGGTTCATTTCGGGGAAGACGAAGCATTCCTCGTACGCTATTTTAACGCTGCTTTGAGAGCGGCTGAGTTTTTACGCCCTAGAGGCGATGGGGGGGGTCCCGTCTACGCCGAAGCAGTTTTGGACGCACTGCACCCTTGAGCTCTTACGCCTGATGGCACTGAAGGCCTTTGTTTGCGCTGCTCTGTATCAATACGCCGCATAGCTTTTGCCAGCGTATTTTTCATGCTTCTACAGATGTCTTAGCCAAAATCACGGCTTTTGAAGATATAATCAAATCTCTTGCATTAAATGCAGAGATCTGCCCCCATCCTGCCCATTAAATATAGAGGTGTATCTCGAAGATCTACCATCATTCCGCGCATTAAATGCAGAGACGTGCCTCGAGCCCTGTACGAAGAGCAGCTTTTGACGTGGCAACCTGTCTGTCTTCTGCAGAGCGTAAGAAGCTCACGTCTGCCTGTGTAAAACTAGGCAGCGTATTTTAGAGATGTGTCTCGAAGATTTGCCATTATTCCGTACATTAAATGCAGAGGCGTGTCCCGAAGATCTGCCATCATTCACAAAATACAGAGACGTGTCTCGAGGCTCTGTCACCATTCTGCGCATTAAATGCAGAGGCGTGCCTCGAGCCCTGTACGAAGAGCAGCTTTTGTTGTGGCAGTCTGTTTGTCTTCCATGGCACGTAAGAAGCACACGTCTGCCTGTGTAAAACTAGGCAGCGTATTACTGAGATGTGTCTCGAAGATTTTCCATTATTCTGTGCATTAAATGCAGAGGCATGTCCCAAAGATCTGTCATCATTCATTAAATACAGAGACGTGCCTCGAGCCCTGTACGAAGAGCAGCTTTTGATGTGGCAGTCTATTTGTCTTCTGCGGAGCGTGAGAAGCTCATGTCTGCCTGTGTAAAACTACGCAGCATTTTCCCATGTATGCATAAAAGCAGTTTACGCCAAGGAAATGGCACTAAACGACAGCCTGGGTCACTGTACCGCGCCATTATTATAGCCGTCGTCTGGGTAGTCGTGCAATACTCTTTGTCAGGAGTCAGACGTCAGGTTCACTACACGATTTGACAGGTTCATTTCGAGGAATACGAAGCGTTCCTCGTACACTTCAATATTGCATTAAAAGCGGATGAGTTTTACGCCATAAAGGCGATGTAGCACCCTTTTTACGCTGAAGCAGCCTGGACATATTATATTACGCGGATAGTCCTTGAGCTTATATTTTATAATGTTTTTAGCAGAAAAGCTCTGTTTGTACGCTGATGGCGCCGAAGTTATCTTTCTACGCTGCCCAGCATCAACATGCTGCGTATAGCTATCCAGCGTATTTGTCATGCTTCTACAAGACCCCCTTCAAAGCTTTTAAATTCCTCGTAATTTGAAACGCTTTAAATGAAGCATGAAACGGTCAAGTATGACACGTTCTTCAAGGCTGACTTTTTGGTGGATTTATTGGGGATTTGTTGGGATTCGGTGTGATCTCTTTTGCCTATAAAAAGGCTGAGGAGTTAACCTGTTCTTCCCATATTTTCTTCACCACACAGAGATGATGGCCGGAGTTCATCGGGTCGACTTGAGGGAGAAGAAGATCATGTTTTTCCAGCATGTAAGGAGCCAAAAAAGAAGGCATCTTCGAGCAAATATTCTCTGCAATGATGGATCATGGAAGGATATCATAGCTTCCTTTGCTCGGGATAATCAACAACTTTGTATGGCAGTTCGTCCAGGAGAGAGGAATGGTCACCTTCGACCAGACAGCTTGCAAGCTGTATCTTCTTCCGTTGTTCGTGGATGAGGGATAAATTAGTCCTGTCGTTTATGGACGAGAGCAGACAAACTAGCTCTGTCCTCGAGTATTGAGTTGGGTTTAATACCTCAACTCAATCTGTCATGGCGTACGGAGGATGGGATCTACATAATTTATGCAGGCCCAGTTTTGTATCCTCCCACCATTGATCATTTTTTGTTAGTCGGTTGCGAAAACCGACTAACTGCTGGAGAAGATGGATGAAGATCTCCACCCATGCGAGAACCTGGCAGAACAGATTCTGGGGGCGGCCTTCCGATGACGATAAAGAAATCCTTTGTAGACAGAATTTCCCTCATATGTAATCATGAAAATGAAGAAAAACCCTTCTAGACTGGATTTCCCTCATATGTAATCATGATTTAATAAAATTGTCTTCTTCTGTGCATATGATCATTCTCCTTATGTTGCTGTGATGAAGTCTGAATATGTGTAGCTTCGACACGTCTGGATAACTTTACGTCGACTCTGATAGAAAGAGTGCTAGGTCCCGTCCTGTCTTCTACGCATAACTGACGATGTCTAAAAAGTCGCTTTAGCATTTAAGTCGAGTATTCGAACTGTCCTGCTGTTTAGGAATGGGGAGCTGCATAGAATTCTGAACTGTCACTTCTGATAAACAAAATTTTTGTTCAGACTTATCATCTTCAAGAATGATTCCTCGAAAATCCTATGGAACAGGGCAAGAAATAGCTGTCAAAAACTGAGTCGCCATCTTGAACTGTAGATAAAATATTCAGACTAGATTCTGGATGAACCTCCAATCGACCCAAGAAGAAGAGTCATTTTTCAATGTTGAACTCTGTATGCTTCGGGTACTTGGGATATTTTACGGCCAAGAAGGAGTATCTTCTATGTGAACTCTTGTAATTAACCGCCTTGAGAATGGTTCAGATGTACGCATACTCTGGCCTGCGTATTCTCAGATATGCGGAAAGTCATAGATTTATAATGTAGATGAGCATAAAATCATAAGTTCGTAGCCTCTCGAGCGTAAAAGCTGCTGAGCATAAGAGCATCCAGGCGTAAAACTGTAGATCTGTAGCCTTTGTAAAGAAACTCTTCCGAGCGCGAAGTTGTGGATCTATTGCCTCTGAGCGTAAAAGCCACCGAGCGTGAAATCATAGATTTTTAGCTTCTGAGCGTGAAGTCGTAGGTTTGTAGCCTCTCGAGCGTAAAAGCTACCGAGCATAAAAGCATCCGGGCGTAAAACCATAGACTTGTAGCCTGTGAGTGAAAAACCGTAGATTTGTAGCCGTCAAGCGTAGAAAGCTCCTTGGCGTAAAAACCACGAATCTGCTTTGCACGAAAACTTTTCGAATTCGCTGACTATCTGCCTTCCCTGAGTAATAGGCTGACGTAGTCCCCAATTATAACCGAATATTAAATGTTGGATTTGGTTCGGGATTCGAGGAGTCCATCCGAACTCTATATATACCCCAAGGCTTTCAGAAAAAAAATTTTATCTGTCTTTTGCAAAAGAAAGCCATTCGACTGTTCGAGTTCTCTCCTTCGTCTCCTCTCCGAGCATTCCGAGTTTTCAGCAATGGCCCCGAAACCAATCTCCTCCTCTAAGGGAAAGAATGTTGACTCTTCTTCTTCTTGCTCTTCTGCCCAAGCGAGAGCGACTTCCGTCGGGCACGGCGAGCTTCATTCTGAACGAAGTGTCCCACCGACGAGCTGTGCACCGGGTGTTATAGATGAGGCTTTTGGCACAATGAGAACGAACGAAGAAAAATCCTTCGCACAAGTCGTACGTGATCGCACTAGGTCATCTTCTGTGCTGATAGCCTCTTTGAGGAAGATGATGCACAGAGATATTTCATCTTTTACGCCCATATTTCTAATGTGTCAGCGTAGAAACTCCATATTTTCACAGTTTGGGGTAAAAGCACAGACAGTCGAAACTTGGCGTATACCATAAAATTTGAGTGTTACGCTTCTGGATGAAAATTTCGGCGTAATAACTTAAACTTCGGCAGTCTGGCGTAAAAGCACAGACTGTCAGTTTTTTTTGTGTGTATACTGCCAGTCTTGATTTTTACGCCTTGGAATAAGATTCCAGCGTAAAAAGCTCAAGTTTTTACAGTCTTGGCGTAAAGCACAGACTGTTGCCTCTTAGCATATGCTGTAAGATTGTAATGTCTAGTATAGAAACTGACATGTGTTTCTTGTATTTTTTAGTTAACTTGCATGCGTCTCCGCTGGCCGAGGTGATGGGTTCCGCTACAGGGATGCTTCATTCCAACTACCTGCAGGATTTGTCCCACGTAACATTTCCTATCTTCGGACCGCAATATCCTGAAGGAAGGGGAATCCTGATATCGGCTCAAGGCGAGCGAATGCTGTTGAGCATGATCAACGGAGAGCCCCTGGCGTCCATAGACGAGGCACAATATATAAAATTGACTTTTCTCTTCAGGGACATGATTAACAAGCAGTCCCAGACGAAGCCCAAGAAAGAACTCTAGGTTTTTCCTGCCGGGGGCTTGGTTCTGTATCTGCCCAAGATACCGAGGGACTACCCCATCTAGGCATTCTTCCATGCCACACATCCCAAGAGGATGTCGTGGACACTGACTCCCGATCTTCACGGCCAGCCGGGGAAGATATTTTATCTGAAGGGATCTGACCAGGGGTCATTTGTCAGCCGTCCTTCGGGTCCAGTTATGCCGTTCATAGGGTTATTTCCGGGTATTGTCCCGAGTAAGGAAAACGCACCCTTTCAACCAGTCCAAATACCGACTTTCTGCAATGACTTCATGGGGCACGGAGGAGTATACCCTAAGATGAATCCTCGGACAGGAGGGTGGATCACCCCCACAAATCTTCGATGGGCTCGTTTAGCTGACTGGGCCCTGAAGCATTTTCAGACCAAACTGGAGAGCATTGGTCTGTACGCAGCTGTGATGGCCACCAGTGTTGGGTTACCTCTCAACCCCAGCCTGTTTCTGGCTTTGATGGAGCGATATGTCTTGCTCACTGGGACCTTCGCCACTCCAGTGGGGGAGTTGGGATTGGCCCTCCACGAGATGGCAGAGATCTCGAGACTGCCGATAGGGGATACTCCATATGAAGAGTATGTTCCCACAAACCGGGAGCTGAGGGATTCAGACCCTCGGGTAGTGGCAGTGTACCAGGAGCTGATGTGCTACTACCTTGCTTTCACCGCCTTTTACAATTAGCCTTCAGATTTGGCTCATATTAATAAATGGGAGTCCTACCTCTTCTTTCACCGAGCCAGGGCTGCCAAGCCAGAGAAGGTCTTGGATACTGAGGATTAGCCTCTGAGCTTTCTGAGCGTGCTTAGTGCTCAGATAGTCGACGATCTTATGGAAGACGCTGGGGCTCCAGTCAGATTCTCGACGAAGGGATAGGGAAATACCCTGCAGGCACTAAGGCCTATAGCTATCTGAGGCATTATCGCAGGCCTCTGTCCAAGGAAGCTCAACTGGCTGGCTTCCTTTTTATATGGCTGCGCCAACTGGTGGTAACCGGTATTGCATCCTCGGATCGCATTCACCGCAACACTTTATGGCCTGCTGTCCGTCTGGTGTTAAGGGCAAGACTGGGTTTGCTCCCTGCCATGGTATGCCGCATATAAGCTGGCCTGAGGGCCATTACTGATGGGCTGCTTGCCGATGAAACTCGACGTGATAGCTTTCCTAGGGTAGAATTGCCATACCTGTATTTGATGGGATGGTTAATTCTCCACAACCACAGGGTGATGTCTTCCGGCTCTGGCAGCAGTTCGGGCGGTAGTTTCTTACTGAATTACAAGAACTCCTCCTGGAACGTGACCACAGTTTTAGACTGTCGGCGGGTACTGAATTTCGGTCACAGCTGGAAGATCTTCTGCACTGTCCCCTTTGTACATCTCAATCAACAGGGGAGCAGACTTTAGGATGTGGGCGACGGAAAGACCATTCTTTCTCCTGAGGCTTTTAATTGGTTGGTCTGCATTAGACCTTCCCATCTACTGTACAGAAGTGAAGACCAAAGCTTCTTGGAACCCTACCTGCCTAGTCGGTTCGCCAGGCAGTTTGGGTATGTCCAGTTGTATGTGGGCAATGCCATCACAAGCTTCAAGTCCAGGGGTGGACTTATTGATGGAGCGAGAGGGTGGCGATACTTTATTATGGGTTCCACTGAAGCAACCTTTACTGTGCCCACCATTTTACTCTCCACGGAGGTGCACATCCTCCACTCGTATGCCCAGTTTTATATGGCAACCAACATCTTCCATCAAGATTTTGATATGCATGAAAGTTTTAGGATGCCCTCGTCTAAGCCTGGGGGAAGAGTCGAAATCCCCTTAGTCTCCTCCGATGAGGGTGAAGATGCCGTCAATCCAGATGAGCCTTTGTTGGCAGTACCGAGGGAAGAAATACCTCTGCCTGCAGGGCCTCTGGTCATCTCTGGTAAGCGAAGGACTCCTGCTCTGAAGGAGACTTTCCCTTGCAAGAAGAAGAAGAAGACGGTTAGTCGTCCTCTCAGGATTCCCGGCCATGAGGCTCCTAGAAGCAATCCTGCTGTTTCCCCTGTTGGGGATAATTCTTTGATTGGAGGTTCCTCGCCTTTTAGAGAGGGAACCTCTACGATTTCGGCTGGCAGTATCGGAGGATCTTCGTTTGAGGCTGCTGTCGCTGCTACCGCTTCAGGTAGTGGTACAAGATCGCCTTCGGGGCCGAGCCGAATAAGGATATCTTTATCCAGATCACCATCGAGAGAAACCCCTGCCGTGTCTGTCAGTGCACCCAGCGAGATTCCAGCCGATGAGCCTCGGTTGGAATTTGACGAGGACCTGGAAGAATATTTGTCGGTGTCAGTTGACACACCACCTTCTCCAGGTATGACAACTTTCTTAGCATCATTAAGAAATGATTTAGCTGTACTGGCTACAGACGCGACATATACACCATCGACCATGGGTAAATGTCGTCTTTACGTCTCTTTTTAGAAAGATTAACATCATTTTGATATTAATTTTCTTTTGTCTTCTTTTCAGGGGAAGACATCTACGGGGAGGGCAGTGTTGACGTACCTTTTGGCACTGTTTTAGCTCTTGGCGACGACATGGAGGTACCCGACTTCGGAGAGGAAGCACTTTCGGGTGCCGGCTCACCTGAAACAGTTCTGCTATCTCGAGAGGAGGATGAACCTGTCGTTACGACAATACCTCCTTTGAGTACGCCGACTGTTTCGTCTGTTGTTGGCGCATCTTCTTTTGTCGCACCATTTGCCGAGGCGATGACTGTGGCAACGTCGTCAGCAGTCATTCCTGGAGGGGGATTCTCTGATATTGCAGCTACCCCCAGCACCCACTTGAATCTTACCATGTTGGTTAAGCAATTTTCTACCATTTTCTACGCCACTTTGAAGACGCTGATATCAATGGTGCTGGAGAAGAATTTCGGCTTTGAGGCTCTGAAGACGTCCTGCAACCTTACTATAGCACAGATTAGATATTTCAGTGATACTGGAAGAGCTAATGCGCTAGAGCAGATAGTTAATAGTTTGGAACAACCCATTAACGAATATTTGCAGCTATCTCTAGGCAGCGTCGACGGTCTCGTCCAAGCTAAATATGACACCCTGACTGCGCAGCTTGTTGAATAGATGGAAGGCCTAAATAAATCCATCCAGATACATCAGCAGGAGATGGATGAAGGAAAAGCTGTCTTGGAGGAGGTTATCCTTCTCCAAACAAAGTGCCAGGCCGAGCATGAAGAAAATGTAGCGAGGGTCCACAGACTGGAAGCAAAACTCGCTCAGGCAAAGGAGTGGGCTTCTCAGTCATCGGAAGCTCTAGATATGGTGAATGGCCGACTGGGTATAGCTCAACAAAACTTGGTGCGTGCAGGAGTTGCCTGTGCTGTTTTTGTTCAGGCTAGATCCGATCTGTCCCTCCTGAGCAATGACGAGGTACGACTGGAGCGGGCCCGCGCTACCGTTTTAAGCTCCAGGACTGAGAAGATGGCCGCACTGGCGTAGCAGATTTGCGACCTAACCGCTCCCCCCAAATGATGTACTTTTTTGTTTCTCCTGTAATTTCTCGAAGATAATAAAGACACATTTTCTAACTTTGTGGGCCCATCATTTTAGAATGTGATAGGCTAGGGTGAAAGTGATATCAGAGGTATTATTAACATGACATTCTTTCATTAAGGTTTTGCTGAATGTAAATCTATTCAGAGTTAACATGAACCTGAAAGAATATAATCCAACTAAATTTGTATACTAAACACTATCAGAGGTATCATTAACATGATAGGTTTACAAATTAGTTAAGGATATCTATTCGTAGGTCACATGAACCTGATAGAATATGATCCAACTAACCTTTGTGCATGGTATCGTTAGAATAAGATTTTCACCATACTCCGTTGAGCAAAGAAGATTAAGCATAGTACTTTTTTGGGAATTTGTCGTAGATAGGAGCCATTGCCAAGAAAATATATGAGGATATCCCACTGGGGGGTTTTTGGTGGACCTATTATTTGTTGCTCATGTTGAGTGCAAATAATAAGTTCGAAACAAGCCCTATCATAGGTAATATGGACGTGATAGGTTTTGTGGACCTAACACCACTGGCGTACTTAGAGTTAAGTACGGGTGCTAAGTTGAGATGACAACCGATATCAGAGGTAATATGGACATGATAATCGGTAGCCAAAACCAAGAAGGTTTGTTCAGAGGTAATATGAACATGACAAACTTTCTGGGTTGTGACTCCACTGGGGGTGGAGGTATACATCTGCTCAGAGGTAATATGGACATGGCAGTTTTGTGGACCTAACACCACTGGCGTACTTAAAGTTAAGTACGGGTGCTAAATTGAGATGACAACCGATATCAGAGGTAATATGGGCATGATAATCGGTAGCCAAAACCAAGAAGGTTTGTTCAGAGGTAATATAAACATGACAAACTTTCTGGGTTGTGACTCCACTGGGGGTCGAGGTATACATCTGCTTAGAGGTAATATGGACATGGCAGTTTTTGTGGACCTAACACCACTGGCGTACTTAGAGTTAAGTACAGGTGCTAAGTTGAGATGACAACCGATATCTGAGTTAATATGGACATGATAATCGGTATTTTTCTTGAGGGAGCAAATTGTCACTTTAAAAGTGAAACCAATTTGCAGTGATCGTCCCCTTGTTTACAGATACAGAGTGATGACCTTGGCATCGATCAACTCCTGAATTCTCCTTTTTAGTACATAGCACACCCTTGTGGGATGATGAGTGTACCGATAGAAGAGGCAATAATCTGGGTCATCGACTTTGCCAGCCCTCTCAGGATATCTGATATTGGGTAGCCAAAGTTTGTGTTCCTTCATCAACATATTGAAGATTTCAATGATGTCATCTTCATTGAAGGAAAAAGTCCCTTTTGGCCTTCGGGCTCTCGATGCCTGAGTTTTACGGTCTTGCGGGAAGATCGTCATTATTGCACCATCTTCGGATTTCGAGGGAATTCTACCCCCAGCTTTGGATGCTGCCTTATTTTGTCGAGGTAGGCTATCCCCAGACATATCGTGGCATTTGTCCACAGAAGTTGATTTAGTAGGTCCTGCCTCTGGTTGTACAGGAATGGACTCTGAAGGTTTGGAGTTTGCAGGAGATGCAGTATACCCCAACCCAAAACGAGCTTGTTGACAGTAAGAATTACCATGCAACGGAGTTCGTCTGTCTTTTCCATAGTTGAGACCTTGTTTCAGCTTCAAATCATAACCCATGCTTTGTATAATCTTTAAAGCTTGTGGGATATACCTGTGGATTTGTATTTTGCCACCCTCAGACTCGCAAAATTCTTCTTGTACAATCGGTCTACTCCGTATGCGACCGAAGACTATTGGATGCTGGTCGTCGTGAGTTGGAGGAACAATAAAGACAGAATCTTCATATGGCCCATATGTCATGACGACATTAGATGTTGATGCATCTTCCCACCTGATCTCCCCACGTTTGATAGTTAGGGGAATTTAAGCCTGTTTATGACCCCTGTCTTTGCGTTTCCGGATCAGATACTCACGCAGGTCAAGAGGATTTACAGAAGAAGAAGAAGAAGATGGCTTGTTCCTTTTGTTCACATCAGTTGTCATGCGGATGTTGGGAACCATAGTTCTCTATGTGCCACCCGTATACAACAGGTTGGCTATCTGGGTAGCGGATGATCCCTGAGGAGCGTGTCTTTCCGCAGACTGAGCCTTCTTTACGCTGAGGGGCTTCACCTGGCGTATTTTGGAGTTTTTCTCAGGCTAGCGTAAGACAAAGGAGGTCCTCAGTCGGCCATCCGGTTCTCGCGTAATCCGGAGGGCGAGCAGATTCTTCCCTTGGTGGCGTAAGGCCGAGAAGTTGAGTAGTCCGCCACTTGCTTTCCCTTGCAAGATTGCAGAGATCATCTGCTTTTCTGCGGAGGGCAGATGCGTCTTTACGCACGGAGCGCGTTTGGAATTTCTGATTTGGCGCTAAGGCATTGTCAGAAATTTTGTCCGCCACGTCATCGACGGGAGACTGAGCGTTACGCGCAGAGCGTGAAGTAGGCTTCTAGACTAGCGCTAAGGCTTTGTCCGAAGTTTTATCTACCATGTCAGAGACGGGAGACTGAGTTTTACGTACAGAGCACGAAGTAGACTTTTGGACTAGCACTGAGGCATTGTCCGAAGTTTTGTCTGCCACGTCAGGGACGGGAGACTGAATTTTATGCGCGGGGCGCGAAGTACACTTCTGGACTAGCGCTGAGGCATTGTCCGAAGTTTTGTCTTCCACGTCAGGGACAGGAGACTAAATTTTACGTGCGGGGCATGAAGGTTGTGCAGCTATAACCTGGCCGGTCGGAGAGTCGATAGGAACGGTAGGGGATGTCCTCGGCATCCAAACCTTACGCAGCTTCCTGCTGTCTTGAACAGAGAGAGAGAGTGAGAGCTACCCCCTGCTCGAAGCATATTTTCGTAGGCAGACTGGTCGAACTGGACGACCAGGGTCTTCTTCCCGGATCCCACGGATACCGCATCGTGTTGAGCAATAGCTTTCTCGTCAGAAGAGAAAGACTTCCCCAGCAGAGTCGCCATCTTGTGTTTGATAATAAACGAAAGAAATAGAAAACGAGGTTTAAACGAAAAGCCGCTCTTTGGTTTACAAACAAGATTGTACAATTAATCCCTTGGACCACACGATGACGAATAAGTGCCGTATAAGATAGAAAGCAGCTTCGAAGGTTACAGAAGAGAGTGGATGCCCGAAGCCAAAGTCGTCGATCACTTCTCTTTGCCTGAGCTCTGGATTCTTCTCTCTCAAAGACTCTTTGACTCTTAGTTCCGACCTCTAGTTTTTTGACCCTTTGACCTGATCTTCCGTTTTTTGGACCTCCGACCTCTGTTGATAGAGGTCTCTATTTATAGGATTTTAGTGACAGTGACTACTCAGTCGGCGTAGAAGCCGGACAGTGGAAAGCATAGCACCTTTTACGCGACGGTTACCTACGTATAAATGACCTTTTGAATGAGCGTGTGATGCGTATCCTATTAAGAGATAACGCGTATAACCGCTGCGAAGATCACGGCATAAAGGCCACGTGGGTAGTTATCCCTCGCGTAGAAAAGGTTGTCATAAAAGCCAATAACTGTCACCATGGCGTAGAAGCCAAAGAGTTATCAAACCGACATAGAGGCCGAGCAGGCGTAGAAGCCGAGTTGGCATAGAAGCCGAGTTGGTGTAGAAGCCGAGTGGGCATAGAAGATAGCTAATCCTCCTCCCCTGACCGAGGCCTTGAGCGAATTCTGGACCAAATAGCTTTGATACACACCAATGCAAATATGGCCCGAGTTGGCGTAGTCCAAGGAGATAGCGTACATCGTGCTCCTATAGCTGAAAATAGCCTGATGGCGTAATGTGCCAAAGTGATGATGTGGATGTCTTAGCCGAAATCACGGCTTTTGGAGATATAATCAAATCTCTTACATTAAATGAAGAGATCTGCCCCCATCATGCGCATTAAATGCAGAGGCGTATCTCGAAGATCTGCCATCATTCCGTGCATTAAATGCAGAGACGTGCCTCGAGCCCTATACAAAGAGCAGGTTTTGACGTGGCAGCCTGTCTGTTTTCTGCGGAGCGTAAGAAGCTCACGTCTGCCTGTGTAAAACTAGGCAGCGTATTTCAGAGATGTGTCTTGAAGATTTGCCATCATTCTGTGCATTAAATGCAGAGGTGTGTCCCGAAGATCTGTCATCATTCATTAAATGCAGAGATGTGCCTCGAGGCTCTGTCACCATTCTGCACATTAAATGTAGAGACGTGCCTCGAGCCTTGTACGAAGAGCAGCTTTTGACATGGCAGTCTGTTTGTCTTCCGCGGAGCGTAAGAAGCTCACGTCTGCCTGTGTAAAACTAGGCAGCGTATTACTGAGATGTGTCTCAAAGATTTGCCATTATTCCGCACATTAAATGCAGAGGCGTGTCCCGAAGATCTGTCATCTTTCATTAAATGCAGAGACGTGCCTTGAGGCTTTGTCACCATTCTGCGCATTAAATGCAGAGATGTGCCTCGAGCCCTGTACGAAGAGCAGTTTTTGACGTGGCAGTCTGTTTGTCTTCTGTGGAGCGTGAGAAGCTCACGTCTGCCTGTGTAAAACTAGGCAGCGTATTCCCATGTATGCCTAAAAGCAGTTTACGCCAAGGAAATGGCACTAAACGACAGCCTGGGTCGCTGTGTCGCGCCATCATTATAGCCGTCGTCTGGGTAGTCGTGCAGTACTCTTTGTCAGGAGTCAGACGTCAGGTTCACTACATGATTTGGCAGGTTTATTTCAAGGAATACGAAGCGTTCCTCGTACACTTCAATGCTGCATTAAAAGCGGATGAGTTTTATGCCATAAAGGCGATGTAGCACCCTTTTTATGCTGAAGCAGCCTGGACATACTGTATTACGTGGATAGTCCTTGAGCTTATATTTTACGCTATTTTTAGCGGAAAAGCTCTGTTTGTATGCTGATGGCGCCGAAGTCATCTTTCTACGCTGCCCAGCATCAACATGCTGCGTAAAGCTATCTAGCGTATTTTTCATGCTTCTACACTTATATCTCTAGGATATAACCTAATATGCCTAGTACACCTGGAATAAACCGAGTATAGCCTAGTAATAACTAGTAATAGTTAAGATGGCTTCATAAACCCACCTTATAGGTAGTTGTCACACTCGTTCCCAGATTTGGTATTTTTAAATTTGTGATATTTAAAACTTTTTTGATAATGTATTCTTCCTGTATTTGCATGTTGGTTCCTGTCTATATGTTATATTTTATATGTTTGGATCCCTGTTTATCATGGGAGACTACCCAGGACCAATAGTGAACACTTTGGCAAATTGCCATGGACCCGTACTGTGACCGTATGTAGGATGGATACCTGACTCGGTTCACTTTTAGAACCACTAAGCCTATTTTGGATGCTGAGATTTGTTTGGAGAGTGTCAAGACTTAATCCTATGGCAAACCTCATGCTTTCTTTCTCCTCTCTCATTCTTCCTCATTTCTACTTTCTTTCTTCTTTCCTCTTCCTCCTTCCCTCAAGAGCTCCCCCTTGGACGAACCCTAGCCCAAGCCCTAGCTCTAGTCATAGACTTGGTTCTAGGAAGAGGTTTGTTAGTCCACCAAGGCAAGTACATCTTGCTCAAAGTGGTCAAGCCATGATTTTTGGATTTATAAATATGTAGTAATTAAAAATGTGTTTGATGGAAAATATTCTTCTTGGTGTTCTTATTAGTTTTAGTTCTTGTAATTTTGGATTTTGGTGAATGGTTTGGAGTAGATCTGAGTTTCAAGTTAGATTTTTATGGGTTCTATGAGTTTTTCTTAGTTTTAATCTATTAAATCTTATTGTTTTCAAAAACTAGTAGTTTCATGACATAAAGCATTTGTTTTCGTGCAATTTTGACCCTTTTTTTACTAGATTTGGATTTAAATAAAGATTTTATGAAGGAAACATGTTTTTCGGATTTTGGAGATTTTTTTATGAAGTTTATGCTATTTTGGGACGAAGGAGTTTCATGCGGCCAAGCTACATGTGCCCTTTCCAGCATGACGCCTATCTTGTTAGGCGCATGACTATCTCTGCATATGTGCCCCTAAGCTGAATGTATAGAACACTGAACGCATGGGATTTTCCAAAGAGCAAGTGTCCATGCGGTCTATCTTGTTAGAACGTTATCTTGGTCAATAATACTATCTATCAATCTCACACAATAATATATGTAACATGTCAATAAAATCTCAACTCCATACGGAGGATGAGATGACAATATATAATAATAATCAATACTCAATCATAATATGCTAGAGAAAAATAATGACACGATATCATATAAAGGAAAGGAAATCACAAAATCATAAGTCGAGAATGGCTATAAAGATATCACCAAGTCTAAAAGTCTAGCAATAACAACATAACGTCTAGGATATCAATAACATCTCAAATGTCTAATAGCTGGAGACAGATCCAGTACAATAAAAAAATACTAAGTAAGTTTCGAATATAACTAGTTGAGCCTCCTCAACAGCTGGTACTGGCTCCTCCTGTACTACGAGTGCTACCTCAGCTAGCTCTCCATCCTGTGGACCATAATACGTAGGATACCAATTCGCTAAGTAATCACCTGAAAAATATATCCAGTCAGGATAGAACGAGTATAACCTAATAGCAGTTCCAAATTAATTGATAATGACTATAAACAGTAATAGTGAATGTAATACAAGATGAGAAAAGCAGCAAACAGATATCATAATATGGCAAAAAAAGGAGACAGGTAATCTAGAGCAATAAGGCAATATCAGTACACAATAAAATAGAATATAGAGAAGAATTGAAACTACACTAAGTTTTTTGAAATACTAGTTAGATATATAATCAGCTTGGGTTAATAGTTATATCTACTTTTACGGAGTAATACAATCATATGTATAGTGCCTCGTTTCTCCTATTCGGGGAGCACGGCTAAGAAATACTTGGTATCGTTCGATCGGGATAGATTGAATCAAGATCATTTCTAGCTCGTTATGGATTGGTTTCTTTGGAATCAGGTCCCATATTCAGCGGATCGTGCCTCAAGGAAGGACTCGGCGGCAGAGTCAGGGGTCTTTCAATTGTGCTGGTTTCTTTGCCCATTTTAGATGCCGCTTGGTTGCTTTCTTGTTAGTTTTGTGACTTGCATTTTCTTGGACAATTTTGATAGATTTTATTGTCTTCGTTCTCTGAATTTTATATTTCGTATTGAACCCTTGGAGACTGGGACAGGAGATATTGATCATCTGTTATTATGTGCAGGTGATCGTGTAGGCGTCGTACAAGCGGAGTCTTGAATATCTCCCATTTCTCTCCCCGAATTCACCAACTAAGTGAGTGGCCTTACTTTCGATTAGCGCCCTTCTTCCAAATCTTTATTCTTAATAATCTGACTCGTTTGTGCGTTCCGATCAACAATACCAAAATAATAAAATAGATTCAAGATAAAAAGAAGAAGTATACTTGAAACACTTAATGCTTGTCACATAAGATTCCTATACGATTATATTGTTGTATGCTTGTCCGCTATATATGTATCTAATTTGTGTTTCAGTTGTAGCTAGAACTTATTCATCTATGACTGTTCAATGGGTAGTACGTAACTTATGATTTGATCATATCAGCTAGTAGAATATGCCATCGCACTGTGCTAAAGTAGTTATATTCACGTTGATGTCTTAAAATTCTTTGTATGTTAACTTAGTGTTTATGTCACACCCCAATACCGGAATACGGAGACAGACATAGCCAGCTACCCCGTACAAGATGTTATACGTCGTACGGCGATCACGGCTGTATAAGACAAGAGGGTGCATGCTACAATCAAGTCTCATATGGTCAAGAACTTCTATGTCTCAATCATTCAAACAAGAAACAATAAACATAGAGCATATATTATAAAGCAATAAGACGTCCCAAACGCTTTCTTAAAATATTCTGGAGACCAGCTATGCAAAATAAGGAGCTGGAAGAGTAACAAAAGTACATGACAGTGATCAGCTGCAGTTTGATTTAATACAATCACGTAAGGAAACTAATGTCCAGACGAGCCGGCTAACAGGTGTAGGTGGCTAAATGCCAAAAAGGAGTAAATGTTCATTGATGAGCAGAAAAGAAGAAAACCTACTCGTTATCCTATGCGATAATGTTCCTGGTACGCGCCATAAGTTGGGAAATGGTACGTTGGATCCTCGGGTGCTGGCTCAAAACCTGGCCATGCAATACCAGTGGGATTAGACCCCAAATAGCAAGTACCACAAAGGAAGCACGAAATAGAGAAACAAAAATCCAAGGAAAACATATAATAATACATAGGTTCAGTATCGTAACTTAGATCCATGACATCCTAGCGCAAAGTCCCAAACCCTACAACCAAACAAGAACAATAGTTGAACTATCACACTAAGATAGTCCATTTTCCTAGGCTACTAACCGAATAATACAATCACAACCAAGTCCATTTCTTAAATCGGCCAATCATTTGTACTGCTTGTTATTTTGTAGAGTCTGAGGTTATCTTAGAAATAATGCATAATTAGTATCCTCAGATCATGCCAGTGCCGAACATGATCTAACCAAACCAAATAAATAAAACATGTATTCACAATATGCACATGTTCCCCGTAGGGTCACTGCGCTAAAAATACGGTATTAGCGGTTCCAGTGTTCCTATAGTGAAACAGTGGATCGACGTAATAATATGTCAGATACTGCACTCCACTAAGACAAATAATATACAGTATCTGTTGTGGCCAGCCCACAGCGTACTTAGAATGAATCTCTGTGGAAAGGTTCGTTGGCATGATCTCGAGATATTGTTCCCTCTAATGTTACTACCACTTTTAGTTACCTAATTAGCCCTATGTTATGTTTGAAATCTCAAGGCGTGGTCAAATAAATTTTTTTCTTAAGATGTCCTACAAAGTATGGGCACGCTAGATACGAATCCATGTAAGTCAAATCTGGATTCACCCGAGCGTGTATGCAACATTCAGACAATTAATATCCTAGCCAAGCTTTGGTAGTTGACTCGCTTATTATGCCCGTGCTGGGTAAACAATATATATTTATAATATCAAGCATTCAGGAATTTGGAGGCATTCTCGATGCACAATCCAAATATAATCACTTAACACGTGACATGATGTGTCGCACCTCAGCGCACATTAAATCATAAATAAATATCAGGCAATAGTGATATCAGCACGGATACAGAGTCCAATTACCAATTATATATTAGGTCACATGAATCAAGATCACATTGTAATACGAATGCTTATGTCATGCATATAGTCGGTTAGTCACTATCCACTTAGTCGCGTTCATACTGGAATCTCATTTCAACTCATGCAATGTTTATAGCCATTCTCAACTCAGGGTCATGTCTAGCACGAGGTCTGGTTACTAAATCAATTCTCCTTAGAATTATATCACTAGCAATAGTCAAGACAAACCACAAAGAATAAGAAAGTATTCCAAATAAAATGGCTAAGCCGCATGCACAACTAGGTGCATGAGGCGGTTGCAGCATAAGGCTGTCGGTCGCATGCTGCCCCAGGCCGCATATGGCTCCAGACCGCATGCTCCTCCAAGCCGCATGCTCAAGGTTGAAGTCTACTCCTTGGGGCAAGTGTTGAAGTGACGGACAATGAATGAAGTGTCAGTGATGTAACATAAAGTTATAGATGTGACAAGCCATAAAGTGTGTTAGGAAAAAAAGACAACCATAGAAAGATGTGCTAAAGTTTCAGAGTCATGCGTCCAAGGAAATGGTAGTCGCATATTCTCCAATGCCGCATAAGTGTCGGTACCGCATATGAATCAAAACCGCATAGAGGTCTCTTGGACTTAGCAAATTTCTCATTCGTTCAGCGAGAGTGAAAACACAAGGTGTTCAAGAATACTTGTTTAAATAAGCAGTCATGCGTCCAACAAGATGGACACATATTGTCAGTATGCTGCAAGAGTTCAGGCCGCATAACCCTCTCGGACCGTATAACACACTCTCAGCTCTCAGCCGCATAACTAGCTGGTCGCATGAAGACTTCGTCTTCTCCAACATCAGATTTTCTAAAATACATGTTTAATAGATCAAAACCAAAATTGAAATCTTGTTTTGTACATAAATTCCATAAAATCCATAAAATTCATAAAATCTTGATTTGTTCATAAAATCCGCATTTTAAGTCCAAATCGGATGAACTAAAAGCCAAAATGCTCTAAATTGAAAGCTTTATCACGTAGCAAAAACTGGTTTTCTAAAATACATGTTTAATAGATCAAAATCAAGAAAAACTCATAAAATCCATAAAAATCTTAAGTTAGAAATGTAGATCTACACTAATCTATCCATCAAAACAGAAAATTTTAAGTTCTAAAAGTGCTAAGAAACATATAACAAACATAATGAAACAATAACATGGAAGATTTCTCCATTTCTCATGCAAGGTGTACTTGCTTATGGGAATAGGGAGAGAAAACTAAAGGAAGGGGAAGAAATGAAGTAATAAAGAGAGAGAGAAAATATTGGGTTATATATAGTAGGGTTGATGGTTGAACCAAAGGTTCTCATAACTTGAACCAGCCAACAAAATAAACCATGAGCAAGGTTAAACAAAAAAATGGGTCTAGTCTTCATGCACATACAACCATGCTAAAATAAAAATACGTTCCAAATACATATATCGGGAACAGGGAGTGACATCCCAATCCACCTTAGAAAATTTTTGTCATCGGAATTCGAATCAAAGCAAAATCTAGAGAAATCAGGACAAGCATGATACAAATCTACTAGCAACTACAAATGCAAGCAATATCATCACAACATACAGGTGATCACTTGATCACAAAATCCAAGTTATGAAGGCATAAGAAAGAATATACCTTCTGAATCGAATAGGTGCGGGTACCGGGATCGAATAACGTCATCGCGCTCCCACATCAATTTTTCTAGAGAGTGATGGCCCCAAGCAACCCGGATAAGAAAAATAGTTCGATTCTTGAGCACCTTCTCCCTTCGGTCCAATATGGATACGGGTTGCTCCTCGTAAGATAAGTCGGTACCAACGACTAATTCAGAGTGATCGAGGATATGACTCGGATCCGGAACATACCTAAGCAACTGAGACACATGAAATACATCGTGTACCTCACGTAGCGAAGGTGGAAGGGCAAGACGATAAGCAACATCGGCTACCGCTCGAGAATGTCGAACGAACCTACTTATCACGGAGTAAACTTCCCGTGAACCCCGAATCTAAGAACTCCACGGGTAGACAAAATCCACAAAAATACGTAGTTGCCGACACAAAACTCTAAAGGTCTACGATGTTGATCTGACGAATGACGATGCCCATCTTGTGCAACCCGAAGTCGCTCTCTAATCTGCTTGACAACCTCTACTGTTTGCGTGATTATTTCAGGGCCTAACATCTTCCGCTCACCAATGTCGTCCCAAGCCAACGGTGAGCTAAACTTTATGTCGTACAGTACTTCAAAATGTGCCATCTGAATACTGGCCTGATAACAATTGTTATACGAGAATTCCACTAAGTAAAAATGATTCTCCCATGATCCACCAAGATCAAAGGTACAGGCTCGTAGCATATCCTCCAAGGTCTTGATGGTTCTCTCTGATTGTTCGTCTGTCTGGGGGTGGTAACATGTGCTGAATCTTAACTTGGTGCCCAAACTCTGATGCAAACTTTTCCAAAAATGTGAAGTGAACCGAGTGTCTCGATCTGACACGATACTTACTGGGACACCGTATTGTCTCACTATCTATCGCATATAGATCTCAGCCAATTTTTTTATAGACTGTCCTACTCGAAAAGAAAGAAAGTGAGCTACTTTTGTAAGATGATCCACTATCACCCAAACTACATCTCGACCAGTCGGTGATCTAGGTAAACCAGTCACAAAGTCCATCGTGATGTATCACTTCCACTCTAGAATAGGAAGCGGCTACAATAATCCGGCCGATCTCTGTTGTTCTGACTTCACTTGCTGACATATCAGATATCACAATATGAAGCATGTTATTTCCCTATTCATCCCGTTCCACCAAAAGTGTTGCTTGATATCTTGGTACATCTTCATACCACCCGGATGAATGGAATACTGGGAGTTGTGTGCTTCAGTCATAACTTCTTTCTGAATATCCCCGCTTGGTACGCATAGACGATTCACAAACCTTAGCGTTCCATCCGCATGTATTGTCAACTCCTTCTGAAGGCCTGACTCACATTCTTTTTGTAGCTTTTGAATCTCCGGGTCCTTTGCCTGAGCTAGTTCGATTCTATATACCAAAGTTGACAAAATTAGTAGGCTAGCCTGAACTCCTGTACTCTGTGGAAGTACTATCTCGATACCCATCTCTCGTAAATCTTCTAGAATGTGTTTTTGAATAGTCAACATAAATTTTCTACCTCTTCTGCTAAGTGCATCAGCTACTACATTATCCTTGCCTGGATGGTACTGAAGTTTCATTTCATAATCTTTCAACAACTCTAGCCAGCTTCTCTGCCATAAGTTCAGGTCCTTTTGTGTGAATACATACTTTAAACTCTTATGATCTGTGAATATTTTTACTCTATCGCCATATAAGTAGTGCCTCCATAGCTTAAGTGCAAACACTACTGCTACTAGCTCCTAATCGTGAGTTGGATAATTTTTTTCGTGATCCCTGAGCTGCCGAGAAGCATACGCTATCACTCTTCATTATCGCATCAAAACAAATCCAAGTCCTTTTCCAGATGCTTTACAATACACTGTGAACCCTCCAGAGCCTGCTAGAAGAGTAAGGATTGGTGCAGAGATTAACTTCTTCTTCAACTCTTCAAAGGCTGTCTAACATTCCGTCGGTCACACAAATTTAACTTTCTTGCGCGTCAACCGAGTTAATGGTGTCAAATTTTAGCAAAATCTGAGACAAATCTCATGTAGTATCCTGCCAAGCCCCGGAAACTACGTACTTTTGGTACTGTCTTCAAAATTGGTCAGTTCTCTACTGCATCTACCTTCTTGGGATCAACTGACACTCTTGCTCCAGAAAAAATGTGCCCAAGAAATGATATATGATCCAGCCAAAACTTACACTTACTAAGCTTTGCATATAACTGGTGCTCCCTCAAAGTTTGCAGAACTATCTTGAGATGTTCTTCATGCTCCTCCTCATTACGAGAATACACCAGGATGTTATCGATGAATACTACCACAAATTGGTCTAAGTAAGGCATGAAAATACGGTTCATTAGTCAGTCTGAATGGCATAACTAAGAATTCGAAATACATATATCGTGACCTAAATGCTGTCTTCGGTATATCCTGCTCCCGGACTCGCACCTGATGATATCCTGATTGTAAATCTATCTTGGAAAAGACTCTTGCTCCACTTGGTCAAACAAATCATCAATCCTAGGTAATGGGTACTTGTTCTTCACTATTACTGCATTCAACCGCCTATAATCCATACACAATTGTGTCAATCCATCCTTTTTCTTCACTAATACTGCTGGTGCTCCCCACGGGGATCTACTGGTCCGAATAAACTTCTGCGCCTTCAGTTCTTCCACGTGTCGATATAACTGATCAAGCTCTGATGGTGAAATTGGGTATACCTTCTGGGATACTGGTTCTGCTCCTGACATCAACTCTATACAGAACTCTACTGATCTAATTGGGGGTTATCCAGGAAGATCGTTAGGAAAGACGTCCATGAACTCTTCAACTATCTCGGGCAGTGGGTTTGCTTCCTTTGCTACTGTTACGACTCCTCCTTTATGCTGGTCTCTTGTTATTCTGCTAAGGACAAATTATTCTAGACCAAGAATTCTAAACAATACTCTACCCTCACAGCAGTCTATCGTTGCATAACTGTCTCTCAACCAATAGATGCCTAAGATAACGTCAAAGTTACCCATAGAGAACTCAATCAACTTTGCAGGTAATAAATGCCCAAATACTACGACTGGACATGCTAGGCACACCCTACTAACTTCTACGATCCCATTGCCAATGAGTATATTCAGCCTCTCTGGCAATGTCTCAAAGTTTAATCCAATACGTGTCACATATTGTGCAGATATAAATGAGTGCGAAACTCCAGAATTAATTAAAACTATGGCAGAAAAAGTTTTAAAAAAAATATTACATGCCACTACGTCGCCCGACGCCATAGCTTCCTCCAAAGACAAGGTAAGTGCCTGCCCTTGGCCTTAATGAGCTCCTTGTTGCTGTCTTTCTTGATGCCGTGGTTGCGGCCCTTACTGATTCTGCTGTTGCACTGCCCTTAGAGCTGATAATGCAGAAAACTGTTGTACTAGCCCTCTTGGCCTCTATATCAATGGGCACGTTACAACCTTGTGATCATGGCTCCCATATCTCAAACATAATTTATTTGCTGTCCGGCAAATATCCCGAGTATGACCTCACTTGCCAAAGTAGGTACAACATGTCGGCACTATCCATCGTTGTTGTTGCTGTTGTTGCTTTCTCGGCCGATGTTGCCGAGTTGGTACCATCACTATCGAGGTTACTAGCCTCCTTTGTGCCATGCAATGGATGCGAATGCCAGGGGATGGTGCTGACGTTCGCAGTACTGGTCATCCCTCATTGTTCTATCCATGAGGCCTCTTCCGATCCACTCTTCTTGATGCCATCCTCTGGGGAGTAAGCTCAACCCTCTTAGCTGCTATCAATACCGCATCTAAGGTCTGGTAGTCGTACACCTCTACCATTTGTAAGATCTCTAAGTAAAGTCCCTGTTGGAACCTTATTGCTCTTTCCAACTCTGTTGCCACCATGGTTGGAACAAATCTATTTAGTCGACAAAATTGTGCCGCATAGCCGTCTATTGTCCTTCAAGCTTGCTTGAGGTTAATGAACCTTTGCTGTAACTCACACTGAGCCACAATCCCGAAGTACTTCTCCCTGAACCGGATCCTAAAATCCTTCCATGAAATAGGATGCCTCAATACTACCTCCATCGTGGCCCACCAATCTCTTGCCAGATCTTAGAGTTGTAAGCGAACCAGGTCAACCTGTTTCTCGACTAAAACTTTAGCTGCTGTCAGAATGGTCTCAATATCCTTGATTAGGGTTCCACAGGATCTCGTTCTACTGGCAACCTTGTCTCTCCTGTTGCTGCAACATCGGGAGAAGGAGAAGCCCTAAAGAATAGCACAAGAAACATCAAGTACAGGACGAGAAGGAACAAGGAAGCAACCAATCTGAAAAAAATTAAGCTGAGTATCGAAGAGGATGAATTTAGAATTTCAAGAATGATCATGTTTGATTGAGACTCCTATGACCATGACACCCTACAAGTCTGAAGAACAGACCTGCATGGGCCACCACTAAATCTTGTCATGCCCGAGTACCGAAATACGGAGACGGACATGGCCAGCTACCCCGTACAAGGTGTTATACGTCGTGCGGCGATCACGGATGTATAAGACAAGGGTGTGCATGCAACAATCAAGTCTCCTATGGTCAAGAACTTCTATTTCTCAATTATTCAAACAAGAAACAGTAAGCATAGAGCAAATATGATAAAGTAATAAGGCGTCCCAAATGCTTTCTCAAAATATTCTGAAGACCAGCTATACAAAATAAGGAGCTGGAATAGTAAAAAAAGTACATGACAGTGATCAGTTGCAGTATGATTTGATACAATCATGTAAGAAAACTAATATCCAGACGAGCCGACTAACAGGTGCCGGTGGCTAAACGCCAAAAACAAGTAAATGTTCAATGATGAGCAGGGAAGAAGAAAACCCACTCGCTATCCCCTGCGACCATATTACTATTACTTACCATGAGTTGGGTTAAAAAGAAGTAAATATTCAATTGTATCTATACTAAGTATTTTAAAATACTAGTTAGATATGTAATCGACTTGGGTTAATAGTTATCTACTTTTAACGATAGAGCAACTCAACCACACATGAAATGTGTGATTAGTTATTTGTCTACAGTGCAACTCAACTACACGTGAATTGTTTGATTAGTTATTGTTTACATTACAACTCAACCACACATGAATTGTGTGATTAGTTATTGTTTACATTATACATGATTTTAAACATTATTTAAGGTTCTTGATCACATATCTAGATAGTACTTTCCCGTCCCGACTAGTACGATAGATCCAACCATGACACGTTGCAATACAATGTACTCAAGGAATTGTCTAATATCAGCATGGTAAACTTTAGCTAATGTTCATACGGAAATAGAGGAATAGTATAAATAGGAAAGATTATCTCACGAGTAAAAATCCAATGAGTGCACTAGTCTGTGTACCAACGTGTCAAAAATCAAGTAAAATATTTCTAAATACTTATATTATAGTAACTATCAAATAATAGAAACTATCAGAGAATGTACTCGCATGTGGTCCAGAGCCATGAATGTAAAACGGTATCTGACTCTGTGTCTCAAAGACCTAAATATGAATTACAAGTTAAACCAGTATTTTGGAGTCATAAATAAGTCTTAAGTAGGTTAAAACCATATTTCTAGGTCAAAACTATGTCATACTAGTCAAACTAGGTCAAACTAGGTCAAACTAGGTCAAGATCTTGCTTCTAGGTTCACTTTACCTAAAGAGTTGACTTTTAGGGTCAAACTAGTCAACACTAACTAAGACTAGGTTATACCTAGGTTTCTAGGTCAATACTACTTAATATTAACTATACTAGCTATCACTAGTATATGATTAACTCATATATATACTAGTATATAAGTTATAAACTAATACCTTACCTATATTACCTTTACTATATCCAAAACCAATACTACCAAACTAGTACTAGGGTATTTACCCTTTGACTAGTACTTCTAAAATTACCTTAGCTATAACTAAGCTTATGAATACCTATGACAACACTTGATACCTTAGCCTATACCATTGGTATCCTAATTAATACCTTAGCTCATATCACTCATATCTTAACACTAACACTTAACTAATCATACTAACATAACTATGATACTAAACATGATACACTAAGTTACCTCAAGACACTTCTGACACATGGTAATTGGTGCCTGTCACACCCCAGTCTCAAAATTCGTAGGACTAGGAATACGTAAGCATACCAGTCGTATGTATATGGTAACTCCAATATATAAAAACTATAACACATACGTACGATGTATTATGAATAACAATTCACAAGTGGTATATAATGTCACAAGTCACAAAAAATACTAATCTCATTCACAAAACCAAATAGAAATAAATAACCAAATATGGCATTGAACCAAATTTGAAATAGTCGAGAAGAAATAATAGTTGGGTGGAGACAAATCTACTACCAAACAAAATAAGTACATTATCTAATGATCAGAGAGGCTCGAAGAAAAGACCTCCTCGAAAGAGAAATAAGTAGCAAGTCCTTATCTGTGCTCCTGCGGATAGTCATGATCGTCTACACCTGAAAAGGGACCAGGTCCTCAGAGGGACGTAACAAGATACATAAAATATGCCACATGTACAGCATATAAACAGTATCATAGAAACTAAGCAAGATGGTATCATACCAAGGTTGAAACTATCCTAAACATAGTACGTATATAAGAACCACTACTTGTGCGTGAACTACCGAAAAGAAAATGGGATCAAACCACCATAGTCTTAGCGAACTACGACTAGACGAGTCAAACCATAAACCTTCGTGGCCACTAGGATAACAACATAACCATATCCTTCATGGACACCAGGTTAAATGAAAACAAAATAAGAAAAAGCAGTTCATACACGTATAATCGTTCTCCCCATCCCGTGGCTCGATCTCTAAAAATATGACAATGACTCGAGGATAGTGCAAGTAAACAATGGTGCCTATAACGACGTACGAGAGCAACAAGTCTAGTAAACATGGGCCTAAGCATGTGTTCACAATAACTCGAAGACATCATATCACAATATACATCTATGATATGAAATTAAAAGCAAAAACTAGCATGCACAACTACCACTTAAACAAATAATAGTCAAATTAACTTATCGATGTTATGGATAGGCCAGAAAATAAATAAATTGTTAAATACATGTACAAATTTGGTAAGGTATACATGCAAAATAGAAATAAAGACATGTAGACATAAACAATGGAAATAATGCATATAAATAAACTGTACAAAATTGGCAAGGTATCTTTTCTGCTTCGAAAAAGGATAAAGTCGCAACTCTAGACGTCGTCCGATCTATCCGTCACATAAATAAAATAATTAGATTTACAAAAGTGGTTGGATAGGTTTTCTAGTCTAATCTATTTTTATTCTAAATAAAATAACCTTAAATACTAATTTAATTTAATTATATTCTAACTTTAAGGCTAACCCTATATTTTGGTTTTAAAGAAAATTAATTTTACAAATTCAAAATTTATGGCACGCAAATCGAGATGATCCATTGATCAAAAAGTCAATCGATACAAACTTGACTTTCATGAATAAATTCCTATATATTTTAGTGTCATAATTATGCTAGAATTTATGGCTCATTCAGATTCAAAATTATTTGAAAATTATTGCACAGACAAAATTGTATTGCACAATGGGGGTTGATTGCTAACCTAGAAGTTCCAAAGAATTAATAATATATAGATAATTCGAATTAAATTTTGGAAAATATATATGTTGAGGGTCTCAACTTTATCTTTCTAAAACTTCAAACGGTTCATCATTCGGATTCTTGGTTCTCCCGGAATCGCAAAAACACCGAGACACATCTAATTTTGGACATATTGTACTCTACGAATTTTCCAGAATTTAACATTCAAAATTTTTTGAAATAAATTACATATTTATAATTTTTACCTCGATACAGTTCCAACACAAGAAATAGGGATGCATTTGTAGTCCGGAGCTAGGAGATATGGTCATTCTAAGTCGCTATGTCTGCTAAAAAAATAAGGTTGATTTTGTGGAAAATTTGGACTATTTTTTAGACGAAAATAAGATGGATTTTTAATGATAGAAGGAAAACGTAAAGATATTATATATATATATATATATATATATATATATATATATATATATATATATATATATATATATATTAGATTTATTTACCTTAATAGATAGGATTTAATTTAAATAGGTAGGACTTGATTTGTTAGGATATGATATATATAAAGTAGCTTTCCTAGTAGACTTAGAATTATGATTAATTTAAATTACAGTTTAGATTTATCAAAAAAATTATAATCGTATTTAAAATTATCTTAGATATTACATATAATCTATACATATATTTTATTTAAATAATCTATATCAAATCTTATTTATATCTATTAATAATAAATTAGCATCTATCAAATATTAAGTGTATACATAATCCAAATAACTTCAAAAAATATGTAAAATATCATAAAATTCTAGAAAATGTAGAATGCCATTATAAACCCTAAAAATACTTGGGGTCATTTTATGTTCCTAGGCTTGCAAAAAAAATTCTAGAGGTCGTAGAAAATTAGTTATTAGCTTATTTCAAAACCAAATAAATCCAAATAAATTATAAATAATTACAAATAAATTTTAAAAAAAATATTTAAGCTTTTTAACCCTAAAATAAATGTTTGGTGGAAAAATATATAATTATGGTCTCACAGTAAATCATGAAAGCCCTAGAAAATTATGTTTTCTAGCTTTTAATTACCAAAAAATTCTAGAAAATCCAAAAATTCTAAAATAGTCTGAAAATTATTCTAAATAAGTATTTATATAAGCAATTAAATCAAAGATGTTATTTTCTAATTAACCAATAAAATAGCCAAAAAATCCAATAATTTAATATAAAAATACTAAAATTAAAAATTAGGGAGTTTATAGTGCCAACTCAAGATATAACTCTACCATTCATATCCATCACTCTTAAGTATCAGTCACTCACATGAACACCTATTATTCTTTACACAACACACACATGCACTCTGTGCATAGCAATTGTAGGCACAACTAATCTTCACCAAGTCTGAGCCTCCCCACTCTTATTGCACCTGAACACTGGTTGCCTACTCCTTTCAGTCTCCAACTTCATGATACTACCTGCTGTGTTTCCAACACAGTTTTCCCTAAACCTCTACTTAATATTGAAGTAGTTGACTGTAGCAAGCCCTCACACAGACCTATCCAATTCCTGAACCAACCCTACAGGTCCAACTTCACTGTAGCCTTCCCTCTAATCTGCAACCCCCTCATCAACAACTCAAAGTTGCTGCTACCCACACTACTAAATTTTTTGCCCAATAATGCAAACCCGAGCCTGGTAATACTGCAGCTAATTTAAACTGCACACCTACTTGCAGACACCATTGCAAATGAAACCCCTCACTATCTGAGTGAACTTCCTTCACCAATTGTCCTCAGTCACAGTACTGGTTGCTCAAGTAAGCATTTCAACCTCAACCAACAATTACACAACATCTCTTTCTTGGTATTTGCTGCTACTGCACTCTAAACTTTACTCACAGACACACTACACACTGAAAACTTACACAATCACAATGAGCACTTACCTACCCTATATTACCACACACACACACACACACACACACACACACATATATATATATATATATATATATATATATATATATATATATAAGAAATCATTTTTTCGAACACATAATGGCCCAAATTCGATTTTTTTCCAATTTCACCACAAAAGTTAATGTAACTATCACCATAGGGCTTGCTAGAACCTAATTCTTCTTCATATAGGTAGTTATTAACAATGGATAAGTTCCTAAGGGTCCAAATAAATGTTCTTCTATTAAAATTGATAGAAAAATGTGATATTTTACCTATTAGGAGTTGGATCCCATTGAAATACTACCAATGGACACAATGAAAGGATGTAGACAGTCCCTCTCCTTGCTAAGATCCTTTTCAATGACCTTCTTGCTTCTCCAAGGCTTCTAGGTCTTCATGGTGATAGGAATGAGGAAGAATAAAGGAATTTGGTTAGGATTTGGTAGAGATTTGAGGGAAATATTTGGGGAAGAGTGCTAATGAAATGATGAACAATGGAGGCTAATATTAGGGTTAGGGTTTGCCCCCTCTTCTAGGTTAGGGTTTGGTTGATATGGAATGACCCTCATTCCCCTCTCTATTCTTCTATTGGTTATCATAAAAGAAATCTCTAATTAGGAGGAAAGAATATTCTATCCATGAGTCTAATTAATTAAACTAACTAAGTCATGACTAAAACTATTGGGTCTAATTTGGTTCAACCAACACTAAGTCCAAACTAATAGGCTAGCTCACTAATCACATATAATTAGTTATAAGTAGCTAACATAAATACTAACACTAAATTATTCTAATCAACACAAATTATGTCTAGTCTAACACTAATATAATTTGTCACTACCACATTTCTAGAATAGGGATATTTTTGTCATTTTGTATTATTATAAATATTGTGTCTATATTTAATTTATATATAATGTGCATGTTATATATATTATGACTAATATTATTATTGGTAGTGATAAGGCTATTGATTAGATATGACACTAGTAGACCTAATTAGACTTTACTTGACCCATTGATTTAATTAAATAGTTAATCATCGTTTGACCCATTAGTTTAGGAGAATGAGTTAGATTATTTGACTTGAGTCATTAGTTAGTCATGACTAGATTAATTCTATTAAACCAATTTAGACTCAAGAATAGAATTTACATCCTATGGTTTAGTTTGATCATATTCATGAAAGAATGAGAGGGGCTTGTGTGTCAATTCAAACATTCCGCAACCTAACCCTAACCCTAAGAGAAAGTCTATATAAGCCTCTTTATTCATGAATAACCTTCATTGATTTCCTCATTATTTCATCCCCAAAAAAACATTTGTGAAGAAAAAAACCCTAATAAATCCCTTCCCTACCAAATTTATTCATTCCAAATCTCATCCCTCTCATTTCATTCCAAGGAGGCTAGGGAGGTTGGCATTGCTAGAGGAGCACTTGAGAAGGAAACTATTGGCTTGAGGATTACGTCCAATCTTTATTTGTGTCTATTTGGTGGAATACATTGAGAATCCATCTTTCAATAGGTAAAACTCATTTTCCTTTTGTTATTTTAGTTTTAAATGATGAAATAAACCCATAGAGACCTTATCATGGCTAAGGGCTACCCATAGGAAGAAAAACTAGGTTCATAAGAGACATATGGAGAAAGTTATACTGACTTTTGTGGTCAAATTGGAGAAAATCCGAATTTGAACCACTAGGTGTTTGTAGAAATATTTCATAGAGGATTTTGGTTAGGAAAATATATTTTGAGAGGGTTAGTGTGTCCACAATTGGATACCGGGGGGGTCCGTGTTATGATACACTATGATACGGTAGGGTGTGTGTATGCATGGGTGTATTGGTGTAGGTGAGCGACAATGTGGTCGGGTTCTTGGCTTTGCCATCCTACTGTGTTCAAGAGATATTGGGGGTTGCTATGGTATCGGGGAGGAAAGTGAATTGCAGCAATAAGGTGTTCAGGTGATACATCAGTGCAATTGAGGGAGTATGGCTTGGTTTCTGAAGGATGATTGCTGTATTGTGAGTCCAGGAAGAATGATTACAGTGGTGTTAGCCATTATCTAAGATGCGTATGGGTGAGAGTGCGGGGGGTTGTCTTTGGTTAGAGTAGGTTAGTGCTACTATAACATTATGAAGCCATGGGAGGTGATCAGATGGAGTGTACATGTATGAGTGGGTAGAGACTGGGATGTAGTCAGGAAGTAGGGGGAGGGTGTTGGAGTTGTATTCTAATTTTGGGACTGCCTAGCAGTAGGCAGTTACTACATTGGCAGTTATGAAGTTGGAGTATTGAAGTGGTGTTGTGACTGATGTGTGAGTGAATGATGGCTGATACTGTGGTATCAGATATTGGTGTCGGGTTAGTATAGGCATGTTGTGTCTGTATTGTGAAGAGGGATTAAGGTTGCTGTGCAGATGTGATGTGCAGGTGTGATACACAGAGCAGGGTCAGGGGATGGAAGGACCGTAAGGAAAGGCTTAGTATATTGGGTTCAATCATGATAATTGACAATAGATGAGTGTTAGAGAGGTATCTGTGTGAGTGCATTAAAGTGGCTGTGCATTAGTATAGGTATACATATATTATATATGGTACACATATTAGTGAATATTTATGTGTTCCACCTTATATATATATATATATATATATATATATATATATATATATATATATATATATATATATATATATATATATATATATATATATATGTTCAGGTAGTGTACTCTTAGGGTGAAACTGATACACTGGTATCACTTGTGAAACTGAAATCGTGAGGCAGTGGGGTTCATATGTGGTGTTCTCTTGGGGGTTGAGTGTTGATTATCAGTCATATTTGAGGGATATAATGTGTTAGTGAGGGTATTGCTAGAAGATGTTGTGGTATTAGATAGGAGTGACAAGTGAAGTGTGTATCAACAAGAGGAGTTACCAGTAGCAGCAGCAAGAGTGATGCTTGGGGTTAATTATTGAGAGCATCTGTATCTGTCACAAGTGTGAACTGATATCAGTTACCAGTGAATTGCTACATCAACAACTTTAGGTTCAGCTATGAGTTGCAGTGGGGTACATTGGTACAGGCAGGCAGTGAGGTACAACTGAGCACTGTTGTACCAATGTGTTACGACCATTTGTAATCAAATATAATGTCTAGAGCATGACACAATGCATTTTAATCTAATGACTAAGTGCACATGTAACATGAAGGTTTTGTCTTATATGTATGTGATTAGGAGTGTATATCAGTTGGGATGTTCGAGGTGGATGACTGATACTTAGTATCAGTTACAATTAGAGTAAGGTATCAGCTAAGACAACTAGGGAAGAGGGTGACAAAGCCCATGTGTGTGTGTGAGTGTCAGTTGGTGATGATCTCAAGTTGTATCAGTTCAAACTGATAACTAAGAGTATCGGTAACTTAAGTGCAGTGAGGCTTAGGCACTGATTATGCGCTTGAGCAAGTGTATCAAGGTTGTGTATGTCTGCACCACGGTAGGAGTGGGGTAGTGCAAGCATCAGGAGAAGAGTTCAGGCAGTAGGTAAGTATGCAAGAGAAGGTGTATCAGTATATGAGTTCTAGATATGTGTGTGTTATAGAAGTAAGAGTGTGGGATTAGAACAACCTGGGTTGTACACACATATTGGTAAGGAAGAGAGTAGCAATGGGTAACCATGAGGTTGAGGTTAGTGTGTAGGTAAGTTGATTTATGTGTCAAGATATTAAGATAATAGGTAATTAGCTAGAGTATTGGTTGGGTATTAAGGTATTGAGAAAGTTAATAAGTTAGTTAGGTAGTTATCCAAGGTAAGTTAAGTATTAACAAGATACCAAGATACAATAGTATATAAATTATATAATAGTATCTAGTATATTGATTATTAGTTAGTTTTAATAAGTATTAGTTATATAGTCTAATATTAGCTAGTATAACTAATATTGTCAAGTTTGAACAAGTTTGACAAGTTTGACCTAGAGTTGACCTAGTTGACTAGTATGGCCTAGATTTGACCTAGAAATCATATTTTAACTGTTTAAGCATGTTTATCATTCAAATACACCAAATAACCTTAATATTTTATATTAGGTTATTGTGATTCCAGTTTGTACCTTGATCCTCACATTTTGCTCAGGACCACAGGCGAGTACATTCTCTAACAGTTTCTATTATTTTGACTATTACTATAATTTTAGCTTTGTAGTGTTATACTTAATTCCTGACACAAGGATACACGGATTAGTATATCCTGGATGCCGTTATGAGATATTATATCCTAGAGGACCCTATACATGTCATGTGATTCTTGTACATGTATAGACACCGATTCAGGAGTAGGTTGGCCTCCTACTCCATGAATCATGTGTTGTAACGTGTCATGGTTGGATCCACTACACTAGTCGGGGGATGGTGGAAGTATTAACAAGTTATGTGATTATACCCTACCTTTACATGCATCATAGCTAATCATGCACCACATGTATGGTTAGTCTGACCATATTACATGTCTCATAGCTTGCTAGATATGATTAGCCTGACCCTTCCTGTATCATAGCGAACCCTACGTCCTGCGTATGGTTAGCCTGACCTTACATGTATTATATCTAATCATATATAACAAGCCTGAGCTAGTCCCAAGCCGATTACATAATAAACTAATATTTCAAATACTTAGCTCGTTTACTTTATTCATTTATTCCAGCTTGTACATGATAAAACTTATATTCACCCGCTTACTCACTACTCATTACTTCACTATAATTAATATTAATCTTATTTCCTTATATTACCAGTATTACATTCTATTACGAATATTCTTTACTCACTACTTTATAGTTTTTATCAATATAATTGGAACTGTTGTTAGTTTATGTACTTCGCTCTAATCCTGACTGGATAATATTTTTCAGAGGATCTCGAGAAATTTTGTCCTACATACCATGGACCGGGAGTAGATGAGGGTTATAACCAGGAGCTTCAAGAGGATCCTGCTCCAGTAGAGGATCTATTAGTAGGACTTAGAGCCTAGCATTCATTTTGTATTCATGATTTTCCACTTTGAGATATTTTGAGTTGTACTATGTTAAGACTTATATCGTTATTGTGTTATCTAGACTCTTAGACTTATAATTATTGATTGAAAGGATATTTCTAAACTTGTGTTGAAACTTCTTTATATTATTTTTATATCTTTATCGTGCCATTCATCTTCCTATAGATTATATTGTGATTGAGTATCTGTTTCGGTATTATCTTATATTTATCTTGTCCTCCTTATGGAGTTGAGATATCATTGATAGGTTATATATATTAATGTGACATGCGTTAGATTGTATTGTGACCTAGACAACGTTCTACCGCTGATGCTGCGGCGTAGGCTGGACGTACCCACGTACTCGTGCCCCTATATCGGGTGTGGATCGTAACACAATTATAACTAACACAAATCAAATATAGCTACATATTTATAACCAATTATGAAATGATAAAAATATCCCTCTCCCAAAAATAGGTGGTTACAATTCTACTCCCCTTAGAAAAATTTTATCTTCAAAATTTAAGGATAAAAGTAGGCACGAACTGAAAGAATATCACATGGTTCAAAAGATAGGGTACCCTGGCACCCAGGAAGGAATGTTGGAGGGGGATGATGCTATCCGCCGCTATCGGGGGATGAAGCATTAATGTGAGGATGTGCCTTCCAGTAGGAGGAAGCTTGCTTATCTGAACAGTTGGACATTTTTTAGCACTGTCTTTAAATTTACTGAGGGAGAAAGGAGTCTTATTAATCGAGACAGCGAGACTGCTAATTACTCGATGTCGGCAAAACTTTACAAGTTGGTGTATCAAAATTGGCTGGGTAGATAGGGCTCCTTGCTATCCACCATTTTCACTTGGTGTATCAAAATTTGGCTAACGTTTATTTGGAGCCCTATCAACCCAGCCGGTTTTTTTGTCAATTTGGGTACAACCAACTCCTGCTAGATATTCCTAGTGCTTCCCTTGGCTATTGTGGCAATCTTCTTGATGGACATCGTGCGTGGAGATACTACGCAGCCGTTGGAACACAAGTTGAGTGCGGGCTGCCGGCAACTGGCGTCGTGCCGAATATGCTATTTTCTATAAGGAGTTTTTATTGCACAATCAACGCTCCACCAGATGACTATGATCCTGGGATGAGTTATTTGGCGGAAACAGTTTATGTGCCTCCATCATTAAAAGGCCGACGAACGCTCAATAAGGCAAGAGTACGGCTCGGCCTTTGCTCATTGACTCAGACCCGATGTCTATGGAGGGGCCTCCTTCTGATGGACCTCCTTCTTTTAAGCGCAAGATAATCGTGGCTCACCACCCTCGTCATTCTAAGTGGGTGCGAGTAAAGGTGGTTACAGAGGCAAAACCTATAAGAGAATCTAATCCTTTTGCGGAGGACGTATGGCATGAGGTAGGACCCCTTGCGCTGGTGGTTTCTGAACCAGACCCCACCTTAGATGTGACGATGATACCGGTAAAACCTCTTAGTTTGATTCTTACGACTCCTCTTTATGAACATATTTCTTCTGGTCTATTTGAAACTTTGCATACGCAGGAGAGAAGGAACCGTCCTCGGCGGTCTACGGCTACTAATGTCTCTTAAGCAGAGCGGGACGAAGAGTCGACGTCCCCTGAGCTCGAGGCTGCGACTGAAGAGGATGTTTCTGAGGGTCCAGGCAAACACATCCTCGAAGGGGAGCTGATAGAACTGTCTACTCCCAACATCTTGGTGGATGACTTGGATGTTGTCATCCGCTCCGGGTATGTTGTTTAGCCTTTTCTCGTAGGATGAGATCTTTTATCTCAGTTTTCTATTCTGTTGGTGCGGTTAGTCACATATTATTTTGGTCCTGCAGGCTCTACTTCTCCTTTGAGGATGGTGAACATGGCCTCTAAGGAGGGCATAAAAGAAGAAATAGGTGGGGGGCTTGTTCGAAGGAAGTCTGTTCTCCCTCGCTTTAGTAGGGTTGGAGAACACCCAGCGGAGCCTCCTGTTAAGGCTAGTATAGGAAATGCCTCTACTGTTTCTGGCCTACTTGGTGCGGAGACCGCTTCGTCACCTCCCCAGGATGACGTTGGGCGACATGAAGTCGCAGCTCCCTCAGTTGCTGGGGATAGCGGGCTTCCTAAGGGATCCTTTTCGGGTCTTACTGGCGTGAAGGCCAAGCTTGCCAGTTTGCTTGGCGTCTAAATACTACTTTCTGCGGGGTAGAGTTTGGCCACTGCGAAAGTAACTCGTCGTCTAGCAATTATGGTTTCACCACATAATTTGTCAAGTGTTGTCCCCTCTGTTAAAAAGGCTACCCAGGTTGTCGCATTGCCGGTTATCCCTTCAGTTTTGGCTCCATTGACGCCTTCCACGGAAGTTATGGTAACCGCCACTTCCAAGGTTATCCTTCAGGGCTTCTATATATTATTGAAGCAAGGAATTCAAAATGTACTAGGATAAGGGATGCCTTTCATTTGGGCTAAGCAAAGTGCCTTGGGACAGATATAGATTTTGAAGACCCTTCTTGGCTCTGAGCAGAAGACTGACCTGCTGCTTCAGACATTAACAGAAGTAGACCAGCACTTGGACGAGTTGCAACAGGTGCAACAGGTTGACGTCACGACAATAGTGGCCATAAAGTATGAACGCCTCTAGGACTATGTAGAACAAGTGAAGGCTGCCTATGGCAAGAACTCAAGAAGCTGGAACTCCAACGTACCGAGTTGGACGTAAGAGAGGCAGCTTACCTTGCTCGGGAAGATAGATTTTTCTATACCATTGCTAAGATCCAAGAGAAGATTGCAAAACTCTATGCCAACCTCAAGATCATATAGGGCGATGTCCATGAGGCCTGTCGAGAACGGGAGGTTATCTGTAAACCCCCTCAACCAATTTAGGGTTCAATTTAAATTAAATAGAGGGACTTAGAATATTGGATACAATTAGAATAAATGTGCAATAATTATTTATCCTAATACACCTTGCCGTTGTTTCGAGAATGGAGCACCATACCAGTAGTTATCTTCCACCCAAGGTCACGAACATCTCTTAGACATGCCAAGCTATCCCTCTGACCATTGTGCAAACTTAGATACCCGTCATTGCATCTCACCTTAGCTTCACAATATTCGTAAGTGAGCGCCTTGCGCATTAAGCTGTAATTTAATTAAGCTGAGGCCAAGTTCACCAAAAATAGGACTAGACCAAGCCTGTGTACACCTTAAATATGGACCAACCCCACCCTCGAGCCCTGGCCAGCCCAAATACCAAGGATAGCCCACGAGAGCCAACACCTATAAATATACATACTCCCACATTAAAGCCTAAAACTAACTATTCATCAACTTTCCCTCAAACCCTAGCCGACCCTTCCACCCGAGCATCCTTCCCTCCATGACGGGACGACGCCGCAGCCACTCGCCACAGTCCCTGCCCCTCCACGACCGGACCACCCTGCCCACCGCCTGCCACCGCAGGCACCGGCGCCAACCACCACCATCCCAACGTCCCAATCAACCCGACCCCTTAGCCGCTGCACCCGAGCGACCCCGCTGCCTCGGTCACCGCCCACCACCATTCCAGGCCTACCCTAACCGTTCCTCCGCGACCGGTCAGTCACCTCCACACCGCCTTCAGTCGCCCCCGTCGCTGCCTAAGCCGCTGCCACCGCTGTTACATCCGCTGCGACTACTGCTGCTGCTGCTGCTGCTGCTGTCTGTCGCCGGCCGACGCCGGAGCCACTACTCGCCGGAGGATGACCCGTCAACGTGGAGACCCTCGTCCTGTCAACTAGGTAAACACCTGACTCTTTCCTCCTTGTATTGTATCCACATATGATCATTGTGTCATCGTGTCGAGACTTGTAGTATTGGACACAAACTCAGTTAACCCTAACTAGGTATATGATGGCATGTTGATTAACAAGATTTAGAATTAGTTTAATAACTAACCATTCCTTAATCATAAGACTTGTTGTTAGAAACATGAAATTCATCAATAAAACTTAGACATCGCCAAGTATGCTGAATAATGGAATTTCAGGACCAACAATTATACTAGACATCATGAAGCTTCGTAAAACCCTAGATGTAGCATTTATTGTCTCAAGGCGCACGTTGACCGAGGACAGAATGCGTGTACACCCTAGCTACGTGCACACGTGACGCTGTATTAGACCAGTAGTAAACTTGCGACAGTACCCAATAGTAGCATCGTAGTTGTGTGTACATATTATCTTAGTGTCTAATGTTAGATTTCTATATTATATTGTGTGTTAGGATCATTGGATCAGCCAGGAGACGCTACAGGAGCCGGCTATTGGCATTCACAACTTTAGGACCCAGGCAAGATACCTTGCCATATTTACTGTCTAATTTAAATTATGTATATGTTGTATTGTATTCTTGTTGCTTTTCTTTTTATATAACTGTGTGCGTCCGAGATTGACTCTGGTGCATTCGACGGATACGTCAATGGTTAGTGTACTTGCCCTAGTCATTAGCAGACTCACCCCTGTTGGAGGATACTCTGTTATCTTCTGAGACCTGACACCCTTACACGTTCACTGAGACATATTCATATTGGGATACGGGTTTGCGTACTCGAGTAGCTATCGGTGCGTGTAACTTATATCACGGTTAGTACTAATTCAGGTTATATTTTAGTGTTAAAGACTGGCATATAGATACGTGGTATGCACGTCGAGAATTCGACTTGCGTATCTACATTGGGCGGGAAGGACTTTAGTAGGCGTATGGGGTACACCCATTGGAGTCCGTAGTATCCAGAGGAGCCACGGATCCAATGACTCCCTTTATACTGCTGCCACGTTCTTCGGAGCGATATGGATGATATATTGTACTGCTGCCATGTTCTTCGAAGTAATATGGACGTTATACTGTACTGCTGCCATGCTCTTCGAGATGTTGGACGTTTTGCCTACGCCTACCCATACGTACCAAAGTTGTCCTCACATTGCATTCACTTAGATGGTTAGCACACCCTTATTGTATTTATTTTATTCAGTATTTATATATGGCATGCTTCTATGTATCTTGTTACGTCCCTCTGAGGACCTGGTACCTTTCTAGATTTAGACGAGGCATATTATCCCACAGTGTATGGCCCAGGACAAGAGACGAGGTACGCTACCGAGGAGGAGCTAGAGGTGATACCGTCAGAGTTTCCGTGATCAGCTGGTAGGTATTCTGCCTAGGGTTGGGAGCATCATTATCTAGTCAGCCGATGCCCTAGTCGTTATCTTTTATCTATTATTTCAGTATTTTATTTCGTCATAGTAGTGGGTTTGTTCCCACCAGACATTATTGGTTGTACTATGATATCTTGAGACTGGTATTTATCTTCCAGCAGTTTATTTAGTACCTCTTGCTGTTTATATTGTGGATGAGATTGGATTACCTGTTGTTGACTGATATTGAGACATGTTAGTTATTTAGGACAGCGTAGCACTCTTCGTTGGATCCATTAAATTGGGATATCCTCGGAGACGTGACAGCTGGCTATTGCCACGTGGCCTAATTCCATATATTTTTGGGATTGGGGCATGACATGGTTTTAGTGGTGGCCCATACAGGTCGACTTTTTTGCTCGTAGTATGGTAACATGCCCAGCGAGCCTGCAATAGGATAGAAATTTCTAGGTCTCATCCACTTTGATTGCATCTTTGAACTTCTTTCGTATTACTTCTAAATATCTGCATCATATTTCTTTGATTGCGTGCTCTTTTATTGAAATCCTGTCTCTTGCAGCAATATGAACTTGCGCAGTGGACGAGGAGCACCCAGTGCCGTGGTGCCAGACTACACCACCCAAGGAGAAGAAGTACCCCAGGGACTACCTGGAGGGCAACCACCGCCACAGGCCCCGCTGATTCATTGGCACAAGACTTCTCAGGACGATCCTACACAGCATCCAGAGGGACAGACTTCACAGACGATCCACACACCACATTTTGAGGGCCAGACTTCAGGAGCTACAACGATGTGGCAGACCGAGAGGCCGATATCTGAGGAGACACCTACCGCACAACCAGAGGTTCTACTACCACCACCTCCATCTTATACACCCCAGATGCCACAGCTAGATGGACAGCCAGAGATGCTTCAGTTCTTTCAGACTATGATGCAAGCACAGTAGCATCAGACTCAGACGTTGAGACAGAGTTTGATGGCAGTACTAGAGAGGATACCTGTCACAGCACTAGTACCAGCACCTGCACCAGCCAAGACAGGTGGCATTGTAAGATGGTTCTGACAGATAGGACCAGATACCTTTTCAGGCAATGAGAAAGTAAAGCAGATCTCCGATTGGGTCGCCAATATGGAGATGCTACTAGAGGCTTCACAACTACATCCAGACCTTTGGATGACCACAGTGAGGGCCCAACTAAAAGGCAACGCCCACCACTGGTGGGATTCTATTGAGCGCAGTGTAGGCAAGAACCAGACTTGGTAACAGTTCTTAGGGTACTTTAATGCAAAGTATTTCCCAGCCATAGTCAGAAATGCCCTGTACTCCCAGTTCCTACATCTAGAATAGGAAAGTAAGACTGTTGACGCCAATGATGCGGAGTTCAGTCGCCTTAGCAGATTTGGTATCATCCTGATACCCAATGATCTAGAGAAGGGCCAGAGATTCCATCACGGCCTCACCTTCGAGCTACAAAGGTATACCACCGCACAGGCGAGGATTTCTTAAGAAGAGGTTCTTTCATAGGCGATAGTCCAAGAGGCCATCGACAGAGGAGCAAGACGTTCCAACACAACCGTACCATCCAGAGCCCAGCCCAGAATAGGAGGACCGATCCGTCGTCCCGGAGCACAGACACAGCAAAGGACAACGCCATACCAGCAAATGGAGCTTCCGACTTGCTACCACTGTGGGAAAAAAGGACATTACGAGAAGGACTGCAGAAAGAGACTGAGGACATGTCTAATTTGTGGGTCAGACCAGCACCAGGTCCGAGACTGCCCACAGCGTAGAGAGACAGCACCGCCGTCTGGACAGAGACCAACAACACCAGTTCCGAGGATACTACCGCCGCCAGGAGATCAACGTCCACTAGTACACGGAGGATTTCAGAGGGGACTACCCTTGGCCCCACATGAGGCACAATTTGATCGAGCTCGACAGCAGACCAGAGGGCAGAGGCACGGACAGGCCTTTGCACTAGCAGCTACAGAGGAGGAAACAGAAGGGGAAGCTATCACAGGTACCATTTTAGTTGCATCATTACCTCCGACTACATTATTTGATTCTGGAGCTACCTTATCATTCATATCTAGTAGATTTGTAGCAATGCATAGAGTAGCTACTTCCCCCTTACCTAAGTGTTGGAAGATTCTTACTGGAGGAGGTATCGTGCCGGTTACCAGCACTATTAGAACGTGTTTGGTAGTCGTATGTGGTAGAGAAATGAGAGCACGATTCTTGGTATTACCCATGCCGTACTTTGATGTTGTGCTAGGCATGGACTAGTTAAGCCAGTATAATGCCGTACTGAACTGCCGGAAGGGTAGCGTCACCTTTAGACTGCCAGATCAACCGGAGTTTGAGTACATGCGAGGGACCGTCGAACAAGGAGTAGGACAAACAGCTGGAACTTACATGGCTATGGAGATTGCACCCCCACCAATAGTTGCAGAATTCGAGGATGTGTTTCCTAAAGAATTGTCAGTCTTACCGCCAGATAGAGACGTGGAGTTCACCATCGAGCTAGTGCCCGGAGCAGCACCGGTATCTTCTAATGTTTACCGATTGGCGAAGAAGGAGCTAGATGAGCTGAAGCTACAATTAGAGGAGTTGCAGAGCAAGGGATTTATCCATCCTAGTACATCATCCTGGGGAGCACCAGTGTTGTTTGTGCCTAAAAAGGATGGAACAGTACGCATGTGCATTGATTACAGAGCCCTTAATGCTTTGACTATCAAGAACAAGTACCCCCTGCCGTGGATTGATGATTTATTCGACCAGCTGACAGGAGCAGTAGTATTCACAAAGATTGACTTAAGATCGGGTTATCATCAAGTGAAGGTGCGAAGAGAAGACATTCAAAAGATAGCATTCAGGACTCGTTATGGTCACTACGAGTTCTGCCTTTTGGACTGACGAATGCACCTGCTGTATTTATGATGAACAGAGTATTCCATCAATACTTAGACCGGTTCATGGTAGTCTTAACTGACGACATTTTGGTGTATTCGAAGAGCCACGAGGAACATGAAGAGCACTTGAGACTAGTGTTGGAGACCCTGAGGAGAGAGAGGCTTTATGCTAAGCTAAGCAAGTACGAGTTTCTCTTAGATCGTGTCGCTTTCCTTGGACACATCATCTCAGGAGATGGAATTTCAGTAGATCCGATAAAGATTTCATCAGTAGAGACATGGCCAACCCCTACCAATGTCTCGGAGGTGAGAAGTTTCCTAGGACTTGCCGGATATTAACGGAGGTTCGTGGAGAACTTCGTGAAGATTACAGAGCCTCGGTACCCGCCTGAAGTTTAGCACAGGATATCATCCACAGACAAATGGTCAGTCGGAGTGCACCATTCAGACATTGGAAGACATGTTAAGAGCGTGCATGCTAGATTTCGGAGGATCATAGGAGGACCATTTGCATTTGGTCGAGTTTTCCTACAACAACAGCTATCAAACGAGCATCCAGATGGCTCCCTATGAAGCGTTGTATGGCAGAAAGTGTCGTTCCCCAGTATGCTAGAGCGATATAGGTGAGCGACAGATTCTCGGACCCGAGTTGGTTGTTTGTACAGTAGAGAAGGTGAAGAAGATCCAAGGGCATCTACGAGCAGCACAGAACATGCAGAAGCATTGGGCGAATGCGAATCGACGACCCCTAGAGTTCCAGGTTGGAGATCACGTATTTCTAAAGATCTCACCTACTCGAGGGACTATTAAATTTGGAGGCAGAGGAAAGCTGAGTCCGAGGTACATCGGCCCATTCGACGTGTTAGAACGCGTCGGAAAGGTTGCTTACAGATTAGCCTTGCCGCAGACTTTGGAAGGAGTCCATGACGTCTTCCATGTTTCTCACCTGAGGAGGTACATACCGGATCCGAGTCATGTACTTGACCATTCCGAGATCACAGTCTGCCCGAGCCTATTATACCAAGAGGAGCCTGTTGAGATCCTGGACAGGAGCAAAAAGGTACTGCAAGGTCAGACTATCCCTATAGTTCATGACGCATGGAGGCATCATGCACCAGGCAAATCGACTTGGGAACGCGAGGAGGAGATTAGACAGTGCTATCCCCATCTCTTCGAAGGACTAGGTACTTATTGACATTTTAGATTCAGTCAGTATTTCTTACCATGCGTATGTTTTTAATTTCGATGACGAAATGCTCCAAGGAGGGTAGATTGTAAACCCCCTCGACCAATTTAGGGTTCAATTTAAATTAAATAGAGGAAATTAGAATATTGGATACAATTGGAATAAATGTGCAATAATTATTTGTCCTAATACACCTTGTCGTTGTTTCGAGAATGGAGCACCACACCAGTAGTTATCTTCCACCCAAGGTCACGAACATCTCTTAGACATGCCAAGCTACCCCTCTGACCATTGTGCAAACTTAGATACCAGTCATTGCGTCTCACCTTAGCTTAACAATATTCGTAAGTGAGCGCCTTGCGCATTAAGCTGTAATTTAATTAAGCTGAGGCAAAGTTCACAAAAAATAGAACTAGACCAAGCCCGTGTGCACCTTAAATATGTACCAACCCCACCCTCGAGCCCTGGATGGCCCAAATACCAAGGATAGCCCATGAGAGCCAACACCTATAAATATACATACTCCCACATTACACCCTAAAACTATTCATCAACTTTCCCTCAAACCCTAGCCGACCCTTCCACCCGAGCACCCTTCCCTCCACTCGCTGTAGTCCCTGCCCCTCCGCGACCAGACCACCCTGTCCACCGCCTGCCACCGCTGGCACCGGCGCCAACCACCCCCATCCCAACGTCCCAATTAACCCGACTCCTTAGCCACTGCACCCGAGCGACCCCACCCCCTCGGTCACCGCCCACCACCATTCCAGGCCTACCCCGACCGTTCCCCCATGAACGGTCAGTCACCCCCGCTGTTACATCCGCTACGACTACTGCTGCTGCCGCTGCGGTCTGTCGTCGGCCGACGTCGGAGCCACTACTCACCGGAGGACGACCCGTCAGCGAGGAGACCCTCATCATGTCAACTAGGTAAACACCTGACTCTTCCCTTCTTGTATTGTATCCATATATGATTGTTGTGTTATCGTGTCGAGACTTGTAGTATTGGACACAAACTCAGTTAACCCTAACTAGGTATATGATGGCATGTTGATTAACAAGATTTATAATTGGTTTAATAACTAACCATTCCTTAATCATAAGACCTATTGTTAGAAACATGAAATTCATCAATAAAATTTAAACATCGCCAAGTATGCTGAATATGGGAATTTCAGGACCAACAATTGTACTAGACATCATGAAGCTTCGTAAAACCCTAGACATAGCATTTATTGTCTCAAGGTGTTGACCGAGGACAGAACGCGTGTACACCCTAGCTACGTGCACACGTGACACTGTATTCGACCAGTCGTGAACTTGCGACAGTACCCAAGAGTAGCATCGTAGTCGTGTGTACATATTGTCTTAGTGTCTGATGTTAGATTTCTATATTATATTGTGTGTTAGGATCATTGGATCAGCCAGGAGACGCTACAGGAGCCGACTATTGGCATTCACAGCTTCAGGACCCAGGCAAGATACCTTGCCATATTTACTTTCTAATTTATATTATGCATATGTTGTATTGTATTCTTGACTCGGGTGCATTCGACGGATACGTCGATGGTTAGTGTACTTGACCTAGTGATTAGCAGACTCACCCCTATTGGAGGATACTCTGTTATCTTCTAAGACCTGACACCCTTACACGTTCACTGAGACATATTCATATTGGGATACGGGTTTGCATACTCGACTAGCTATCGGTGCGTGTAACTTACATCATGGTTAGTACGTAATTCAGGTTATATTTTAGTGTTAGAGACTGGCATATAGATACGGGGTATGCACGTCGAGTATTCGACTTGCATATCTACATTGGGCGGGGATGACTTTAGTAGGCGTATGGGATACACCCATTAGAGTCCGTAGTATCCAGAGGAGCCACGGATCCAATGACTCCCTTTACACTGCTGCCACGTTCTTCAAAGCGATATGGACGATATACTGTACTGCTGTCACGTTCTTCGGAGGGATATGGACGTTATACTGCACTGCTGCCACGCTCTTCGGGGTTTTGGACGTTATGCCTATGCCTACCCATACGTACCAAAGTTGTCCTCATATTGCATTCACTTAGATGGTTAGTACACCCTTATTGTATTTATTTTATTCAGTATTTATATATGGCATACTTCTATGTATCTTGTTACGTCCCTCTGAGGACTTGGTACCTTTCTAGATTTGGACGAGGCATATTACCCCATAGTGTACGGCCCAGGACAGGAGACGAGGTACTCTACCAAGGAGGAGCTAGAGGTGATACCGTCTGAGTTTCCGTGATCAGCTGGTAGGCATTCTGCCTAGGGTTGGAACATCATTATTTAGTAAGTCGATGCCCTAGTCGTTATCTTTTATCTATCATTTTAGTATTTTATTTCGTCATAGTAGTGGGTTTGTTCCCACCAGATATTATTGGTTGTACTATAATATCTTGAGACTGGTGTTTATCTTCCAGCAGTTTATTTAGTACTTCTTGCTGTTTATATTATGGATGAGATTGGTTTACCCGTTGTTGACTGATATTGAGATATGTTAGTTATTTAGGACAGCGTAGCACTCTTCGTTGGATCCATTAAATTGTGATATCCTCGAAGATGTGACAGCTGGCTATTGCCATGTGGCCTAATTCCATATATTTTTGGGATTGGGGTGTGACATTATCCGTTCCCAATCTCGTACTGTGGCTCAGTCTTCTGCTGTCCTTGAATATACTCTAAAAAATTAGAGGAGAAGCACCAGTCTTACGCTCACCTCGATAATCCTGTTGTTGTAGCTCAAGAAGATGAGCGCCAGGTGAAATCTAAGATTGATGCCAGAGTTACCCGTCTCCGAGGACGATTAGAAGAGTTATGAACTGATCAGTAGCATCAGTGGATGTTTCTTCTTTCTTTCTTTCTTTTTCTTGGATTTAATTGAGGAGTTAGTAAGTCCTCCAATGTAGTTTGCTTTGGTTTCCGGTTTGGAAGAAATAAAAGCATTTTTACTTTTGTTGAAATTATTCGTGTGAACGTTGGGTATTGTACTTGAGGTAATATGGACATAGCACAACACTGTAGTCTTTTAAGGACATCCCACTGGGGGATCTTTGGTAGACCTATTAGTTCTTACGTACTTGGACTGCAAGTAATAACTTTAGAGCAAAAAATCCTATCATAGGTGATATGAACGTGATTGGTTTCGTGGACTTACCATAATTGGCGTACTTAGAGTTAAGTATGGGAAATAAGTTTAGACGATGATCGATATCCGAGCTAATATGGACATGATAATTGATAGTCAAGTCGGGAGGTTTGCTTTCAGTGGTAAGAAGGATATGGCAAACCCTACTGGACATGATATGAGGATGATAGCTCAGAGGTAACGTGGACGTGAGCTAATTGATAGTCCTACCGAGAGATTAGGTACAATCATGGTATGGAAGGAAAATGAAATGAGCAAGAGGTAATATAGACATGGCCATTTTTTTTAGATGGAGAACATGGGCAACTCATAGTTCAGAGATAATATGGACGTGCACTGTTTGCTTCCTATTGTAGATATCCCAGTGGGGATCTCTGGTGGATCTATTACTTTTGTGCACTAGAGTACAAATAATAAGTTTAAAACGAAATCCTATCAGAGGTGATATGGACATGATAGGTTTTGTGGACTAATTACTTTTTGTATACCTGAGTGTAAATAATAAGTTCTAAACGAAACCCTATCAGAGGTGATATGGATGTGATAAATTTTGTGGACCCATTACTTCTTGCACACCTGAGTGCAAGTAATAGGTTCGAGACAAGCCCTGTCAAAGATGATATGGACGTGGCAGGTTTTGTAGACTTAACACCACTGGCATACTTAGAGTTAAGTACGGGTGATAAGTTTAAATAACGACCGATGTAAGAGATAATATAGAATTGACAATCGATGGTCATACATAGAGGATTGCTCAGAGGTAATATGGATATGGCAAACCCTACTGGGGATAATCGGTTAGGATAGTATTTCAAAGGTGATATGGACGTGAACTATTACCCAAGGGAACTGATTATGAGCGGTCTACCCGAAAGTATGGATAGACCTGAAAGGGGCTCCGCTGGTGAGCTGTTGAGGACCCCATATCTATTGTGTATTCAGGATTCCAGAATACAGACAATAGATTTTGTTAAATTTTGTGGCAAGGAAGTGCATATTATGCTTACACACTTAGTGGGGATGAACAAAGGGGAACATACACTATACATTTTGGTTGTCTAGCTGATAGTAAGGGGAGTACAAGTCTGGCTTAGACATAGTACTTTTTGAGGAACTTACGGTTGATAGGCATCATGAGCAAGTCGCCATTAGGTTTTGCAAGCCGGTAGGTGCCATTAAGAACACAGACTCCACAATGAATGGACCCTCCCATTTAGGTTAAAATTTATCGACCGTCTTGTTGGTCATAACCATCGGTATTCTTACTGTCAATACGAGGTCACCACTTGGTAAGCCATCTTCTTGACCCGTTTATTCAAGGCTCTCGAGAGGCATGCTTGGTACAGCTTAATACGTTATTGAGGTAAGAGACACTTCTCGTCGAGAGCTTCTAACTCTTGTAGTCGTCGGCAGTGATTATCGTCAACGGTCAATTGGTTGGAGAGGGCCGCTCGGAGCGAGGGGATTTGGATCTCGAGTAGGAGGACTACTTCACTTTTGTAGACAAAGGAGAATGGTGTGCTTCCAGTAGGTGTCTGGACTATTGTGTGATAGGCCCAGAGATATTCAACCAGCTTATCATTCTAGTCACGCTTATCGGATAACACGAACTTCTTAAGTAGCTTTATAATGGTCTTGTTGAATGCTTCTGCCAGACCATTTGCTGCTGAGTTGTAAGCAATCGAGACTATATTCTGGATTCAATTTTTGTCACAAAATTGGTAAAAAGTATTACTTGTAAACTGTGGACCATTGTCGTAGATGATCCTCCGTGGCAAGTCAAAGTGATATATGACGTGATGCTTGGCAAAGATGATCATGTTTGAGGTCTTGACTTCAGTGAGTGGAACAACTTCCGCCCATTTGGAGAAATAGTCGGTGATAGCCAAGATGAACCGATATCCCTTAGGAGAAGATGGACTAATTGGTCCGATAATGTCCATTTCCCATGCTTCAAATGGCCAGGATGCTACCATTGGGTGTAAGAATTCTGATGGCTGGTGGATAAAGTCTGCGTGGATTTGGCACGCTTGACACTTTCTCGCATAGTAAACAGCCTCTACTACCATTGTCGGCCATAGTAACCCATTCTCCAGAGACGGTCCTGTAGCTTGGGTTTGGGTTGATGGGTACCGCAAATTCTATCGTAAGCCTCGCAGAAAGCCTGCTTCGCTTCTCCATTCGATAGTCATTGTAGCAGAAGACCGTCGTAGGAATGACGATACAATATTTTGATAGCCGTATCATAATAGAACCTGAGGGAACGTCTTCTGATGGAAGTGGCTTCATTTGGGTTATGGGAAATAATTTCATAGACTACGTAGTCGATGATGTAGCGCCCTTCTCCGCGTAGGCGCTATGTACAAGTGATATCTCCTTGCTTGCTCGAACGAAAGTCTTCTCGGAGAGTTCTCGACCGATTAACCAAAGTGAGTGGGCAGAACTGCATTCTCTGATTCTTGCACGACTTAATAATGAATCTGAGTTTTGGAATGCTTGTTTGCTTAAGAAGATTGGTTTATAAGAAGAATGATAGAACTGACTCAGCATGCTAATAAGAAAACTCACATAGCTTGTCATTGAAACGATTATGTCTGCTTGCTTGCCTAACTAGAGAAATGGAAATGCTTGTCAGAATGTGATAGAACCATTGCCATGCTAAGAGTATAAGAAATATTGCATGCTTAAAAACACCAACACAGCTATCGAACGAACCCTTGCTATGCTAAGAAAATAAGTAAATGGATCGCTTGAATATGTCCCTTTGAATATGATATGAAAAATATAGTTATTGCATGTTAGATTTAAAATCAACCGTGCTTGCCATTATATGTTTCGTTCGTCTGTTTGCTATATCGAACTGCTATAAGTGAAAATGTGTGAATGCAGTGACTAATAGTACGCCCTGAGGATACGGCCCACAAGGGTCTAGTGGGGTGTGCTATTAGATATGTGATAGATGTGCTTCATCTGAGAAAGATATGCTTTGTTTGATAAGATGTATTTTGCTAAGACCGCATATGTTTTGCTTGATCATTGTTTTGCTTACACTATGTGTTTATGTCATTGCATTGGTCTCGGACAACTTTTGCACAAGGCCTTGTCTCTCGAACGATTCCTGGGCTACTATGAATCGCTCGATCCGGAAGAGATTTTTGGATCGCCCTGAGGTATACGGCTCACAAGGGTCTAGTGGGGCGATATGTCTATTAGTGTTGTGTGGAACCCATGATATCATAGCTGCTTGCACTCGGGTATGTTGGTGAAGAGCTGAACCATGAGTCACAACTGTCGACACCCATGTATGCTAGTGCAGAGCTGAACCTTGGGCAACTGCTGCTAATCATGGGGCAACCCATGGACCGTCATATAGATAGGGTGCATGCTAGGTTTACCTTCTTGCATACCTATCGATTGTTAACACCAAAAGATTGATTCATGAGTTTGTCCATATATGCATATTGTGGCTAACTTGTGTGTCTGCTGCAGTGATAACCATTCGGCTATGGGGTAAAAAATATGAGTTTATGTATAGCCTGCTTGTTCGTTCTGTCTGTATCATTGAGTATATCTGTTAGTTCTTCATGCATTTGCATCGGTCAGACAATGACTATTAGTGCAGAGCTGAACCTTGGTCACAGCTACTAATAGTATCAGAATGTGAGTCATTGGTTAGCTGGATTATCGCTACCGATCCTGAGTTTCTCGGGGACCAAAATTATATAGATTTGTTGCCTTAAATTCTTGAATGAATGATAGTCCACTTGATATGTTTGCCTTGATTCGATATGATTCAGTCCACTATAAACTTTGCCCCAAAGAGTTAGATTTTGATGCACAATACATGCTGCGCACTACACGATAGAACACTGCCCTGATTGTATGCTTATTGTTCGAATATGCAAAACTGTTTCCAACTACGTTTTCAAAAGATGTAATCTGACTATAGTTCTTAGCTGCATGAAATGAACTTAAGTAAAACTAGCAAGATCACTAGTAATGCAATGTTTTGCCATATGATTACTTAGTGTGGGTTTCAGGGAGTATAGCTTCTGTTTAGTTGTTTATACTCACTAGTACTTATAAAAGTGCTGACCCATTAACAGTTTGCTTGTTCTCAGGTGCCTGATCGTCCGAGGAAGCGATAGCCGTGCCTCATCCCAAGGAACCAAAAATTTGGAGTCGATGCCTTGAGCCGTATCGAGTTTGTACCTGCTTTGAGTTGCTTTTATATGGAACGGTGTCATTGTAATCGAGAGAAAGAGTGCTTGAGCGAATTGTAACATCGGCCATGCACCGCTTGTAACACTTTTGTATATCAATAAAAGAGCTTGTTTTCATATGCCATTGTGTTCTTCACTTTTCTGCAATATGTGTGCCGCTGCTTTAGTATTGAATACCTTACTTGCCCTTGTATCAAAGCTTTGGCCTTGTACAAGCGCACTTTAGGCTTGCACGACATCATGCTCGTGCGAGGACGATCGGTTACGTAGGGACCAAAACGAGGATAAACGGTCCTGCGAGACCGGGGGTGACAGATGAATAGGAGTCTCCAGTCTTAGGAGTCGGTGTTTGTCTCTACTAAGTAGCTCAGGCACAGACCGAGACTATTTTTTGGGTAGACCAGCTCTTGACTGACCACTATGATCAACTGATAGATTTTGACCGGGACTGTCACGGAGGCCGCGAGACCGGCCAGGGTGTCAGCCTCGATGTTCTGTAGTTGAGGGACGTGCTCTATAAAGAACCCCCTCGAAGGTGGAGATTATTCCAAGCGCGGCTTGGTGGTAGGAAATTAAGTCCTCGTGCTGGACTTCGTATTCGTCTTGACCTGACTGACTATCAGCTTGAAATCGTCGTACATTTCTAGGTAGTCTACTCCTACTTGTTTAGCGAGTTGGAGCCCAATGACGAGGGCATTGTACTTTGCCACATTATTGGAGCATGGCTCTGTGAGGAGTAAGCTCGGTTTATGACTAGATTGTGTGAGAAAATTAGTACTATCCCGACGCCAGCGATAATATCGCCTTGGAGCCTTGTTCTTGAAGAACCGTCGAAGAACATTCGTCAAACATCTTCTACACTTGTGGTCATGTTTGAGTCTGCTACTTCATCTTGGATCTCCTCGTAGAGCTTCGAGATTTCAGGTACAGGGTGGACTGCCAGGAAATTTGCTAATACTTAGACATTGACTGCCTTTTGTGGGACAAATACCATGTTGTACGGTGATAACAGTATTGCCCATGTGGCTAGGCGAGAGTTGAGCGCTCCAGGTTTAGTCATAAGGACCCCGAGAGGATTAACTCGCGAGATCACATTGATGGTTTGTCCTGCCATGTAATGCCGAGTCTTCTGAATGGCGAAGGCCAGAGCGAGGTACTCCTTCTCAACGGGGTTGTATGTCAATACCATATTTCTAGATGAGGGTATTTTAGTCAATTTGTATATATATTTATTTTTAGAGATTAATATTTATTTATATAGTGCTTATAATTAATATTGGTGGTTGTGCTATTTAGTTATATATTAGTGGACTAGCCTATTAGTTAGACTTGACACTTGAGAACCTAATTAGACTTGCCATGACAAATAGTGAGCCAACATGGACCAAGCCTAATAAACCCATTCACATTAATTAATTAGGAGGATTACCTTAATTTGCATTAGTGTAGAAACTTCCTAAAATATCCATCCTTAATTATTTCTCATAATCCATCATGTAGGGGCAAATGAGACTTTATCATGTGACTTAAGCAAGGGGGAAGGGGTCGGCCACACATAAAGGGGGGTCTCCTCTCTTTGTCCTCCTTATTTGTATTCATTTTAGATCTCAATTTTAGATCTCCAATTTTCTATATTTCCTCCATCAATTTTTCTTAATTCCTTCACATTCCCTCTCATTTTCATTCTTCAAGAAGCCTTGGTGCTTGGAGAAACAAGGATCACAAGGAGGAGGAGCATTGGTGAAGAGATCATGTCTGGATCATTTCCATTGAGCATTTCATTAGGATTCCATCTTCCAATTAGTAAATTCTAATTTTTCTTCATTGTAGCTTCTTAATCATGCATTTGACACCTAGGAATACCCTAATGGCATAGGACTACCTATAGGAACAAGTTATAGGCTATTTGGTTGAGAATTATGGTCTCTACATAGTTTTTGTATATATTTGGGGAGAATTACGAGATTGACACATCAAGTGCGTGTCATGAGCTTAACTTAGTCATATTAGACTTAGATCGGAGTTGTGAGATTAGATACGTATCCATAATTGGACACGAGTATGCCGTATCACGATACGGTATGATACCGTATGATAAAGGCCCTATTTTGAGTATTTTGTACAATTACTCTTCAATCTTCATTGTAGCAAGTTACTTTAGTAATATTATGATATATTTGATAAGTAGGAATAATTATTATAGAGAATTGTGGGTTTTGACAATTCATTTGGATGTGTATCATAAGTATCCTAAATTGTGCACTATAGGTATTTGGTTTTATGTCTCTCTCTCTCTCTCTCTCTCTCTCTCTATATATATATATATATATATATATATAAATATAAATATATTTTGCCCTTGGTGTGTTTCACTTGACAGTGAAGTGGGGAGCTCGGGCAACTGTGCAAGTTCTTGCACAGTTGAGAGTGTGCACTGTTAAGTGTTTGTACCAGGTCTATGTGCATTGAGGGGCAGTTGTGAGTGGACTGTTGGTGTATGTGAGGCAAGGTGAGGGGTTCACTGGGGTTATGTAGGCTACAGCAGCAATGGCTACTATGCGTGTACATTAGTGCATGGTGCTTTGCGTGGGCTTGAGGTTGGTCTTGCAACATGCAAGGGAAAGAAATCCAATCCCTCTAGTCCAGGCGACTGAGACTGCATACCATCAGTCATGGAGGCTCGAGCAGTAGACCATAATAAATATATTATAGCAACAGCTATAACAAATTACTGATGATGAGTGAAGAGAGCAAGGGGACTGTAGTGTTGCAATAGAGATACAACAGTAGAAAAAAGTATAGCAGTATCAGCAGCAACAGCAGCAGCTAGGTGATGTAGTAGTATCAATAGTAGCAACAGTATGCAGCAGCAATAGCAGCAGCAGATAATAGTGCTTGTATGATATGTGTGTACCTGTGAGAAGTTAGAGTGTGAGTGTACCTGTGCGAGCATAGAGTGTGGTAAGGTAAGTGAATATGTCAGTGAAGTGTACAAGAGAACGATGGCAGTGGTGTTAGGTACTTGCCATTATTACATGAATGTGAGTTAAACTGATACTTCAATAGGAGGATACAAGATATCAGTATAACATCAAGTGAAGTGAAGGTTGGATATGGACTATAAGGGGGCCGGGTATCCTTGCAAGGGAGTGTATCAGCTAGAATATGTGTGTGTGTGTGTGTGTGTGTGTGTGTGTATGTGTGTGTGTGTGTGTGTTTAGTGAATGCAAGTATAGATTAATTCTGTAGGTATCAGTAGTGTGCAGTGGTGATTATAGTATGAAGACTCATGTGTCAGTTGCTTAGTCGGGTATCAGAGCATTTGTGAAAATTAGTTGGTGAGTATAAGATACTGATATCAGTTGGCTTGTGCATAGTCATGGGTGTTCCCAAGTATTAAGAGTATCTCAGTGAGCTAAGATCAGGGAACAAGAAGTAGTAGTAATTATCTGGGGTTAAGGAAGGAAGAGCTAAACTGAGAACATGAGTAAATATATCAAGTCTGGGTTGTGCTAGTACAAGTAATGTTTGTATCAGTTAGATGCATTAGTTAGTATATATATTTAGGACATGTAAGTATCATAGAATGCTAAGTTTATGAGTAGTAGTTAGCTATGACTAGTAGTAGTAGTAGTAGTAGTAGTAGTAGTAGTAGTTAGCTATGACTAGTAGTAGTAGTAGTAGTAGTAGTAGTAGTAGTAGTAGTAGTAGTATATATATATATATATATATATATATATATATATATATATATATATATATATATAGTAATGTTAAGTTATTAATTAGTTAGTATATATATTTAGAACATGTAAGTATCATAGAATGCTAAGTTTATGAGTAGTATATATATATATATATATATATATATATATATATATATATATATATATATATAGTAATTTTAATTTATTAATTAAGGAGACCTAGTATAGCTAGTATTAGCTAATTTATGACCAAGATAGTCCCAATAGCTAGTATTAACCTAATTGGACCTAGTTTAGCTAGAATTGGCTTAGAAAGCATCTTTAATGCATTTAACTCATTTATCACTTTATTACACCCAAATTGACACGCCATTCATATCTAGGTGTGTGTGTGACACCAGCTCGGACATCGAGTGACATCATTTGCTCCGGACCAGAGGCGAGTACATTCTCTGATAGTTTTCTTATTTGACAGCCTCTATGTTTCATATATTTAATATTGAGATATTTGATTCCTGACACGATGGTCACACGGATTGGTATACGTTGATCCTTGTCATGAGATGTTATTGTCGTGATAACTCTGTGATTACCGTGTCGTACTTCATGATTACTCAGTGATTATCGTGATATCTTCATGATTATATAGACCGCGATTATAGTGCATAATATTATAGACCGTGCTTTATGATATACGTGTTATAATGTGTCATGATATGGATCCATGTACTAGTCAGGGGTTGGGAAAATATTAGTGATATGTGATCATACCTTATAGTCCGTGATTTAGTTTAGCCCGTGATAGTTAGCAGATCATGCAACTCACATGTGATTATGCTAGCTCACCTTTTATATATATAGCCCGTGTTAGGCCTAAGTCGTTCACATTATCTTACTAATATTTTAAGGCACATTATTTATATTGTTTCTTTTATTTCAGTTCATTACATTGATGTTCCTCACCATATTGTTCTCAGTTCTTGCCATTATTTACTGTGATACTCTTGTTCTTGATATTTGTTAGTTCAGTTACTTCCATCATGTATTTTTATTACTATTGTTGTTTCATAATTTTTGTCAATTATTGGAACTGCTATTGGGTTATACTTCGCTCCAATCCTGACTGGATATATTTTTCAGAAGATTCACTAGAGGACTAGTGTCCTACATATTACGGGCCGCAGGATGGTGAGGTAATTGAGCCAGTACCCGCAGAGCCTCTTGAGATATTACCTCCAGTTGGAGAGACTTAGACTTTTCATTATGAGTTCTATTTGATTTTAGTAGACTTTATGGCATGTATTACTATTTTGAGATTTATGTTGAGATTGGACTTATATTGAGACTCTTGTATTTCTATTACTTCTAATCCATATCATGTTATTCTTCCTCTAGATTGATTTTGTGATTGAGTATTGATTATTGTTTATCACATATTATATTGTTCATCCGATTGGAGTTGAGATGACATGACAGGTACCTTATATATTTTGTGTGAGATATTTAGATAGTATTATTGACCTAGACAATGTTCTATCGCTGATGCTACGGCGTAGGCTGGACGTACCTACGTACTCGTGCCCGTATTTTGGGTGCGGGTCGTGACACATTTTTTTAGTGGTGGCCCATGCAGGTCCCAGAGTCGCAACAAGTGCGATATCATAGTAGTACTCTAAGTCTGAGATACTGCTACTAGCCTGCTTTAGAATATAAGATATAGGCTGAGAATATACTCAATCACAACTAGGAAACACTTTCAATTATTGCTTTGCTATCTTTATCTATCTAAATGCTTGCTTTAATTTGAATAATTATGTCATTCCTTGATGATACCATATCTTAATCAATATTAATTCCTTTGTTTCAATCTATCTTCAGGATACCACCGAAGATGCGTTCCCAGCGCTCAGGCGTAGTGTCAGCGAGGTCGGTCACTTCGTCGCCTCTTAGGGCAGCACCAGCAGACACTGTTCCAGCAGCTTCAGTTTAGAGGTTCGCTTCACCGGTCCAGGTGGGCATTTTCGAAGCAGCTTTCAGGGGTGCTGCACCTCCGGTACAGAGGACAGTGCCGACAATCACAGAGGAGTTTCCACCTCCATCACCCACCATTGATCAAACGCTGGTGTTTGTGCTCTTTCAGCAGATGATAGTGGCCCAGCAGTGCCAGTCTGAGGTTATGTGGTAGGGCATTGAGAATGCCTACCAGCTTGCACTCGCCGCAGTCGAGAGTGTTGCCTTGGTCCAACCACAAGTAGCTCTGCCTCCGCCGGCCCCTCAGCAGCCTAGGTCGGGGACCATCATTGACTTCAAGAGGATGGAGCCAAAGGACTTTAAAGGCACCGAGGGGATTATTTACACTAATGATTGGATATAAGACATTGAGAGAAACCAACAGTTGGCACAGATTCCAGAGAGCCTGCAGGTGGAGGCAACAGAGAGCATGATGTTTGTTATTTCTTTGACTTAGTTTAGGACAGACCCGAGGATCACAGCATCATGACTTACTTGGGAGGCTTTTAAGGAGCTTTTCAAGGCAAAGTTCTTTTTAGACGTTGTTTTGACATCTCTAGAGAGCCAGTTTCAGTACCTCATCCAGGGAGGTATGACAGTGGATGAGTATGCAGTAGAGTACTGCAGATTGGGTCACTTCGTGGAGGGGCAGAATCCTCGGTGGAAAGCCCAAAAGTTTAGAAAAGTTCTGAACAGGAAGATTAAATCTCATACTAATGGACACCGTACCGCTACATATGAGTAGATTCTAGTGGAGGCATAACATACAGAGGATAATTTGGAGCTCGGCTTGGAGAGGATGAGAGATCATTCAGGCGCTAGTTGCAGTGCGGGCCTAGCAAAGCGGCTTCACTTTCATCAGCAGTAGAGGCACTTTCAGCAGCAACAACAAAGATAAAAGTTTCAGGCACCATTCTGGACACCAGTACAACAAGCACATCAGGGTCCGAGACCAGCACCACATGCCCCACAATGCACTCACTGTAGGAATATGGGACATAGATAGGAGGTCTACAGACGAGGCTTGGGGTGTGCCTCTATTAAGGGGAGGCAGGCCACCAGTTCCAAGATTGTGTTCTTGCTCCCGTTCAAGCAAGTCAGGCAGAGGCCAAGCACAGAGGGCACCCGCGAGACTACTAGCGGGACAACAGAGGGGACCTCTATGACCTCCACAACAGCAGCAGTTCACTAGCACCACCAACAGTAGAGAGGTGCTCAGCGTCAGGGGCGAGCTTTCGCCATGACGGTCGAGGAGGAGGAGCCAGTCGGAGATGTCATCTCAGGTTCAGTCTATTTTGATTCTTTTCTAGCTCATGCTTTATTTGATTCCATTGCTTCACATAGTTTCATATCTGTATCTTTTGCTCTGAAGCATCATCTTGAGACTGAACCGTGGGCAATGACTTATAAGATCACGACCGGGGGTGGCATTATCCTGGTCAGTGATGTTTGTAAGGATCGAAGAGTTTCTCTGAGAGACCGAGAGTTGAGCGTGTGTCTACTCATAATGCCACTTTTAAGTTACGATATAGTACTCGGGATGGATTGATTGAGTAGGCACCATGCTAGTATTGATTGTCGTAGAGGCAGAGTTTTGTTTCAGATGCCCGAAGAGTCAGAGTTTGAGTTTGCCAGATGAGCAGCAGAGCAGAGCGAGGGAGTCTTATGTGGAGCTTTGGTGGAAGAGAAGGAGCCGCCACATCCTTTGATTGGAGAATTTTTGGATGTCTTTCTGGAGGAAATGCCGAGTTTGCCGCCAGACCGAGATATTAAATTCTCTATAGATTTGGTGCCAGGCGCAAAGCTGATATCACAGCACATCTATAAGGTCAACAACAGCGAAATGGCAGAATTGAAGAAGCAAGTAGATGAGTTGCAGTACAAAGGCTTCATCAGATCCAGTTCATCACCGTGGGGTGCTCCGGTATTATTTATACCGAAGAAGGATGGGTCGGAACATATGTGTATCGACTACATGGCTCTCAATAACCTCACTATCAAGAACAAATATTTGTTGCCGCAGATTGATGATCTATTTGATCAGTTGAGCGTAGCGAAGGTATTCTCAAAGACAGACTTGAGGTCGGGGTACCATCAGGTGAAAGTGAAGAGGCAAGACTTTCCTAAGACAGCTTTCAGGACTTAGTAAGGGCAGTTTAAGTTCTTGGTGATGCTGTTTGGGTTGACCAATGCCCCGACGGTATTCATGAATATGATGAATAAGGTGTTTTATTAGTACCTTGATCAGTTTATGGTAGTATTCATTGATGATATATTAATTTATTTGAAGACCCCGAAGGAGCACAAGGAACACCTGAGGATAGTTCTGGAGACCCTCAAGAAGGAGAAGCTTTATGGCAAGCTGTCAAAGTGTGAGTTCTTCTTTGATAAGGTTGAATTCCTTGGGCATATGATTACATGATACACAATCTCATTAGACTCGAAGAAGATATCAGTAGTTGAGTCATGGTCTACCCCAAGTTCAGTGGCAGAGATCAGGAGCTTTCTTGGATTAACAGGCAATTATCGAAGATTTGTTCAAGATTTTTTTAGGATTGCAGAGCCAATGACTAGGCTAACCTGGAAGGACATGGATTTCATCTAGAAAGAGAAGTGTCAGGCCGCATTTGAGGAGCTGAAGAAGAGGTTGACTACGGCTCCAGTATTGATGTTGCCATCAGGGATAAGAGAATTTTTCATATATAGTGATGCTTCTGGTAAGGGTTTGGGATGTGTGTTGTAATAGAATGGGAAGGTGATTGCCTATGCTTCCAGACAATTATGTCCGCATGAGAAGAATTACCCTACCCATGACTTGGAGTTGGCAGCAGTCATCTTTGCTCTAAAGCTGTGGAAATATTGCTTGTACGGAGAGCATGTTGAGATCTTTATAGACCACAAGAGCTTGAAGTATGTGTTTACACAGAAAGAGCTCAACATGAGGCAACGACAATGGTTGGAGCTGATGAAGGACTTTGATATTTCTTTTCAGTACCATCCAGGGAAGGCCAATATAGTCACTGATGCCTTGAGTAGGTATACAGTGACTATGTACATTACGAGGGACATACATTTATTGGCTGATCTTGATAGCTTGGGTATAGAGGTGCTATTTCCTAGAGTCACGGCACAGATGTGGGGACTTTAGGTACAGTTGAAGTTGATGGACCAGATTAGAGCTGTGCAATTTGAGGATGAGTCTCTGAGGAGCATCGGAGTGCAGGTTCGGATAGGATTGGCAGAGGACTTTAGTATTGCAGAGGATGGATCATTGCGGTTTGGTACCGATTGTGTGTGTCGAGTGGAGCTTTACTCGAGGAGATTCTTCTAGAGGCACATCGATCTCAATACTCTATGCATCCAGGTGCCAACAAGATGTATAGAAACACGAGAGAGCATGTTTGGTGGTATGGTATGAAGCGGAAGGTGGTGAGCTTCGTATCCAGATGCTTGGTATATCAGCAAGTAAAGGCGGAGAGACAAAAATCGGGTGGTTTGCTTCAGCCTTTACCCATTCCAGAGTGGAAGTGGGAGCACGTGATGATATATTTTGTACCAGGGCTTCCGCGTTCTCCAGGAGGTAAAGACGCGATTTGGGTTATCGTAGACAGGTTGACCAAATTAGCCCACTTCTTGCCATTTAAAGCGGTACGTCTACGGAGAAGCTCGCATAGATGTATGTGCGGCAGATAGTCAGATTGCATGGAGTTCCTGTGAGCATCGTCTTAAATCGGGATAGTCGCTTCACATCCTACTTCTGAAGGAGTTTGTAGGCTAGCTTGGGCACTCAACTCAAGTTTAGTACTGAATATCCCCCTCAGACAGACGGACATTCGGAGAGGACTATTCAGACTCTCGAGGATATACTACGCACTTGTGTATTAGAATTTAGGGGCTCTTGGGAGGATCACCTTCACCTGGTAGAGTTTCTTATAATAACAGCTACCAGGCCAGTACCGAGATATCACCAGTTGAGGTATTGTAAGGACGGAGATGTCATACTCCATTATCATGGGATAATGTTGGTAAGAGAGCCTTATTGGGACCGGATATGGTCATGGATGTAGCTGAGAAGGTAAAGCTTATCAGGGATGGACTTTGAGTGGTGCAGGACAGACAACGGCATTGAGCTAATATCCACCGGAGACTATTAGAGTTTAAGGTATAGGTTTTGTTTGCATTACTTGTGATTATTTTATTTCGGGTTGAGTGCCAAGGCTGTATTTTGTGTTAGGTTGGCAATCTGGTGTTCTTGAGGATTTCTTCCATACGGGGCACAATTTGCTTTGATAAGGGCGGGAAGCTTAGTCTACAGTACATCGGACCCTTCAGTGTTCTTGAGAGGGTTGGTGTAGTGGCCTACAAACTAGACTTACTGCCTACACTAGAAGGAGTGCATGACATATTTTATGTGTCGTAGCTGAGACGGTACGTGGCAGATCCCAACTTTGTATCGGATCACTCGAAGATCCAAGTAGGGCCGACTCTCAATTATCCAGAGCAGCCGCTGGAGATTCTAGATTACAGGGAGAAGGTGCCGAGGAACCAGACGATTTCCTTGGTATATGTCGCATGGAGGCATCACTCTCCAAGAGAGTCTACCTGGGAGAGGGAAGCTGAGATGCGCGAAAGATACCCTTATCTTTTTGAGCCGTGAGGTATGATTCTTTCTTGCTTACTGTGATTGCTTGTTGTAGTTAGTTCTTCCTTAAATTTTGAGGACAAAATTTTTTAAGAAGGGTAGACTTGTCACTACCACATTTCTATATGAGAGTATTTTAGTCAATCTGTATATATTTATTTTTAGAGATTAATATTTATTTATATAGTGCTAATAATTAATATTATGGTTGTGCTATTTAGTTATATATTAGTGGACTAGCCAATTAGTTAGACTTGACACTTGTGAACCCAATTAAACTTGTCATGACAAATAGTGAGCCAACATGGACCAAATCTAATAAACCTATTTGCACTAATTCATTATGAGGATTAGATAATTTGCATTAGTGTAGAAACTTCCTAAAATACCCATCCTTAATTATTTATCATAATCCATCATGTAGGCTCAAATGGGACTTTAGCATGTTACTTGTGGAAGGGGGAAGGGATCGGCCACACATTAGAGGGGTCTCCTCTCTCTCTCTTCTTTATTTGCATTCATTTTTTATCTCAATTCTAGATCTCCATTTCCCCACATTTTCTCCATCAATTTCTTTCTTAATTCCTTCACATTTCCTCTCATTTTTATTCCTCAAGAATCCTTGGTGCTTGGAGAAACAAGAAGCACAAGGAGGAGGAGCATTAGTGAAGAGATCGTGTCTATTGAGCATTTCATTAGGATTCTATCTTCCAATTGGTAAATTTTGATTTTTCTTCATTGTAGCTTTTTAATCATGCATTTGACCCCTAGGAACACCCCAATGGCATAGGACTACTTATAGGAACAAGTTCTATGCTATTTGGTTGAGAATTGTGGTCTCTACATAGGTTTTTGTATGTATTTTGTGAGAATTACGAGATTGACACATCAAGTGTGTGCATGAGCCTAATTTAGTTATATTAGACTTAGATCGGGTTGTGAGATTAGATACATATCCATAATTGGATACGAGTAGGCCGTATCATGATACAGTATGATACTGGGTGATACAGGGCTCTATTTTGATTGTTTTGTACAATTACTCTTCAATCTTCATTGTAGCAAGTTACTTTAGTAATATTATGATATATTTGATATGTAGGAAGGATTATTATAGAGAATTGTAGGTTTTGACAATTCATTTGGATGTGTATCATAAGTATCCTAAATTATGCACTATAGGTGTTTGGTTTTATGTCTCTATTATATATATATATATATATATATATATATATATATATATATATATATATATATTGGGGTTGCCCTTGGTCTGTTTCACTTGACAGTGGAGTGGGGAGCTCGGGCAACTGTGCAAGTTCTTGCACAGTTAAGAGTGTGCATTATTAAGTGTCTGTACCAGGTCTGTGTGCAGTGAGGGACAGTTGTGAGTGGACTGTTGGTATATGTGAGGCAAGGTGAGGGGTTCACTGGGGTTATATAGGTAGCATCAGCAGCAATAACTACTGTGCGTGTACATTAGTGCATGGTACTTTGTGTGGGCTTGAGGTTGGCCTTACAACAGGATAAAAGGAGCAATCTAGTCCCTCCAGTCCAGGTGACTGAGACTGCATACCTGCAATTATGGGAGGCTCGAGTAGTAGACCATAATAAAGGTATTATAACAACAGCCATAACAAATCACTGATGATGAGTGAAGAGAGCAAGGGGGACTATAGTGTAAAAATAGAGATACAACAATAACAAGAAGCATAGCAGTATCAGCCGCAGCAGCTAGGTGATGCAGCAGCATCAACAGTAGCTGCAGTGTGCAGCAGCAATAGCAGCATCATATAACAGTGCTTGTATGATGTGAGTGTACCTATGAGAAGTTAGAGTGTGAGTGTACCTGTGCGAGCATTGAGTGTGGTTTATTAGTGAAGGTAAGTAAATGTGTCAGTGAAGTGTGCAAGAGAATGATGGCAGTGGTGTTAAGTACTTGCCATTGTTGCATGAATGCGAGTTAAACTGATACTTAAATAGGAGGATGCAGGATATCAGTTTAACATCAAGTGAAGTAAAGGTTGGATATTGACTATAAGGGGGTCGGGTATCCTTGCAAGGGAGTGTATCAGCTAGTATTTGTGTGTGTGTGTTTAGTGAATACAAGTATAGATTAATTGTGTAGGTATCAGTAGTATGTAGTGGTGATTCTAGTATGAAGACTCATGTGTCAGTTGCTTAGTCAGGTTTTATTGCATTTAGAGAAATTAATTGGTGAGTTTCAAATACTGATATTAGTTGGCTTGTGCACAGTCATGGGTGTTCACAAGTATTAAGAGTATCTCAGTGAGCTAAGGTCAGGGAATAAGCAGTAGTAGTGATTATCTGGGGGTTAAGGAAGAAGAGCTCAACTGAGAACATGAGTAAATATATCAAGTATGGGTTGTGCTAGTACAAGTAATGTTTGTATCAGTTAGATGCATTAGTTAGTATATATATTTAGGACATGTAAGTATCATAGAATGCTAAGTTTATGAGTAGTAGTTAGCTATGACTAGTAGTAGTAGTAGTAGTAGTAGTAGTTAGCTATGACTAGTAGTAGTAGTAGTAGTAGTAGTAGTAGTAGTAGTATATATATATATATATATATATATATATATATATATATATATATATATATATATATATATATATATAGTAATGTTAAGTTATTAATAAAGGAGACCTAGTACAACTAGTATAAGCTAATTAATGACCAAGATAGTCCCAGTAGCTAGTATTAACCTAATTGGACCTAGTTATGCTAGAATTGGCTTAGAAAGCATCTTTAATGCATTTAACTCATTTCTCACTTTATTACACCCAAATTGACATGTCATTCATATCTAGGTGTGTGTGTGACACCAGCTCTGACATCGAGTGACATCATTTGCTCCGGACCAGAGGCGAGTACATTCTCTGATAGTTTTCTTATTTGACAGCCTCTATGTTTCATGTATTTAGTATTGAGATATTTGATTCCTGACACGATGGTCACACAGATTGGTATACGTAAATCTTTATCATGAGATGTTATTGTCGTGATAACTCAGTGAACACCGTGTTGTGCTTCGTGATTACTCAGTGATTACCGTAGTATCTTTATGATTATATAGACCGTAATTATACTGCATGATATTATAGATCATGCATAATGATATACGTGTTATAACGTATCGAGATATGTATCCGTGTACTAGTCGGGGGCTGAAAAAATATTAGTGGATATGTGATCATACCTTATAGTCCGTGATTTAGTGTAGCCCGTGATAGTTAGCAGATCATGCAACTCACATGTGATCACGCTGCCTCACCTTTTATATATATAGCCCGTGTTAGGCACAAGACGATCACATTATCTTACTAATATTTCAAGGCACATTCTTTATATTGTTTCTTTTATTCCAGTTCATTACATTGATGTTCCTCACCATATTCTTCTCAGTTCTTGCCATTATTTACTATGATACTCTTGCTCGTGATATTTATTAGTTCAATTACTTTCATCATGTATTTTTATAACTATTATTGTTTCATAGTTTTTGTCAATTATTTGAACTACTACTGGGTTGTACTTTGCTCCAGTCCTGACTAGATATATTTTTTAGATGATTCAATAAAGGACTGGTGTCCTACATATTATGGATCGCAGGATGGCGAGGCAGTTGAGCCAATACCCATAGAGCCTCTTGAGATAGTATTACCAGCTGGTGAGACTTAGACTTTTTATTATGAGTTGTATTTGATTTTAGTAGACTTTATGGCATATATTATCATTTTGGGATTTATGTTGAGATTGGACTTGTATTGAGGCTCTTGTATTTCTGTTGCTTCTAATCCATATCATGCCATTCTTCCTTTAGATTGATTTTGTGATTGAGTATTGATTATTGTTTATCACACATTATATTGTTCATCCGATTGGAGTTGAGATGACTTGACAGTTACCTTATATATTTTGTGTGAGATATTTAGATAGTATTATTGACCTAAATAGTGTTCTACCATCGATGCTGCGGCATAGGCTGAACGTACCCACGTATTCGTGCCTCTATTCCAGATGTGGGTCATGACATTGTATATGTGCTTTACGCCGACCATCATTCTGTTGAGATAGTAGATTGCATGTTCATGACCTGCATCATTTCACTGGGCTAGTAGAGCTCCGAGGGAGTGATCCATCGCTCGCACATATAGCAAGAAGGGTCTTCCCACAATGGGGGCCAGCAATATTGGGGGGGGGTCATGAGATACTCCTTGGTGTCGTCTAAGGAGACTCCCTTCTTCATGAGCTGAGTGAATATCTGACAACGTCCAGAGAGGTTTGATATGAACCTCCTGATGATGACAGTCTTCCTTGAAGTCCATAAAGTTCTCTAAGGTGCTTAGGTGGCTGCATTTCAAGGATTGCTTTAGTCTTGTCGGGGTCTACATGGATAGCCTTCAAAGTTATAAAAAAAACCAAAAATTTGTCGCTAGAGACTACTAGAAGGATTTGGTGGGATTAATCTTGAGCTGGTTCGCACATATTAGGTAGAACACAGTCATCAAGTCTCGGAGGTGATCATCTTTAGAATGACTCTTGACAATGATGTTATCAATGTAACACTCTACTGCCTTACGAAGATGTTCACGGAAGATGGTGCTCATAACTCCCTGATAATTAGCACCTATATTCTTCAGACCGAAGGGCATGACTGTTTAGCAGTGTATTCCTATCGGCGTTCGCAATGTCGTATACTTCTCGTCATTGGGAAACATCTTGATTTTATTGTAGCATGAGAATCCGTCCTTCAAGGATATGCGCTCGAAGACACAGGTATTGTCGATCAATATATCTGGGATCCGGATCTTTTTATTCTTTTTGACGACATGCACAATGTTGGCTACCCAATCCGGATATTGTTTTTTGTGGACAAAGCCACTAGCTATCAGTTTATTGACTTCAGCTTCGATGGTATTCATGATGTTCGAAATACGTAAGCATGCCAGCCGTATGTATATGAAAACTCCAGTATATGGAAACCATAACACATATATACGCTGTATTATGAATAATAATTCACAAGTGGTATATAATTGTCACATGTCACAGGGCATAACTAAATCTCATCCACAAAATCATAAATAAATAATGATCAAATATGTCAATGAACCAAAAATGAACTAGTCGAGAAGAACTAATAGTTGGATGGAGACAAATCCACTAACAAACTAGAATATAAAAGTAAATACAATAAGTACATCATTTAATGATCAGAGATGCTCGAAGAAAAGACCTCCTCGAAAGAGAACAAAGTAGCAAGTCCAGATCCATGCTCCCGCGAATAGTCATGATCGTCTACACCTGGTAAAGGACCAGGTCCTCAGAGGGACGTAACAAGATACATAGAAGCATGCCAATAAAATACTGAAAATTAAAATCTAAAGGGTCGTCTAACTGCCTATGTGAATGCACTTTGAGAACAACTTTCCAACACGTGGGCTATCTGGCTAAAATGGGATTGACATAATTCTCTCGGAGAATCAGGGGCCTAAAAGGCATGACGTCTGTTGAACGTCAGAGGCCGCTTGTAGATAATATAGGGGTCATCTGACCACGCATCTCCGGCGGAGCGTGCGGGTTATACAAGAAAAGTATAAAGGAGCCCAAACGTCTTACTTGTTGTTCTTCCTACCCCATGCTCTATTTATGCCATATCCATGACACGATGAGACCTCTAATAACTGCCAAGTCTTCTAACATATCTCTATTAGCAGTTATTTTCTATCATACGTCCCATACGTACTGATGATTAGTCAATACGTAAGTCTGTGATATATATATGAGACTCACAACTCGTGTAAGAAATATGTCACGGCCAAATTAAACATAAGAATGCCTCATGATAAAGGGGTGGTCTTATAAAACTAGGTTAATATGCATAATATATAATAAAGACAAAATACGACGCCATCGTCGTTGCACCCAAGTTATTCTTGAACGCGCAATTTATATAGCAGTTAAAATATATGAACTAAATAACATAAATAAAATTCATGCACTATATTGAATGTAAATCATAGTACAATGGTAAGGTATACTTGCCTGGCAAGAAAGCTGCGTAGTGTAAGTGACCAGATGTCAAGCACAAGGTATCAGAAACTATGGCATCCGAATGAACGTCTCCGAATGCTGAAATAAACGTCATCAACGTTCCTGGAATCAGTGATATAGCTAAAAAATACTACCCTTTCGTCCAATTTGGACACAGGGACAAAACGATAATTTCAGGTCAAAGCAGGGTCCAAGTGTGGCCCACTTTGCACCAAAATGCGTGCCAGAGATAAAGGTCTCTAAATAGAACAAATTATAGGTCAAAAAAATTCTAAACGATAATACAAACTCAAAGGTATGTCCAATTTTGGATTTCGGTGAGCCGATCACAAATTTTCCCTTCAAGTTAAAAAGTGGGGCCCACGAAGAGGCGGCTCGGTCAACTGTCTCAGAATCGTATGAAACCTGGGTCACAGGACTAGCGTGATGCCACGAATCCAATGGCACAAGTTTTATCGTATTCTGACGAGCATATACAAAGTAGGGTAGTAGTTTACAAAAGTCATGATACGGAAACTTTTTACGGATATATGTTGATTTCGACGCGCACACACGTCCGAATCAACTTCCGTGAGAGCCCATACGTCAGGATATACCATACACACCTTTTAGTGCAATTGGTATTTGATGAGACGGTCCCGTTTGGCAGGGCGCACTCCGTATCACAAAATTTTAGTTTTAAAATATTAAGTTTTTTTTTTATTTGGAGGTCGAATAATTTAACAAATAAAACAAAATAATAAAAACTAAAAGAACAGTAAAATTTTTGGTTATTTTGAGAATAAAACCTTTCTATTAGATTTTGAAAATATTAAACAGGTTGGTGGCAAATTGGGCATGAACATGGAGGTTTGGGTCAAAATTTTGGACTATTTTTGGTCAGTTTTTTGGCCGACTTTCGGTCGATTTTTCGACCAATCCAGGGCACGAAAACTCGTTCCGCTTAGAGAGAATCCTAGAGGGTTAGGTTGTGAACGTATACGGACAAACCACTCGAGAAAAGGATGAGAAAGATTTAATACCATGAAGTAGGGGTGTCGGGTCACAGCTGTGCACGCGTGCGCGCGGCCCGCTGCTTCTGCGGTGTCGGTCGCCGGTGTCAGGGGGGTTGACGGCGGTCGTGGGAGGAGGAGAGGAGAGACTAGGGTTAGGGTTTGGGTTTTGTCATATATATATATATATATATATATATATATATATATATATATATATATATATATATATATATATATATATATATATCGAGAGGGAGAGAGGTCTGCTGCGGGTAGAGTATAGGAGTTTAGGTTGGTTAGTAATAGGATTTGGTTTTTGGTTTAGGTGTTGGGTTAGGAAATAGGAGTTTAGGTTCTATGTTTTTATTATTAATATTATTTTATTTTCTTTCTTTTTCTTTTTCTTTTTCTTTTTATTTTTATTTTTATTTTTGTTTTGTTTTTTATTTTATTTTATTTTATCATCATTATCATTATTATTATTATTATTATTATTAATTTTCTTATTAGTAACTATATATTTATTAACATATATATTTACATATATAGATGAGGATATATATAAAAATCCAAAAAGAATATTTGCACACAAAATAAATTCTAGAAATTTTTACTTTGTAAAGCTTTAATAAAATACTACACCCAAAATATTTTATGAAATATTTTGTAATTAATAAGTAGATATTTATATAGTTATAATAAATCAAATAACTGTATTATCCAATTAACTAAGTAAATAACTAAATAGATATCCATCAAAATAGGATAATAGTAAATAATATGCAAATCTTACAAAAAGAAAAATTGTCTAATTTGGTATGGAGAATTATGGGATGCTAATTGTAGGAAGTTGGGATGATTGAAAAATAACCACAAATAAATTATATATATATATATATATATATATATATATATATATATATATCTAAATATTTAACACATAATCTATGGTTGTTACACTAATGTCATATTAATGCCATAGGATAGAATTTTTGTACCACGAAAGAATCTCACAGGTAGTGTCTCCTGTGTAGGCTACTTCCTATGAAGGACGATAAAGATTTTGGGGCTATCATATATCATTAATGTCCAAACAACGGTGAAGCATCCTAATAAAATTATTGGATTTTAATTGATTTAAAAAATAATCTAAAACAAATATAGGAAATACAAAATACACACAAGATACATATTTTTGGGTGAGAGAGTTTACAATCTACCAAACTTACAAGAATTTTGTCCTCGAAATTAAAAATAAGGTATGATTTGCTAAATCTTTTGCATTCATATATAAGACAAGTCAATCGCAATCTCTTCCAAAAATTTAAATAACGAAATCTATTCAAATACATCGCAACCACTTCAAAATTAAAATAACCAATATTTAAATCAAAATTCAATCTATCGTAATCTATTCTCGATTTTCAAATCATCAACATCTAAATTTAAATCAAATCTATACAACATCTTTAAGATTTAAATAATCCACATTAAATTTTACATCATGATCTCCAACTATCATAATATCCTATAGATTTTAAATAATGAACAATTCTAATAAAATCTTATTCCTATTTTCAACTTATGAATTTTGTACTCTTCAAATTTTAAATTCAGTTTTCATCCTCAATATTTCAAATAGGTGATCCAACAATCAAAATTTAACTTTTAATTCAAATAATTAAATTGTAAAATTTTGAATTCAATCCATCAATGTTCATGTTTAGAGTTTTATTTTTTTTATCCTCAAAATTTAAATCGTTAATTCAATCTCCAATATTTAAAATTTAAATCATGTGCTCAAATTATAAATATTTGGTCCGCAATATCAAGGTTTCAAAATTTATTCTATAAGGCATTCTTATCTTTAAAGTTAAATCATCATCATCTTAATCATTCTTCTAAAAAAATTTAAAATTAAAATGACTTAAATCTCTGAATCTAATCTTACTTGATCACAATCTAAAAAAAAAAAATTTACCTCAAGTTGATAATGCAACTCCTACCATCTTAGAATTTATCCATCTATCATATAGGGTTATACATTTAAGAAAAACTTTCTCAAATTATTTAATCGTGTTACACAATCCTCAAAAGTTTTAACACAAAATATATCACATGTAATATGCCCTTAATTACAAAAGATAGTCACCAAGTAATGTGATTGGCCTATGGGGTATATCTAGTACTCTTTGTGTATCAAAATTATACCAAGCACGAACGTTCGTCTTTCAAAAATAGGGGAAAACAAAAAACAACAATAAAGAATTTAAGAAGGAGGTGATAGAATACAAGTACGGGGTTCAAAGCGATTAAAGAATTCAAAAGAAAATTGTCAAGGCAGTTATGGATTGAAATCCTTTTTTTAGTAAATTCTTATTCGCATGCTCATATCAGTACAGTTATATAACCGATACGATATGCTCGAACATGTCTAGAGGGCAAGTATATTCGTCTACTAGTCAACTATATATCTCAATCCACGTAAAGTAGTCATGGGAAGAGTGAACCAAGCGCACTAAGGTTAGCTAGACCATAATACACTTATTCTGATTTAGACAATATATTAGTGTGGGCCCCCAATAATATATATGTCATGAACAAGCTCGTTAAAAGGATAAGCTTGCAAAACTAGGCTGTAAAAGCAGCATGAGTCAAGATATTCCAAATAACATAAGTACGCGGGATTATGATGAGTGAAAGGTATAAAATAATTCAAGTTCGCAAAGAAGATAAGACTCGTCCGGTGTTGTGCCTCTATAGTTGACATACTAACTTCTTGTCTAAGTCTCTAGTCGACCAAATGGGGGTATGGGCCACTAAAGTTCAACAGTCTGGATAAACACTATCTTCTTATGCTAGCCTATAGTTTGTGTCATTCAATTACACTTAATTAATCGGTCAAAAGGACTTTGTGATACTAGGTTATGAGGCATACTACCAAACTTACAAGAATAAACTAATACCGTAACTGCCTTAAGGGGATTCTACAAAATAATCTTGTCCTTGTAAAAAAAGTAGAAACTCTTATTGGGGTATATGAGAAAAAGATCTTGATACTTATTAAGGTATCCTATTATATTATAAAACTCCATAGGTAATGGTCATCTTAAGTCTTAATCATAGTGCTTATAGAACAAAAGTATTAATATTAAGAATGGAGAAGTTACTGGCTGTCAAGTGAAAGAGGATATAACCTGTATTGAGATATGCATAAAAATTACATGATTTGAAAATAAAGGATAATCATAAAATTATAATCTAAATGATCAACTCAACTATCAAGTTCTAACTACTAAGAATAAATTTTCAAAATTCAGGATTAACAACTATAATCCTAGTAAACGATATATCCTAACATAAAAGGAAATCAGCTGGCCTACAATTAGAAGGGTTAGGTGGCATGAGTTGAAAGATGAAGGAAAATTTTTAGTCGTCGCACAAATAGCGAGAGTTAAGGTTTTAGAGAAACAAGATATGAAATTAAATATAGAGACTCTTGGTAATATCATGGTTTCCTAAGGAAAATGTGGTATGCTAATCTCTGTGTTCGAGGTATGATCAAGAAAAATATTCTATTTATTCCTCTTGGTTTCCTAAGGTACTGTTCTACTAATATCAAGACAAGAATCTAAATTTATAGTTCTCTAATACTATCTCAAAATGAAAGTTGGATTTAGTCCTAATATTCAACCTTGGATTTATATTGGTTCCTCAATACTAGGGTCAAACAATATGGTCAAATTTCTAACTAATCCTAGTAGTGTCTATACTACTCTCAAGTCATTCATAAATATATCAAGGGATAATGGTCAATTAATTTACAGTTGTTGGATGCTAGGATTTATTAGGTATGCTAAAATTTTAGGAGCTGCCAATATTCTAATTTATTTTTCTTAGTAGGTATTTTATCATAATTATCATCTAACAAGGATTCCTATATTCTGGCAGAAGGCTATACTTAATGAACTATTAGGGAAGTATATGAATCAAGCAGGATACAATTATTTAAATAGAACATATTGGAAGGAATGTGAGTCATAGTGTCACGCCCCAGTCCCAAAATACGTAGGACTAGGACACGTAAGCATGCCAGCCGTATGAATATGGCATTCCAATATATGGAAACCATAACACACGTACGTTGTAATATGAATAATAATTCACAAGTGGTAAACATATATGTCACAGAGCCTAACTAAATCTCATCCACAAAAATCATATATAAGAACATAACCAATAACTATGTAACTAGATCTCAATATGGAGTATCAAGAGATGACAGTCGGATGGAAACAAATCCACTACTGAACTAAAATATAAAATAAACAAGACAAATACAATATAAGTACAACCTCTAACAATCACGAGGCTCGAAGAGAAGACCTCCTCGAAATATGCGTAACCAGTCCGGATCTGCGCTCTTGTGAATACTCATGAACATCTACACCTGGAAAGGGACCAGGTCCTCAGAGGGACATAACAAGATATATAGAAGCATGCTATAAAGTAAATACTGAATAAATAAAGGGTTGCGCTAACCATCTAAGTGAATGCAAATTTAAGGACAACTTGAGTGTATGGGAAAGTATAGGCTAGACATATGCTGACGTAATTCACCAATCATGACAATTGGCTAGTATTTTCCACATATGCCCCCATAGGAGGGCGCTCAGTAATAACGTCCATCTCCAAAGAGCATGGCATCTGTATAATATATCGTCTATACCGCTCCGAAGAAGGTGGCAGCAGTGTAGTATATCGTCCATATCGCTCCGAAGAACATGGCAGCAGTATAGTATATATCGCCTATATCACTCCATCGAGTGTGGCAGCACTGTAAAGGAAGTGGGTGTCCCATACGCCTACAAGTCGTCCTTCCCGTCCAATGATCTATGCATGTTGCATCCACAACACGCCTTAGCTACTACATCGCGGCATCGTAACTCTGGCTCATAGTCTATCGTTAGAACGATAGTCCAACCTTACAATCAAACAAGTACAAGGATTGGACCATCGTACCACGATAGTCTATACTCCGCCTACTAATAACTGCTAATTCTTCTAACATTCATCACTATTAGTAGTTATACCCTATCCGTCGCACGACCTACACGTATAGGTGGCCAACCACATACGCAAGTCCTTGCCCTACATGAGACTCACAACACGTGTAAAAAATGTGTCAAGGCCTGGGGAGTTATACCGATAACTCCACAACTTTAGGTGGGTCTACTAGACACTAGGTCAAACATAAGTCCTAACGTCAACGCATTCGTTGACTCCACCCGAGTCTCTCTCGGACGCGCACAGTTATATATTCTAAAATAATAAATATGCAACTAATATATATAACTGAATTTAAACAGTACAACAAGGCAAGGTATACTTGCCTGGCAAGAGAGTTGCAACATGTATCGTCCAGATGTCAAACACCAAGAGTCAGAAACTACGGCCACAGAATGAACGTCTCTGGATGCTGAAATAAATATCACCAACGTTCCCAAAATAAGAAAAATAGCTAGAAAATACTACCCTTTCGTCCAATTTGGACACAGGGGCAAAACGGTAATTTCGGGTCAAAACGGCTCCACATGTGGGTCACCTTGCACCGAAAAGCGTGCCAGGGGTAACTGTCTCTAAATGGGATAAATTATAGGTCAAACAAACTCTAAATGTCTGTACGAAATCAACGGTATGGCCAAATGTGGATTCTGGTGAGCCAAACACAATTTTGCCCAAAATATCAACCGTGGGACCCGCCAATAGGCGACTTGGTCAACTGTCTCAGATTTGCATAAAAATTGGGTCACAGGACCGGCGCGATACCACGAGTCTAGTGGCACAAGTTTTGTCGCAATCTGACGAGCGTGCACTAAATGCGCAGGACTTTTACAAAAGTTGTGACACAGAGAATTTTTTACGGATACGGGCTGATTCTGACGCGCACACGCGTCCAAATCAGTTTTTGAGAAACACACACGTCCGGGTATACTGTAAGCACCTTTTGGTACACTTGGTACACGACGGGGTGGTCCCGTTTGGCGGGGCGCACTCCTTATCATAATTTTTGAAAATCTGGAAAAAGTAGGTTTTGGGGGTTTTCTAACTGGTTTAATTCTACATACTGCAGTTAATAATTTAATACAATTGACAAAAAATAAATTAGGTTAGGTGGTCTTCGCATATCAGTAAGAAAAACCGAATTCGAATCTCTGTGGTGGGAGATACGAATCCGTGAACATAGGTAGTTACCGCAGTTTTCTGCGATCCCAAAAGTTGTCATTTTTTGCCAACTTGCTCGCTGTTTTTGCCTAGGTTTATGCGCTGTTCGAGCTCATCTAAAGTACATATATTGAAGGGGGATAGGTCGTGAATATACCGGTGAAGACGGGGTCGAGTTTGGTCGAGCGAGGAGACGGTAAACACGTTGTGAATACAGGTACTTTGCTGTTCAAAACTTAGGGCGCGGGGTCGCTGTTGTGCAGTCGGTCGGGGTTCTCCGGCGGTCTGGGCTGGTCAGCATGGCGGTTGGAGGCGGCACGGCGGTCTGGGTCGAGAGGATGGAGGAGAAGAGGCGGTTTAGGGTTTGGGTTTGGGAAAATAATATATATAGAGAGAGAGAGATCGCGAGAGAGGGGGGTTAACTGCACGCACGGGGGGGGGGGGGGATTTGGAAACTAGCCCGCTGCTGCTGCTTTATATTCTAAAGGGTTTGGTGGTTCTCGTAGGTTATTGGATTTTAATACCCATTAGGATTTTATTTCTAATTCTTTCTTTTTCTTTTTCTTTTTCTTTTTTTCTTTTTCTTTTTCTTTTATTTCTTTTCTAATTTCCATTTCTAATTCTTTTTTATTCTTAATAAACTCTATACATGTATATATATATATATATATATATATATATATATATATATATATATTCCTATAAGAAAAATAAAAATAAATAAATAAATATATATATATATATATATATATATATGATTCTAGGAATTATTATTAGCACATAAAATAAATCTATCCACGGCCATAGGGTCACCTACATGGAATAAATTAGAAAAAATTTATAATGACTCCATAAATCCCCTAAATGCACAAACAACTAAAATAAAAATAAAAATAAAATCTATTTTCTCTAATTAGCCACTAATTACTATAATTAAATTAAATAATTAATTAAAAAGGTAAATACGATTTTTAGGATTAGAGGTTTTACATTCTACCCAACTTATAAAAAATTTGTCCTCGAAATTTAAAACTAAGCCACGATAGAAAATCAAGGATGGTATAAGATAGAGATTTGTAGCTTATTTTGTACTTTCCTCCATCATACCCTCCATGATTTTCCAATTGTCATGGGGATGTTTGGGGGACTATAATTTACATTATTTAAAATGCAAGGCTAAGTTTAAATGAGGGGACGATGTTGCGCGCACATTCCAAAAATTATGGAAAAACAAAAAATCCTCATAAACGAAAAAATAAGTTTCTTCAGGTGTTGTGTCCAATGGTGTGGACACCCCCAATGCACCTTTGCATAAAAGTGCCCAACAATTGGAAAATTTTACAAAGATAAAAATTAGATTAATTAATTCAAATTTAATGCGCAAGGTGTTCTGGAATTAATTAGAAGTACATGGGGATAACATTAGGTGGGACACAAGTGTCATGGGCATAGAGGGCTCGGGATTGAATATTATCAAAATTTGGGTTGTACAAAATGGGTCAAGATTGTGTCTCCAATTTCGATTGGAACGCACAAGGACACAAAATTAGAATTATATAGAATTAAGAAATAACATTCACGACGAATGTTGTGCGACTAAAATGTAGCACAAGGGAGCTTAATTATAAGTTACGCAAAAATTAGAATAGAAGGCGGGCATGTCTAGGACAAGGATGTGAAATTTATAGGGAGGCAATGGCTAGTGTAGTGCTCCAATTATAGAAGCAATGGTAATGGCACTCTAAGTGATGCAATGTTAAAATTAAATGAAAATACCGTGTTCTATTTCTAATTGGGTTCAGACTAGCCTTAGCCTCACTATCTAAGCCAAGTAGGTCTAATTTTGGGGGAGGGGATTTAAAATCTACCCAAATTAAAAATATGTCATCCTCGAAATTAAAATAAGGCATAATTTGTTAATTCCTTCATATTCGCATATAAGGCAAGTCAATCACAATCTCTTTCAAAATTAAAATATATTCTAATTCATCGCAATCACTTTCAAAATTAAGGTAACCTCTATTTAAATCAAACTATTGAAATCTCTTCTCGATTTTTAAATAATCACATCCAAAATGACATCTTCAAGTTTTAAATAGCCCACATCAATTTTTTCATATCACGATCTCCAACTATCATAATCTCCTTTAAGAAAAATAATTCTAATCCAATATTATTTCTATTTTCACTTATGAGTTTTGTATTCTTCAAAATTTTAAATTTATTTCATATCCTCAATCTTTCACATAGGTAATCCAACCATCAAAATTTAACTTTTAATTTAAATCATCAAATTATAAAATTTTATATCTACTTCACCAATTGTTCAAGCCTAGAATTCTATATTTATCCTCAAGATTTAAATTGATGATTCAATCTTCAACATTCAAACTTTAAATCATGTGCTTAAAGTATAATTATTTGGTCCTCACTATCAAGATTTCAAAATTCATTAAATACTCATCATCTAACTCTTTCTTCTAAAATTCTCCATGTTTAAAATGACTTAATCTCTCAATCTAATCCTACGTGATCACAATCTAAAAAGAATTTAATCTCAAATTAATAATGCGACTTCTACCTAACTTAGAATTTACCCATCTATCATATAAGGCTATACATTTAAGAAATCTTCCTCAAATTATTTAATCATGCTATTCAATCCTCAAAAAATTTAACACCAATTATAACACATATGATATGCCCTTAATCAATTATAAAAGATAGTCACCAAATAATACGATTGGCCTATGGGCATCTCTTGTACTATATGTATATCAAACTTATACCAAGCACGAGGTTTCGTCTTTCCGAAATAAGGGAAGGCGGAAACAATAATAAAGAGTTCAAGGGGGAGGTAATAGAATAAAAGTATGGGGATCAAGGCGTTTAGAGAATTCAAAGAAAATTGTCAACGCAGTTGTGGATTGAAATCATATTTGGTAATTTCTTATTTGCATGCTCGTATCAGTACAGTTATGTAACCGATACGATACGCTCATACATGTCTAGAGGACAAGTACATTCGTCTACTAGACACTATATATCTCAATCCACGTAAAGTAGTCATGCGAAGAGCGAACCAAGCGCACTAAGGTTAGCTAGACCTTAATACACTGATTCTGAAATGTATTAATGTATGCATCCACTAATACATATATCATGAACAAGGTCGATAAAAGAATAAGCTTGCAAAACTAGGCTATAAAATTGCGGCATAAGTCAAGGTAGTATACAAAATATAAATGCGCTAGATCATGATGAAATAAGGTACAAATAATTCAAGTTCACAAAACAAAACAAAAATAATACTCTACAGTCTCTACAGTTGTAGTACTAACACCTTGTCTAAGCTGCTAGTCGACAAAATAGGGGTATGGGCCTTCAAGTTCTACCGTCTGAATAAACACTATCGTCTTATGCTAGTATATAGTTAATTTCATTCAATTATACTTCAGTAATGAGTCAAGAGGACTATGTGTCACTAGGTTGTGAGGCATACTACCCAACTTATAATAATTATCTAATACTGTGACAGTCTTAAGGGGATTCTATAAAATAATATTGTCCTTGTAAATAAAGCATAAACTCTTATTGGGGTTTACGAGAAAATTATCCTATTGTATTATATCGGTAATGGTCATCTTAAGTCTTAATCATAGTGCTCATAGAACAAGTGTCAATGGTAAGGATGGAAGAGCTACTGGTTCTTAAGTGAAAAGAGGATATATCTATATTAGGTTATGGACACGAATTACGTGATTTAAAACTAAGGGTAATCATCAAGTTACAATCCATAAGAAGAACTAAAAACTATCAAATTCTAACTATCAAGCACAACTTTTCAAAGTTTAATATTGACAACTATAATCCTAGCAAACTACATATCCTTAACATAAGAGAATTCATCTGGTCTACAATCAGAAGTGTCAGGTGGCACGAGTTGAAAGGTAAAAAAGAAAAATCATAATTAGTCGTCGCACAAATAGCGAGTGCTAAGGTTGCAGAGAACAAGATATAAAATTAAAAATAGGAAGACTCTAGATAAGATCATGTTTTTCCTAAGGGTAGGTTGTATGCTAATATATGTGTTCGAGGTATGATCAAGAAGATATTTTATGCATTGCTCTTGGCTTCCTAAGGTAATGTATGCTAATCTCAAGACAAGAATTTAAATGTATAGTTCTATAATACTATCTCACTATAAGGTTAGGGTTGGTCCTAATATTCCACCTTGGATTTCTATTGGTTCCTTAATGCTAAGGTAAAACAGTGTGGTTAAATTTATAACTAACCCTATTAGTGTCTGTACTACTCTCAAGTCATTCATAATTATATCAAGGGATAATGGTAAACCAATCTATAGATGAGGGATGCTAGGGTTCACTAGATATTCTAAACTTAGTGAGGTGTCAATGTTCTAGTTATATTCTTAATAGGAAAGTTACCCTAATTATCATCTAACAACAAGGGTTCCTATATTCTAGGAGAGGCTATATTCAGAACTATTAGGAAAGCACATGAATTAAGCATGATGCAATTATTTAAATAGAACAGACTGGAAGGAAGATAAGGCATAGTCAATTGTGGATGAGATCCTATACTATAATACTATCTGCAGGCTTGCTCGGTACAGTAACGTAACTGAGACAATATGCTCTTGACCTGCATGGGCCACCACTAAAAATATGTCACGCCCCAGTCCCAAAATACGTAGGACTGTGACACGTAAGCATGCCAGCCGTATGAATATGGCACTCCAATATATGGAAACCATAATACACGTACGCTGTAATATGAATAACAATTTACAAGTGGTAAACATATATGTCATAGAGCCTAACTAAATCCCATCCACAGAAATAATATATAAGAACATAACCAATAACTATATAACTAGATCTCAATATGGAGTATCAAGAGATGACAGTCGGATGGAAATAAATCCACTATTGAACTAGAATATAAAATAAACAAGACAAATACAATATAAGTACAACCTCTAACAATCACGAGGCTCGAAGAGAAGACCTTATCAAAATATCTGCAACCAGTTCGGATCTGCGCTCTTGCGAATACTCATGAACATCTACACCTGGAAAGGGACCAGGTCCTCAGAGGGACATAACAAGATACATAGAAGCATGCCATAAAGTAAATACTGAATAAATAAAGGGTTGCGCTAACCATCTAAGTGAATGCAAATTGGAGGACAACTTGAGTGTATGGGAAAGTGTAGGCTAGACATATGCTAACGTAATTCACCAATCATAATAACTGGCTAGTATATACCACATATGCCCCCATAGGAGGGCGCTCAGTAATAACGTCTATCTTCGAAGAGCATGGCATATGTATAATATATCGTCCATACCGCTCCGAAGAACGTGGCAGCAGTGTAGTATATCGTCCATATCGCTCCGAAGAACGTGGCAGCAGTATAGTATATATCGTCCATATCACTCCGTCGAGTGTGGCAGCAGTGTAAAGGAAGTGGGTGTCCCATACGCCTACAAGTCGTCCTCCCCGCCCAATGATCTATGCATGTTGTATCCACAACACGCCTTAGCTACTACGTTGCGGCGTCGTAACTCTGGCTCATAGTCTATCGTTAGAACGATAGTCCAACCTTACAACCAAACAAGGACAAGGATTGGACCATCATACCACGATAGTCATGCTCCGCCTACTAATAACTGCTAAGTCTTCTAACATGCATCACTATTAGCAGTTATACCCTATCCGTCGCATGACCTACACGTACAGGTGGCCAACCACATACGCAAGTTCGTGCCCTAGATGAGACTCACAATACGTGTAAGAAATGTGTCAAGGCCTGGGGAGTTATACCGATAACTCCACAACTTTAGGTGGGTCTACTAGACAATAGGTCAGACATAAGTCCTAACGTCAACGCATTCGTTGACTGCACCCGAGTCTCTCTCGGACGCGCACAGTTATATAATCAAAAATAATAAATATGCAACTAATATATTTAACTGAATTTAAACAGTACAACAAGGCAAGGTATACTTGCCTGGCAAGAGAGTTGCAACATGTATCGTCCAGATGTCAAACACCAAGAGTCAGAAACTACGGCCTCAGAATAAACATCTCTGGATGCTGAAATAAACATCACCAACATTCCCAAAATAAGTAAAATATCTAGAAAACACTACTCTTTCGTCCAATTTGGACACAGGGGCAAAACAATAATTTTGGGTCAAAGCGACTCCACATGTAGGCTACCTTGCACCGAAAAGCGTGCCAGAGATAACGGTCTCTAAATGAGACAAATTATAGGTCAAACAAACTCTAAATATCAGTACGAACTCAACGGTATGTCCAAATGTGGATTCCGGTGAGCCGAACATAATTTTGCCCAAAAAGTCAACCGTGGGAGATACGAATCCGTGAACATAGGTAGTTACCGCAGTTTTCTGCGATCCCAAAAGTTATCATTTTTTGCCAACTTGGTCACTATTTTTGCCTAGGTTTACGCGCTGTTTGAGGTCATCTAAAGCATAGATATTGAAGGGGGATAGGTCGTGAACATACCGGTGAAGACGGGGTCGAGTTTGGTCGAGTGAGGAGACGGGAAACACGTTGTGAATACAGGTACTCTCCTGTTCAAAACTGCAGCGCGTGGGGTCGTTGTTGTGCGGTCGGCAGGGGTTCTCCGGCGGTCTGGGCTGGGCGGCGCGGCGGCTGGAGGCGGCGCGGCTGTCTGGGTCGAGAGGATGGAGGAGAGAAGGCAGTTTAGGGTTTGGGTTTGGGAAAAATAATATATATAGAGAAAGAGAGATCGCGAGGGGGGGTTAACTGCACGCGCGAGGGGGGGGGGGAGATTTAGAAACTAGCCCGCTGCTGCTGCTTTATATTCTAAAGGGTTTGGGGGTTCTCGCGGGTTATTGGGTTTTAATACCCATTAGGATTTTATTTATAATTCTTTGTTTTCTTTCTTTTTTTTCTTTTTCTTTTTCTTTTTCTTTTGTTTCTTTTCTAATTTCCATTTCTAATTCTTTTTTATTCTTAATAAACTCTATATATATATATATATATATATATATATATATATATATATATATATATATATATATATATATATATATAAATTCTAGAAATTATTATTAGCACATACAATAAATCTATCCACGGCCATAGGGTCTCCTATATGGAATAAATTAGGAAAAATTTATAATGACTCCATAAATCTCCTAAATACACAAACATCTAAAATAAAAAAATATAATATAATATAATTCCTCTAATTAGCCACTAATTACTATAATTAAATTAAATAATTAATTAAAAAGATAAATACAGTTTTTAGGATTAGGGGTTTTACATATAGTCAAATATGGATGAGACCTAAAACTCTAATCCTAGGTGCATACCCGCTCGGTACAGTTACATAACCGAAATGGCTAACTCGACCTGCATGGGCCACCACAAAAATATATCATGCACCTGTCCCAAAATACGTAGGACTAGGAATACGTAAGCATGCTAGCCGTATGTATACGAAAACTCCAATATATAGAAACCATAACACATACATACACTGTATTATGAATAATAATTCACAAGTGGCATATAATTGTCAAGTGTCACAGGGCATAACTAAATCTCATCCACAAAAATCATAAAGAAATAAATGATCAAATATGTCAATGAACAAAAAATGAACTAGTCGCGAAGAACTAATAGTTGGATAGAGACAAATCCACTACCAAACTAGAATATAAAAGTAAATATAATAAGTACATCATCTAATGATCAGAGAGGCTCGAAGAAAAGACCTCCTCACGAAGTAGCATGTCATGATCCGTGCTTCCGCGAATAGTCATGATCGTCTACACCTGGAAAGGGACCAGGTCCTCAGAGGGACGTAACAAGATACATAGAAGCATGCCAATAAAGTATTAAAATTATGTAAACCCCCTTACCCAAAATATGTATTTTGTGTGTGTTTTATATTATTATAATTATTATAAATTATTTTAAATATTGAATTTTTTAGAGTATTCTCTTGTTAATTAGAAAATAAATTTCTTAATATATTTACTTAAATAAATATTTATTTAGAATCATTTTTAGGCTATTTTAGATTTTTGGAGATTTTTTTAAAATTTTTTGGGTAATTAAAACATAAAAAACATAAAAAAATTTGACTTCCAAGATTTACTATGAGACCATACTTGCATGTTATTCCTACCAAATATTTATTTTAGGTTAAAATATTTAATTTTATTTTTTTGTAATTTATTTAGAATTTTAAGAAATTTATTTGGATTTTTGAAATTATTTAGGATTTATTTGGATATATAGTCTTAATATTGGATAGATGCTAATTTAGTGTTAATAGATATTAATAAGATTATATATAAATTATTTGTATTATCTTTAATTATATTTAAGATTATAAACTATTGAGATAAACTCAAACTCTATTTTAAATTAATTCAAATTCTTAGCCTACTAGGAAAACAACTTCATGCATATCATATTCTTATTTAAACTGATCCTAATCATATCCAAATTAGTCAATCCTAGTCGTATTCAATTAAGTAGTCTTCACCATTATAAATACCTATTAGGCTTATGCAATAAACTCATATTTCATATTTTTCTTCCCCAAAATCCTCTCTTTTTGGTCCAAAAACTGTCAAAATTCGGCATAAATTCAGCCTCATTTTCTAGTAGTTATGACGACTTAAAAAGATGATATCTCCTAGCTCCGGACTGCAAACGTGATACAGTTTTTTTGTTAGAACTATATCAAGGTTAGTTTTCTGAATATATAAATTATTTTAATAATTTATGAACCTATTTTTCCAGAAAATTCTACAGGTGTCAGCTGTTTGAAATTAGACGTGTTTTCGTATTTTTGAGATTTCGGGAGATCCCGACTCGGAATTACGAGCCGTTTGAAGTATCAAAAATCTGACATGATGAACTTCCAAAAAAATTATTTTTTTAGAATTTAATATGTAAGTTTAATCTACTATAAAATTCGTACAATGTAGACGTAAATAGAAAACCACCAAAAATTGTCATATGTGTGTCCTTGTGGCCTTAACTCTTTATCGACTTGTGATTTTATGAAACCGTCAATTCTGGTGTTTATGTAGTGCTAAAATCTATTTGATTCCACACACAAATCCAGGATTTGAGTTGGTTGACTTTTTGGTCAATGGATTGCCTCGATTTGCGTGCCACGGATCACAAATCCGTAAAGTTAATTTTCTTTGGACCAAAATTAGGGTTTAACAATAAAATTAGATTATAATAAGATTAAAATACTATTTTAGGTTATTCTATTCAGAATTAAAATAGATTAAAATGGAGGAACCTATTCACCCACTTTTGTAACCTAACTTGTTTAATTTATGTGACGGGTAGATCGGACGACGTCTTGAGTTGGGACTTCATTCTTTTCAGACCAGGCAAGATACCTTGTCAAATTGCTTACAGAACTTTGCATGCTTATTATATTTTTATATATTCATTGCATATGTGTTTTCTTTCAGTCATAATTATATACTCTATATATGTTGACACACACTTGACACATAGTAGCATGGGACGGGAGAACAATCAGTAGGCGTATGGGCTATAACCACTCTGGTAAACTGTAGTAACTAGCACGCACTATGGTAGTCATGTCCGATGGTCGCTACCCTCGCTGAATGTCAGCTGATGGTGTCACGATGGTCGCTACCCTCGCGGTATGACGACTGATGATGTCCCTGATGTATGTGTGAGTTGTGAGATTAGATAGAGTAGCCTACCCATACCCATACGTCAAAAAATTATCCTTATTATACATTCATATAGATTGTCTTGTATAACATACTTATATATTTTCTACCTATTATGCATGTTTACTGTATTCAAATTGGCATGCTTCTATGTATCTTGTTACGTCCCTCTGAGACCTGGTCCCTTTCCAGGTGTAGACGATCTTGACTATTCGCAGGAGCACGGATCAGGACTTGTACTTATCTCTCTTCGATGAGGTCTTCTCTTCGAGTCTCATTGTTCATTAGATGTACTTATGTGGTTTCTCTTATATTCTAGTTTGGTAGTGAATTTGTCTCGACCCAACAACTTGTTCTTATCAAGCATTTTATACTTATATAGTTGATTGGTTATTTGATTCTGTGGATGAGATCTAGTTATGTCCTGTGACTTATGACATAAATCTATACCACTTATGAATTGTTATTCATAATACAGCGTACGTATGTGTTATGGTTTTTATATATTGGAGTTGCCATATACATACAGCTGGCATGCTTACGTATTCCTAGTCCTACGTATTTTGGGACTGGGGCATGATGTATTTTTGTGGTGGTCCATGCAGGTCGAGAGCATATTATCTCGGTTACGTTACTGTACCGAGCAAGCATGCGCATAAGATTAGAATATAGGATCTCATCCACTTATTTAATTACCTCCCTTGATTTCATTTCGCATTCTTGTTTACTTGCTTGCATTGCATCTTGCTTGATCCTTTCACAACGTTAATCTTATCCTTTCTTTCGTGCTTGATAGGGGTTAGGAAGGTGACTTATACTAGGATATACACTCTATTGTCAATAACACTATAAGTTAAATTCTTGTAAGTTAGGTAGTATGCCTCATAACCTAGTATTACATAGTCCTTTTTACCCATTAATGAAGTATACTTGAATGACACCAACTATAGGCTTGCATAAGAAGATCGTGTTTATCCAGACTGTAGAACTTAGAGGCCCATACCCCCATTTGGTCGACTAGAGACTTAGACAAGAAGTTAGTGTGGCAACTGTAGAGGCACAACACCGGTCTTCTTGGTAAAATTAAATTATTTTGTATCTTCCTTTATCATAATCCAGCGTACTTATATTTTCTGGACTACCTCCGCTTATGCTGCTATTTTATAGCCTAGTTTTGCAAGATTATTCTTTTATCGAGCTTATTCATGACATATGTGTTATTGGGGACGCCTACTAATACATTATCTAAATTAGAATCAGTGTATTATAGTCTGATCAACCTTAATGCACTTGGTTCGCTCTTCGCATAACTACTTTATGTGGATTGAGATATAGTTGACTCAGCTTGTTAGACGAATATACTTGCCCTCTAGACATGTTCGAGCATATCGTATCGGTTACATAAATGTACTGATATAAGCATGCAAATAAAAATTTACCAAAATAAGATTTCAATCCACAACTGCCCTAACAACTCTCTTTTTGAATTCTTTAATCGCCTTGAACCCCGTACTTGTATTCTATCACCTCCTCCTTGAATTCTTTATTATTGTTTTTTGTCTTCCCCTATTTCGGAAAGACGAACTCTCGTGCTTGGTATAAGTTTGATATACGGATACTACTAAATATACCCCATAGGCCAATCACATTACTTGGTGACTATCTTTTATAATTAAGAACATAAAACATGTAAGATATTTTGTAGATTGAATAACACGATTATAATTTTAGGATATTTTTCTTAAATGTATAGCCTATGTGATAGATCGGTATATTCTAAGTTGGGTAGAAGTTGCATTGTCAACTTGAGGTAAAAATTTTTTAGATTGTGATCAAGTGAGATTAGATTGAGAGATTTAAGTCATTTTAATTTTAAGAATTTTTAGAAGAATGATTTAGATTATGATGATTTAACATTAAAGATAATAATGCCTTATAGAATAAATTTTAAAATTTTGATATTGCGGACCAAATATTTATAATTTGAGCACATGATTTAAATTTGAATATTGGAGATTCAAATTAACAATTTAAATCTTGAGGAAAAAAATAGAACTATAAACATGAACATTAATGGATTGAACTCAAAATTTTATAATTTGATAATTTGAATTAAAAGTTAAATTTTGATTGTTGGATCACCTATTTGAAATATTGATAATAGAAATTAAATTTAAAATTTGAAGAGTACAAAATTCTTAAGTTAAAATATAAGAATAATATTTGATTACAATTGTTTAAAATCTATAGGGGATTATGATAGTTGAAAATCGTGACGTAAAATTTGATGTGGGTTATTTAAATCTTCAAGATGTCATATAGATTTGAATTAAATTTAGATATTGATTATTTAAAAATATAGAAGAGATTATGATAGGTTAAATTTTGATTTAAATAATGGTTATTTTAATTTTGAAGAGATTGTGAAGGATTTGAATAGTTTTTGTCATTTAAATTTTTAAGAAGATTGCGGTTGACTTGCCTTAGATACAAATGTGAAAGATTTAATTAATTATTCCTTTTTTTTAGGTCGATTTTTTTTAAGTTGGGTAGATTGTAAACCCGCTCACCCAAAATATATATTTTATGCGTATTTTATATTATTATATTTATTATAAATTATTTTAAATATTAAATTTTTTTTAGTATTCTCTTAATTAATTAGAAAATAAATTTTTTGATATATTTACTTATATAAATATTTATTTAGAATTATTTTTAGGCTATTTTAGATTTTTGGAGATTTTTTTAGAATTTGTTGGGTAATTAAAACATAGAAAACGTAAATTTTTAGGACTTCCATAATTTACTATTAGACCATACTTGCATGTTGTTCCTACCAAATATTTATTTTAGGTTAAAATATTTAATTATATTTTTTTATAATTTATTTAGAATTTTAAGGAATTTATTTGGATTTTTGAAATTATTTAGGATTTATTTGGATATATATAGTCTTAATATTAGATAGATGCTAATTTAGTGTTAATAGATATTAATAAGATTATATATAAATTATTTGTATTATGTTTAATTCTATTTAAGATTATAAATCATTGAGATGAACTCAAACTCTATTTTAAATTAATTCAAATTCTAAGCCTACTAGGAAAGCAACTTCATGCATATCCTATTCTTATTTAAACTGATCCTAATCATATCCAAATTAGTCAATCCTAGTCGTATTCAATTAAGTAGTCTTCACCATTATAAATACCTATTAGAATTATGGAATAAACTCATATTTCATATATTTTTTCCCCTAAACTCCTCTCTTTTTCGTCCAAATACAGTCAAAATTCGTCATAAATTCAGCCTCATTTTCTAGTAGTTATGACGACTTAAAAAGACGATATCTCTAGCTCTGGACTCCAAACGCGGTCCAGTTTTTTTTTAACCATATAAAGGTTAGTTTTCTGATTATATAAATTATTTTAATAATTTATGAACCTATTTTTCTAGAAAATTCTAATGGCGTCAGTTGTTTGAAATCAGATGTATTTTTGTATTTTCGAGATTTCGGGAGATCCCGAACTCGGAATTATGAGCCGTTTGAAGTATCGAAAATATGACATGATGAAATTCCAAAAAAATATTATTTCAGAATTTAATATACAAGTTTATTTTACTATAAAATTTGTGAAACATAGATGTAAATAAAAAACTACCAAAAACTGTCATATGTGTGCCCTTGTGGCCATAACTCTTTACCGACTTATGATTTTATGAAACCGTCGATTTCGACGTTCATATAGTGCTAAAATCTATTTGGTTCCACACACAAATCCAAGATTTGAGTCGGTTGACTTTTTGGTCAACGGATTACCTCGATTTGCGTACCATGGACACAAATTCGTAAAGTTAATTTTCTTTGCACCAAAATTAGGGTTTAACAATAAAATTAGATTATAATAAGACTAAAGTACTATTTTAGGTTATTCTATTCAAAATTAAAATAGATTAAAATGGAGGAACCTATTCACCCACTTTTGTAACCTAACTTGTTTAATTTATGTGACGGGTAGATCGGACGACGCCTTGAGTTGGGACTTCATTCTTTTTTAGACAAGGCAAGATACCTTATCAAATTGCTTACAGTACTTTGCATGCTTATTATATTTTTATATATTCATTGCATATGTGTTTTCTTTCAGTCATAATTATATACTCTATATATGTTGACACGCACTTGACACATAGTATCATCGGAGGGGAGGACAATCAGTAGGCGTATGGGCTATAACCACTCTGGTAAACCGTAGTAACTAGCACACACTATGGTAGTCGTGTCCGATGGTCGCTACCCTCGCGGTATATCGGCTGATGGTGTCACGATGGTCGCTACCCTCGCGGTATGACGGCTGATGATGTCCCTGACGTGTGTGTGAGTTGTGAGATTAGATAGAGTAGCCTACCCATGCCCATAAGTCAAAAAATTATCCTCATTATGCATTTATATAGATTTTCTTGTACATCGCACTTATATATTTTCTACCTATTATGCATGTTTACTGTATTCAAATTGGCATGCTTCTATGTATCTTGTTACGTCCCTCTGAGGATCTGGTCCCTTTCCAGGTGTAGACGATCTTGACTATTCGCAGGAGCACGGATCAGGACTTGCTACTTATCTCTCTTCGAGGAGGTCTTCTCTTCGAGTCTCATTGTTTATTATATGTACTTATGTGGTTTCTCTTATATTCTAGTTTGGTAGTGGATTTGTGTCTACCCAACCACTTGTTCTTATCAAGCATTTTATACTTATATAGTTGATTGGTTATTTGATTCTGTGGATGAGATCTAGTTATGCCCTGTGACTTATGACATAAATCTATACCACTTATGAATTATTATTCATAATACAGCGTACGTATGTGTAATAGTTTCCATATATTGGAGTTGCCATATACATACGGCTGACATGCTTACGTATTCCTAGTCCTACGTATTTTGGGACTGGGACGTGACAAATTAACATCCAAAGGGTCGTCTAACCACCTATGTGAATGCACTTTGAGAACACTTTCCAACATGTGGGCTATCTGGCTAAAATGGGATTGGCATGATTCTCTCGGAGAATCAGGGGCCTAAAAAGTTTGACGTCCTTTGAACGTCAGAGGCTGTCTGTAGATAATATATGGGTCATCTGACCACGCATCTCCGGCGGAGCGTGCGGGTTATACAAAAAAAGTGCAAAGGAGCCCAAATGCCTTACTTATTATTCTTCCCACCTCATGCTCTATTCATGCCATATCCATGACACGATTAGACCTTTAATAACTGCCAAGTCTTCTAATATATCTCTATTAGCAGTTATTTTCTACCGCACGTCCCATATGTACTGATGATTAGTCAATACGTAAGTTTGTGATCTATATGAGATTCATAACTTGTGTAAGAAATGTGTCACGGCCAAATTAAAAATAAGAATGCCTCATGATAAAGGGGTGGTCTCGTAAAACTAGGTTAACGTGCATAATATATAATAAAGATAAAATACGACACCACCGTCGTTGCACCCAAGTTATTATTGGACGCGCAATTTATATAGCAGTTAAAATATATAAACTAAATAACAAAAATAAAATGCATGGTCACCCCACCCGGAAAAAGGGGAAACCCTATAATAAAGATGGAAAAAATATCTCCTTTTAATTGTAGCTGGTTTAATGCTAGAATACATTAGATCTGCCCAGTCATTTTGGTAGATAAAGTAGTGGGGCGTGCTAAGTTTCAATACTTACCTAGCAAGAAAGCTACGTAGTATAAAGCGTCCAGACGTCAAGCACAAGGTATCAAAAACTATGACATCTAAATGAACATCTTTGGATACTGAAATAAACATCACCAACGTTCCAGGAATCAGTAATATAGCTAGAAAATACTACCCTTTCGTCCAATTTGGACACAGGAACAAAACGATAATTTTGGGTCAAAGCAGGGTCCATGTGTGGCCCACTTTGCACCAAAATATGTGCCAGAGATAAAGGTCTCTAAATGAGACAAATTATAGGTCAAACAAATTTTAAACGACGATATAAACTCAACGGTATGTCCAATTTTGGATTCCGGTTAGCCGATTACAAATTCATCCTTCAAGTCAAACCGTGGGGCCCGCGAATAGGCAGCTCAGTCAACTATCTCAGAATCGCGTAAAATCTGGGTCACAGGACCAGCGTAATACCACGAATCTAATGGCGTAAGTTTTGTCACATTCCGACGAGCGTACACAAAGTAGGGTGGTAGTTTACAAAAGTCGCAATACGAGAACTTTTTACGGATACGGGTTGATTCTGACGCGCACACACGTTCAAATCAACTTCCATGAAAGCCCACATGTCAGGATATACCATACGTGCCTTTCGGTACAATTGGTACACGAGGAGGCAATCCCGTTTGGTGGGGCACACTCCGTATCATAAAATTTTAGTTTTAAAATATCAAGTTTTTGGTCATTTTGGAGGCTGAATAATTTTACAAATAAAACAAAATAATAAAAACTAAAATAACAATAAAATTCTTGGTTATATTAAGAATAAAACCTTTCAATTAGATTTTGAAAATATTAAATGGGTTGGTGGAAAATTGGGCATGAATATGGGGATTTGGTTCAAAATTTTGGACTTTTTTTGGTCAGTTTTTTCGGCCGACTTCTGATCGATTTTTCGACCAATCCAGGACACGAAAGCTCGTCCTGCTTGAAGAAAATCCTAAAGGGTTGGGTTGTGAACGTATACGGATAAACCGCTCAAAAAAATAATGAGAGATGAGAGAGATATAATACCATGAAGTAGGGGTGTCATGTCACGGCTGTGCACGCGTGCGCGCGGCCTGCGGCTGTTGCGGCGTCAGTCGCCGGCCAGTGTGCGACGGTCGTCGGCGTCAGGGGGGAGTCGACGGTGGCCGGGGGAGGAGGAGAGGAGAGATTAGGATTAGGGTTTGGGTTTTGTAATATATATATATATATATATATATATATATATAGAGAGAGAGAGAGAGAGAGAGAGAGAGAGAGAGAGAGAGGGAGAGAGAGAGGAAGGAAGGGGTCTGCTACGGGTAGAGTATAGGAGTTTTGGTTTTAGGTTTTAGGTTTTTATTATTAATGTTATTTTCTTTTCTTTCTTTTTCTTTTTCTTTTTTTTTCTTTTCTTTTCTTTTCTTTTCTTTTCTTTTCTTTTATTATTATTATTATTATTATTATTATTATTATTATTATTATTTTCTTATTAATAACTTTATATTTATTAACATATATATTTACATATATATATATGAGGTTATATTAAAAAATCCAAAAAGAATATTTGTACACAAAATAAATTCTAAAAAATTTTACTTTGTAAAGCTTTAATGAAATTATACTACACTCAAAATATTTTATAAAATATTTTGTAATTAATAATTAGATATTTATCCAGTTATAATAATTCAAATAACTGTATTAGCGAATTAACTAAGTAAATAACTAAATAGATATCCAACAAAATTGGATAATAGTAAATAATATGCAAATTTTACAAAAAGGAAAATTGTCTAATTTAGCATGGAGAATTATGGGATGCTAATTTTAGGAAGTTAGAATTAGAAAATAATCACAAATAAATTATATATATAAATATCTAAATATTTAACACATAATCTATGGTTGTTATACTAATGTCATATTAATGCCAAATGATCGAATTTCTGTGCCACGAAAGGATCCCACATGTAGTGTCTCATGTGTAGACTACTTCCTATGAAGGGCGATATAGATTTCGGGGCTATCATATATCATTAAAGTCCAAACAACGGTGAAGCGTCATAATGAAATCATTAAATTTTAATTGATTTAAAAAATAATCTAAAACAAATACAAGAAATACAAAATACACACAAGATACCTATTTTTGGGTTAGGGGGTTTACAGTTCCTCTGGGGCAGAGAATTGGGGACTTTCTACTCTGTCGAAGATGATGAGTTTGCCTCACTCAGAGCAACCTGAGTGTCTTTGGAGAGTCAAAGAACCTCGAATAATGACAACTTCGCTAGGGTATTGGTCAGTTATGCCAAGATGTCAAAGTTGTAGAGCTTCTCCATCCCCTGAGAGGTATCTTTGCACAGTGGTTTGTCGAAGCGAATTTCTTTCTGTTTGGACTTGTCCGCTTCTAGAGGCTGGGATGGACCCAAATTGGATATGTCAATTGGGAGCGTACCATCGCCAAGGATGTTGTACTCTCGTTGGTGCGCCAGGCCTGATCTCGTTATTCTCGTTATAGCTTCTTCGGAAGGGATAGAAATCGTGTAGCAGGACCTGAACTTCTTGCCCTTGGACTTGGTGGCAGAAGGCGTTGCCTGATGTATCAAGTCTGGAATAAGATCTGAATGGACCTACATAACCTACCCACGTGACATGGTGAAAGGTATCAACCTGGCTGTTTGGTCACGAGATGGCGAAAGATTGACAACCTCCATTTTTGCCCTAGGGATCGGGATTACTCCGTCTTGGACTTCTGTTACCGAAAAGTTATCGAACTGGAGAGATAGCATGTTGGCAACAACTATTTTATCATCGAAATCTAAGATGAGGGCCTTGGTGTCAAGTAGACGAAGTATGTACCACTTCAGTGTGTAGAAATTCCATATCGCATGGTGGACGTATCGATGGTAGGCAGTACTTCAGATTATTTACATCGACTGCCTTAACAGGGCGCTTGACGTCGGGGAGTCGAAGCTTGTTTTCCTTTATTAGTACATCAAAGATTGCCATAACGTCATTATCTTCGAAGGAATAAGTTTTCATAGGTTTGGGAGCCTCTGGGGGCTTTTGCTTGGGCTTCTTGGTTATATTGGTGACAAGAACCTGCTTCTCCTTGCCATCCCGGACGCTATTATCGCTGTTGTTGTTGTAAGGGCATTTTCCCTATCATCAGCGATGGGGATATGTATTCCGAAGAGGTGGACGTCCTTTACTTTCTTTTCAGCACCGACAATATTTATGATGAATGTTGTCCAGTCTTTAAACTGAGAGTCATCTATCCAGAGTTTAACTGTGTGAAGGAGATTTCTCCGGCAGGTGTCCATCAGCGTGGACTCAGGGTTACCGGGGGCTAACTTTAGCGTCGCTTTCCTGTACCGCTCAATGTATTCCCGTACAGACTCTTTCTTCTTTTGTGTGATGTCTATTAAAGAAGACATCATCATATCATTTTCTCTGTCGTAGAACCGAGCAAGGAAAAGACCTTTGAGATTGTCGAACGACGAAATACAGTTATCCTGGAGGCTACAGAACCAATCGAAGGCTGTTCTAGAAAATATCCCAACAAAGAGTTTGGTTAAGAGGGCGTCGTTGCGAGACAGATGTCCCGTTGCCTTCTCGAAGTAACTCATAAATTGACGGGAAGATGTCTTCCCATCAAACCGAGTCAAGTTAAAGGGCTTGTACTTGGGCGGGTACGGTATATCTCTCTACTCGAGGGGATACGATTGTCGGATCCCGAGCTCGCACAGTGAGTCCCAATTTTCCATTGAGTCTAGGTAGGCCCAGAATTCTTGTACCTCTCATATTTCTTCCCGGGATTCATTGACTGCGGAAGGGGCAGATGATCCGGGCAGGGAATAATTTCCTCCAGCGGGTGGAGCGATTGCATTTGAATTTCCGTTTATCCCGGGGTCTAGGCTTGCTTGACCAGAAGCCCTTGTTGGTTGTAAGGCTATATTCACCTTGATCTCCAGCATTATCTATATCAAGGCCTGCATTGACATGCTCATGGTTTGCATCATGGCCTCAATGATTTTGAGGTGTTGTCGATCGTTGGGGCCCTCGTGATCGTCCCCTGCCATGTATGATATTCTCACATGGGGAGAAATGGATGGGATGGTGGATGTCGCACTTTCTACCTCAGACTCTTGCCGTGAATAGACATCCGAAAAAGTTGGTAGTGCCGCATCCTCTTTGAACTCTGAGGGAACACTACTATCAGTGTAGGAAGTTGTGTCCTGTTAACGAGGGTGGCTACCCCCAGGGATATCAGCATATGTTCCTTGGGAATTGTTGTCTTCTCGGAATATCGGATTATCATAGAGGTCTGTCACTCCCCGTTCCAGATATACGTATTTGGAATATATATTTCCCTTCTTATATTATTTTTTGCTTACATAGTAGTTAGGATGCATGTCATGGAGACTAGAATAATTCTTTGGTTCACTTGGCTCTTGGTTTAATTGTTGGATTGGTTGGTCATGAGTTGAACCCATGGTCCAAACCTCAACCCTACCTATATAAGCTAACTTCTTTCTCTCTCTTCCCTCATTCTCTAATTTCTCATCCTTCTTCTATTTCTAGATAAGTACTCCTTGCATGAAATAGAAAAACCCTAGATATTTATTCTTGCTCTTTCCTTGCTTTTTATTAGTCTAATATGTGTACATTATGATTCTAAGCACTTTTAATACTTGGAGTTTTCGATTTTAATTGATGGAATTTAGTAGATCTAGATTTGTAGTTAAGGGTTTTAATGGGTTCCAAAAGTTTTTCTTAGTTTTGATATATTAAAACATAGTATTTTAGAAAAGACCAGCAAGATTGTTACAGCTGCTTCCTATCCCGGAGTAGAAGTGGGAACATATCACAGTGGACTTTATGATCGGTTTACCTAGACCCCCGACTGGTAGTGATGCAGTTTGGGTGGTAGTAGACCGTCTCACGAAAGTAGCTCATTTTTTTTCCTTTTCGAGTAGGACAGTCCATAGAGCACTTGGCAGAAATATATATACGACAGATAGTGAGACAACACAGTGTCCCAGTAAGTTTTGTATCAGATCAAGACACTCGATTCGTTTCACATTTTTGGAAGATATTGCACCAGAGTTTGGGCACCAAGTTGAGATTCAGGACCGTTTAGCATCCTCAAACAGATAGAAAATCAGAGAGAACCATCTAAATACTGGAAGATATGCTACGGGCATATACCTTGGATTTTGTAGGGTCTTGGGAAGATCACCTTGATCTAGTTGAGTTCTCATACAATAATAGTTATCAGGCGAGTATTCAGATGGCACCCTTTGAGGCGTTATATGGGAGAAAGTGCAGGTTACCATTGGCATGGGGTGATATTGGTGAACGAAAGATGTTAGGACCAAAGATGTTTACGCAAACAGTGGAAGTTGTCAAGCAGATCAGAAAGCGACTTTGGATTGCACAAGATAGGCATCGGCATTATCATGCCCCAGTCCCAAAACATGCGGGACCAGACACGTGGCAATGACCAGCTAGTACGACTTCGTAGGAATTTCTAATTTAATGGACCTAATGAAGTGCACTTACGCTGTCTAGGGTCAAGTGATCAAGATAATTATCTATATCTATCAACTATCTATATCACAATCCATATGTCAGGAATAAAAAGAACGGTAAATATGACTACTAGTCTACAGCCTAATAATCATACTTTCCGAATAGACTCGAAGTAAATAGCATGAGTCAACAAAAACTAAGAAGATATAAACAACAGGACGAAGCATATATATATATACACGAATAATACCTGTAAGGAAATGAGCACTCATAAACCATCCAGCAAAAGATCTTTGTATCCAACTCAGCTTACCTGGCAGGGGACCAAGTCCTAAGTGGGACGTAACAAGATACACATGGTACATACTGAAATATAAATATTATAGAAAATAAATAGGGTAACCTAACCATCTATGTGAATGCAATTTGAGGATAACTTTGGTATGTATGGGTAGGCGTACGCATAGATAACTACCTTAACGTCCCGTCGAATGCGGCTTCTACTAAATAAACACCAACGCTCCGAAGAACGCTTGTAGGCTGCACATATATATATATATATATAATACAGATAATTTTATTTTTACAGTAAAATAAGGTGGCAAGGTATCTTGCCTGGAACTTCAGACTGCAATGGAAAGAACTTTTTTCGACATCCAAGTTTGAACAATCCCAAGAGCCTACATATATATATATATATATATATATAGTAATATAACATTGGTCACTATGACCCGGTTAACTAAGCATGCATAAGAGTACAACTACTTAATATCACTAATCATTAGTCAATTAGGGTCTAAATTAATCAAGGGTACAACTTACACAATGTTATCAGTTATTTAGAGTCTAAATTATTTAGGGGTTCTAACTAAGTAGGTTGGCTAAGGTTCACTAGTCAAGAACCAAGAAAGTTTGTAAACACCAAGCTTACTAGTCACATAATATTATCAAGTTCTTTAAATGTACAACTTCTCATATAACATAAATATGGTTATAACTAAGGTTCATAGGTACTAGGTGTCCTCACACTAGGTTTCCATATACAACATATCATCAACCTTGCTATTCACTAAGTGTCAAACTATGTCAACTAACCTAGGGTTCATTTTGTCTATTAAAACATGAACACATGAGCATTAAAAATAGGTCAAGTTAGGTTCATAAAAAATAATCACATACTCTATTACTCAAGTGTATTCATTCATCCAACTATATACAACTATTTTTGTACTACAAAATATCAAGTATACAATGACAAGTCAAATCTGAATTTATAATAAGATTATAGCATATACCTCATTTTATCATAAAACATGTGTGCAAACACTACTACAACTAGTGCAAAATCCTAGCATGGTATCTTCTACATTCTAACTTAGTATTTATAAAAAATAAAACTAGCTAGCACAAAACTTAGGCAAAGTGCAATACTAGTTGCACAATATTTAATCATGTCTCAACCATGCATTTATTTATATATAACACCCTAAATAAAACTTATATATTATGAAATTAAGTAAAAAAATCATGTTTTGTAAGTGATTGCTTGTGTTTTAGATCATGGCAAAGTGAATAAGACAACAAGTGCATAAATAACATTCAAGTCTAGACATAAGAAGTAGTAATTGTTTTTGGTGTAATATCATGAAAAATATGAATAGAAAGTTGATAAAATTTAAGAGAGATATGAATTACATGTAGAGAGGGTTGAGTATGTGGAGTTTGAGCTCTTACCAAAGTGAAATAGGAAGGCAAACGAGGACTGTGCATTGCTTGCACAAATCTGTCCAAATTTGGACACTTTGGCTCGTAGCTGCTGTCCGGAGCTTTAAAATATTTTTCCAAGTGCGGTGGCGCTTAGAAAGATTATGGGAAAGGTATAGGATAAAGATATTGTGATTTTTGAAGGGGTTTTGGTGCTGGAAGTGGTGGCAAAAATGTGTTGAAGTGGTGCTATTGTTGGCGTATTTAGCATGGTGTCTTCGATTTGTAGGAGGTGTTTGGAGGAGTTGTGGGATGATTTATGTACTAATTTATAAAGAAAACTTGTTAAAGAGAGGTATGAGAAGGATATTTGGGTACTGTGATGGTGGTTTGAGGGTTGTCGAGGAGGAGGAGTGGCTTAAGGAGGGTATAGGCTGAATTTGGATTCAGCCTGAACACCTCTGATGGCGAGGATGTTTTGAGAAACTTAGAGTTAGTTTTGATGGAAGGTTTGTGAAGATAAAGTGTGATGAATATGGAGATAAAGAATAATACTAAAGTTGAGATAAATATACTTACAATATAGGGATATAGGGCCGGATTGGTGGGGGTGTTACCGAATTTGGTTTCAACCTGGGTAGGGCTGGATAGTTGGAGGTGTGGAGGGAGATGGAGAAGGAATTTGGAGATGGTTTGTGAATTGAAATGTGTGGATGAGGGTTAGAAAGAAATGTTCTTCAGGTGGTTTGAATGTGAGAGGTGAAGAGATGGGGGTTATGGACAACCTAGTAGGAAGGGGGAGAGTTTAGGGTTCCAACTTTTGCTAGTGGGGAGAGGAAGAGTTTGGGGGTTACAAACTTGGTATGAATGGGGAGATAAAATGAGAAGGTATTATATGCTGAATTTATTCTTTTAAAAATTGATTATGGTGTATGGACTATTGTGTTTGGTGTTTTGTGAGTTTAGAGAGGGTGTTTGGTGTTCTACTTGACCACTTAATTAGGTTTTTAAGGTTGAATTTGTGGGTTGGCTCTAGTATGAGTCAATTTAAGCTTAAAGGGTTCAATGTATCACATATATTAAATTAGCATATAAAATATATAAAAATAGATGTGACCGAAAGGATTAGGTTAGGGTAGCCTCAATGTAGGTTAGTGTCAGACATTTGGTTGTAGGAATCTAGTCAGTGTTCTGCATCAGAAATCTAAGCTACGGTCATTAGGTGGAAAGTTAAAATTTTATGACGCATAAGTGTCGAGAATGTTGTGTAGATAAAAATAGAAAACAAAATTGTGAGTTTGAGAGTGACACTAGGGTCAAGATTGAAGATTAGTCTGTCTAGATTAAGAGTGTGAACGTTGTTGGTCAGCAAGGACTAGTGTAGTGTTCCAAATATTAAAACTATAGTAAGGAGCATCAAAGATATCATAATTGAAGTATGTATAATAACTCTATTTTTCTAACCCTAATTATTCTAAAATAAATTATAATATCATACTAAACTATATATACCTAAATTTGGGTGAGGGGGTTTACAAGCATTGGGCAGACCAACATCGTAGGCCTTTAGAGTTTTGTGTTGGCGATCACGTGTTCTTGCGAATTTTGCCAACCCGTGTAATAAATAGATTTGGGGTTTGATATCCTTGATCGGGTGGGCGATGTTGCTTATCGTCTTGGCCTTCTGCCTTCGCTATGTGAGGTGAACGATGTATTTTATGTATCTCAGTTGCATAGGTATGTCCTAGATCCGAGTCATATCCTTGACCATTTTGAGCTAGTTGTTGGTACCAACTTGTGTTATGAGGAGCAACACGTATCCATTTTGGGCCTAAGGGAGAAGGTGCTCAAGAATCAGACTATTCGTTTCGTCCAAGTTGCTTGGGGTCATTACCCTATGGAAGAGTCGACATGGGAGCGCGAGAACGATATCCGGTCTTGGTATCCATACCTCTTCGACTCAGAAGGTATATTTATCCTTATATCCTCATATCTTGAATCTCATGATTCGCTCATTCATGTTATGTGATATTTCTTTTCTTCATTATATGCTTGATTTGATTGAATGTATAGATGTGCTTATAGTTAGTGCATTGCTTCTTCTGATTTCTCTAGCTATCCTTGGGGTTGAATTTCGAGGACAAAATTTTTCTAAGGTGGGTAGAGATATCACTCCCCGTTCTCGATATATGTATTTGGAACATATATTTCCCTGCTTATGTTATTTCTTGCTTACATGGTAGTTATGATGCATGTCATGGAGACTAGACCAATTCTTTGGTTCACTCGACTCTTGGTTTAATTGTTGGGTTGGTTCGTCATTAGTTGAACCCATGGTCCAGACCTCAACCCTAGCTATATAAGATAACTTATTTCTCTCTCTTCCCTCATTCTCACATTTTTTTCTTATTTTTTCATTTATAGGCAAGTACACCTTACATGACATGGAGAAACCCTAGATTTTTATTCTTGTTCTTTTTTTGTATTTTATTAGTCTAATATGTGTACATTATGATTCTAAGAACTTTTAATACTCTGAGTTTTTGGTTTTGATGGATGAAATTTAGTAAGTCTATATTTTTAGTTAAGGGTTTTTATGGGTTCCAAAAGTTTTTCTTGGTTTTGATCTATTAAAATATAATATTTTAGAAAAGACCAGCAAGACTATTACAACCGCTTTTTATCCCAGAGTAGAAGTGGAAACATATCATAATGAACTTTGTGAACGGTTTACCTAGATCCCCGATTGGTCGTGATACAGTTTGGGTGCTAGTAGATCGTCTCACAAAAGTAGCTCATTTTCTTCCTTTTTGAGTAGGACAGTCCACAGAGCTGTTGACATAAATATATATGTGACAGATAGTGAGACAACTAGGTGTCCCAGTTAGTATTATATCAGATTGAGACACTCGGTTCACTTCACATTTTTGGAATAGCTTGCACCAGAGTTTGGGCACCAAGTTGAGATTCAGTACCGCTTACCATCCTCAAACAGATAGAAAATCAGAGAAAACCATCTAGACACTGAAAGATATGCTACGGGCATGTACCTTAGATTTTGTATGGTCTTGGAAATATTACCTTTATTTAATTGAGTTCTTGTACAACAATAGTTTTCAGACGACTATTCAGATGGCACCCTTCGAGGCGTTATATGGGTGAAAGTGTAGATCACCATTGGCATAGGGTGATATTGGCGAACGAAAGATATTAGGCCCAGAGATGATCACGCAAACAATAGAAGTTGCCAAGTAGATCAGAGAGTGACTTCGGGTTGCACAAGATTGGCTTCGACATTGGGCAGACCAACATCGTAGGCCTTTAGAGTTTTGTGTTGGCAACCACGTATTTTTACAGATTTTGCCAACCCGTAGAGTCATTAGATTTGGGGTTCGTGGGAAAGCTTAGTCCTCGATACGTTGGTCCATTCGATATCCTTGAGCGGGTGGACAATATTTCTTATCGTCTTGCCCTTCCGCCTTCGGTACGTGAGGTGCACGATGCATTCCATGTGTCTTAATTGCATAGGTATGTCCTGGATCTGAGTCATATCCTCGACCATTCTGAGCTAATCGTTGGTACTGACTTGTCTTATGAGGAGCAACCCATATCCATTTTGGGACGAAGAGAGAAGGAGCACAAGAATCAGACTATTCTCTCATCCGAGTTTCTTGGGGTCATCACCCTTTGGGAGAGTCGACGTGGGAGCACGAGGAGGATATCCAGTCTTGGTATCCGCACTTCTTTGACTTAGAAGTTATATTTATTCTTATACCTTCGTATCTTGAATCTCGTAATTCGCTCATCCATGCTATATGATATTTCTTTTCTTTATTATATGCTTGATTTGATTGAATGTATAGATGTGCTTATAGTTAGTGCATTGCTTGTTCTGATTTCTCTAGCTAGCCATGGGGTTGAATTCTGAGGACATAATTTTTCTAAGGTAAGTAGAGATGTCACTCTCGGTTCCCGATATACGTATTTGGAACATATATTTCCCTGTTTATGTTATTTCTTGCTTACATGGTAGTTAGGATGCATGTTATGGAGACTAGACATATTCTTTGGTTCACTTAGCTCTTGGTTTAATTGTTGGGTTGGTTGGTCATGAGTTGAACCCATAGTCCAAACCTCAACCCTAGCTATATAAGCTAACTTCTTTCTCTCTCTTCCCTCATTCTCTCATTTCCCCTTCTTTCATTTCTAGGCAAGTACACCTTGCATGACATAGAAAAACCCTAGATTTTCATTCTTGCCCCTTCTTTACATTTTATTAGTCTAATATGTGTACATTAAGATTCTAAGCACTTTTAATACTTGGAGTTTTTGGTTTTGATGGATGTAATTTAGTAGATCTACAGTTTTTGTTAAGGTTTTTTTTATAGATTCCAAAAGTTTTTCTTGGTTTTGATCTATTAAAATATGGTATTTTAGAAAATCAATTTTTTTTGGGTGATTGAGCATTCCATTTCAGACATTTGGTTTTTGGTTCACTTGATTTGGAGTTAAAATAAAGTTTTATGGAGAAAATATTTTTTAATTTCTGGAGATTTTCCACCATGGTTGTACTTGCTGTCTAGAGAAGGCAAAGTGCTTATGCGAATAACACCATATACGGCAGAGAGTGCTATGTGGCCTGAGTGCTATGCGGCTTGAGCTCTGTGCCGCATATAACTTCCAGCATATGTCCATCTTGTTGGATGCATGACTGATTATTACACAAAGTGTTCCTAAGCTAAGTACATGGAAAAGTCCTAAGTAACGGAACTTCTTGCGTTTTACTCGCTGACGAATGAGAAATCCACAAAGTCAAATAGACATCCATGCAACAAGCAGAGCATGCGGCAAGCAGAGTTATGTGACATTGGCACTATGCGCCTATTATCTTTTGACGCATAACACTGCTTCGTCCTTGCACATTTTTTTATGATTTTGTCTTTTCTTTGACACGCTTTATGACTTGTCACATCCATCTCTTAAGTCACTTCACTGACACGCATTTAATGCACGTCACTCAGCTCTTATCCCAAGGAGTGTACTTTGCATGTCATATGCGACACCTGTCATTTGCGACACTTACTATATGCGTCCCTAATTTTCATGCGGTCCTATGTGCATATTTTATTAATTTTCTTGATTTGGATATTATATTGAGTTTTGTGATTCCATGTGTGATACTAATGATTACAATTGTATGATGACTAAGTGTCCCTGTGTTGGACCTGACTATGTTCCTGACTTGACCTATGGGTTACAGTATGCTAGAACTTATGTGAATGACCAATGATTGATAACTTGACTCGACTATTTGTATTTGTGCTGATACACTTACTACGTGCTAAGTGTTCCTACGTGATTATGTTACATATTTTACACCGATGTGTACCTATGTACTATGCGACATGTGATATAATTTAATTCCTCCAGTATGGACATGATAGTTGGTTAATAACCAAGCGTGGCTAAGACTTGTGTTGGTTGTTGCATCACACTAGGGTGAATCCAAATTGAGCTGCCAAGTGATAAAGTGGATTCGTATGTAGCGTATCCATACTACGGTACAACATATAAGGGGAATAACATGTGACCATGCCATGTGATTCCAGCTAACCATAGGGTTAACTAGGTAACTAAAATATGTAGAGCATTGGGAGGGACAGAATCTCGAGATCGTGCTTAACCAGCCACCCTTAATCATATGTGGAATGAAGGCTGGCCCCCATGGATATTATTTAAATCCTTATTAGTGGATGATAATATCCAATTATTATATTATACTATGTGTTCTATGCAATCTTAGCACGTTGGACTTCCGAGAGACTGGTTCATACTACTATGTGCTACATGGCGATTCATGGCTCGGCTAGCCCCTGTTGGTTTTGCATGGCCAGGTTTAGAGCCAGCACCCGAGGATCAAGCGTACTTCCCCCTGAATAATGGCGTACACCAGATGGATGGTCGTTGAGGGACACAAGTGAGTTTCTTGAACACTGCTCGTTATTGCATATTTTACTCTTTTGGACATTTAGCCACCGGCACTTGTTAGCCATAAATTTGAATATTTAGTCTTCTTATATGATTGTAATTATCAGACTACAGCTGATCATGGTCATGTACTTTTGCTACCCTGCCAGCTTATTATTTTGTGTGGCGGATTTCCAGAATATTATGGTAGGACATTTGTGATGTCTTACTTCCTTGTCATACATGTTCTATGTTTACTATCCTTACTTGACTGATTGAGATATTATATATTCTATGTGACCCTAAGTGACTTGCTTGTAGTATGCACCCACTTGTTTAGTTACAGCCATGATCGCCATACGATATTTTATACCTTATAGGGAGAGCTGGCCATATCCGTCTTCGTATTTCGGTACTGGGGCGTGACAAGGTCCGAGGGATTACAACCCCTAGCTAGCGTAGCTATGTGATTTCATGAGAAAGAACTACCCCCGTTGGCTGACAGCTTATTCTTTGAGTGGGTGCCAAGGAAAACACCTTTTGTGGTTTCCAGAGGGGGCCTTTCGAGCAGAATAACATAAGGCAAAGGGAAGATCCTTTGTCTCTGGTGCTTGAACCTGTTGTCTAGGTTGCAGCCGGGTGGGTGCCTTTGGTTGCAGCCGCTAGAATGCCGACTGCCTGTTTGTAGGTACTGCTGCTTTATTACAGCAGCAGTTGATGATAATGCTGGCATAGTGATGCCCTAGAGAGGATACTTCATATGCCGTAGTTAATTCTCTCGCTTTGCGCTTGTGATTGATCATGATACGTAAGTCAATCGAGGGATGATTCACCTTTGCACCCTTCTTATGAGCTCGGGTAAATCGAGCATATGGGTGCGTAGGTGTAGACTTTGCTTCCTGGCCATGGGGTTCATAAAAGAACTTGCCCCAGGTTGCTAATGGAAGACTCTCTAGAGTGACCTTGTCCAATTTCCACTGTGGGCTGGACTTATAGGCTGGTTTTGTACAAATTTCCTTCAGAGGCACGTATTATAGTTAGCGGCATCTGCTGATAGACGATTGAATGAGCAATTGCTTTAGCTTGGTGAGCTCGCATTGCCCTAGATTTTTTTGTCCTAGCACACACCGGTACGTAGTATGAATAGTCCAAGTTTACATCTTCGCCTTTCTCAGCATGGCGCATGGAGTCAGCGCCGCTTGAGATTCGGTCGAAGACAAAACTTCTATGGTTGTCCTGGCCGCATGTGGCCATCTGGCTGCAGCTACCGACCGGTGCCGCATAGTTATCCTTATGCGGCTATTGATGTGGCCGCATGGAACATGTCTTAGCGCTCGAACTCCTGACATCGTAGTATTTTTCTCTGCCAGAGCTCAAGTGCTGAGCACTTTCCTTTTCCGAGAGGCAGCCACATGACGATCGTCGGCACGTGGGGACGCATAATATGTGTCCCCTGTGGGAGGGAGAGCGACGGGGAGCGCATGCTCCGCAATTGGGTGTGACACGACGACCTTTACAACCCATGTCCTTCGGGTCTTCAAGTGCTGAGCACTTTTCTTGTCCAAAAAGGCTACCACATAAGAGGCGTTAGCTCGTGTGGACGCATAATGTATGTTGCCTGTGGCACAGAGAGACAGGGAGCGCATGCTCAGCAGTTGGATAAGGCATAATATGTTACTCCCCGGTCCCGTAAGGGCCGATCGTTCTCGCTTGCTCCTTACTGAACCAATCGTCCTCGCTCGGGTGCGATGTCGTGCAAGCCTATGTTACGCTTGCACCAGGCATAGTACCTGCATAAGATACAAGTTAGACAAAAATATACACATATAGGCACAAAATTTAAAATGCAGAGAACCAAAGTTGAACACATTTTATAGGAACACAAAATACTTTCTTTATTGAATACTTGAAGATTGGATTACAAAGTACTTGCTTGGCTGAGTTACAAAATATGCCATAGATGACTTACAACTCTTTTTTCAAACCCAAAACTAGCCACAACGCCCAAACATCATATCCTTTTAGTAGGGCCAAAATAAAAAAATACCTATCAGAAGAAGAGCTTGCACACATGATAGAGAAGCTAAGGAAGCAGCACGAGCACGGTTTTGTTGGATGGATGCGCTAGTACTGGTTCAAAATGCTCGCCAAGCTATCTCTACCAGAACCTAGAGATGCCCACAAATGTGGGTCAGTACTACAACATGTACAGGTGAGCGACCATAGCCTAACTCACCCAATATCAACACAAAGTAAGCAAGTTAAGCTAGCATAATTATGTGATTTTTCTAGTTGTCAAGGTTCTTTTTAACAATTCATGCAAAGAAGTAAAGACAGTAGAATAAAACACAATATGATATTTCTTAACCCGGTTGAACGGTTATCCCTGCAGCAAACACACAAGTTAGCAACAATTTGCATATATGTATAAAATTTATGCGTCTATCTGTGTTGGCATCACGTATTAGGTATGCAAGAAGGTAAACCTAGCAAGCGACCTAACTGTCATGCCCCAGTCCCAAAATATCGAGTGACTAGACACGTGACAATAGCTAGCTACGCATTCAAGCAGACTCATGTCCGACTCGAATACGTATAAGCTGTCAAATGTGAACTCTAGTCCAAGAATCTACGAATATACATATAAATGTCAAGTATCTAGATCTCATCCATAAGAACAGTATATGAACTAAATAGCAAACTGGAATAAATGTTGAAAGTAAAGATACTGTCGAATATCCAGTAAGAAATAATACTAAGTCGGGTGGAGACAAATCCACTACCGATAAACGGAAAAATAAAGACAAGAAAATATAACTAAAACATGCTAGATAGTAACAGGGCCATCAACTGCTATCGTACCCTCGTCTGGTGTCGGTCCGTAAAGTTGCGGGTACTGCTCGTCTCCTAAATCTGGAGAACAAAACCAGGTCCTCAGTGGGACATAACAAGATACAAAAAATATGAGCCAAAAGTACAGTAAATGAACATACAAGATAGAATAGAAAATAAATACAAGAGAAGCAAATAAGACACAAGAAATTACTACATCTAAGACGGTGGCATGCCGATGATGCTATCAAACATGACTACAAGCAAATCAGGGTAACCGCACCTCAATGGGAGATCACGGTCCTATAGAAAGTAGGCCAATGGGGACTCCCAATCTATAGTATGGCTCTTTTTATCAGCCCAATGGGAGCTCACGAATGAGGTAGTCAAATGAACAAGTCTCTATTGCAGCACAATGGGTGCTCACAATCGAGAATGCTCAAGTATAGTCAATGCCTAATAACGATCATCTAGGAACTAAAGAAACCAATCGAGTCAACTCAAGGAAACGTATAGTAAACATATACCATCACAATATGACTGTGAAATAAATAGTGATACATAGAAAAGAGCAAATAATGTACATGCACGTAAAACGAGAAAATAAGACTAGAGCAACAGGAACAAATCAAATATGAAAAAGCGCATCAAGAAACTATATACGACAAGAAAATAACAACTGAAAAGGAAAGCATGCAAATAATGTACAAGAGTTGGCAAGGTATCTTGCACGACAATGTATAAATAAGTCAAGGAAATAAGCAACAAAACTGCAGGATTTGGCATGGTATACTTGCACGACAATGTATAAATAAGTCAAGGAAATAAGTAGCAAAACAGCAGGATTTGGCAAGGTATACTTGCACGACAATGTATAAATAAGTCAAGAAAATAAGTAACAAAACAGCAGGATTTGGCAAGGTATACTTGCACGACAATGTATAAATAAGTCAAGGAAATAAGTAGCAAAATAACAGGATTTGGCAAGGTATACTTGCCTGGGGTTCTGGCTCCAACTGTAGCTCTGGTCTCAGTAGAATTTGCAGGTACTGCTCCGGTTGCTGAAATAAACAACACTATCAGATTCAGAAAATCAAATAGCTAGAAACGCCTGTCCTTGAGTCCAATTTGGACACAGGGGCAAAAATGACAGTTTCTGGTCAAAGCAGGGTCTACATGTGGCCCACTTCGCACCAAAAAATATGTCAGAACCAATGGTCTCCAAATTCGTCAAACTTAGTGTCAATAAGTCTAGAACGATGATACGAATCCAATGGAACTTCCAGAACTGGATTTCGATGAGCCGATCATAAAATTGCCCGTCAGGTGGAGCCGCGGGCCCACGATACGCAATTTTGTCAACGTTCTCAGAATCGAACCAAACTTGGGTCACAAGACCAGCGTTTTGCTATGAGTCCGATAGCGTAAGTTTCGTTTCGATCCGACGTGAGTACACAAAGTTACAACGAGTTCCAGAACAGGCAGATACGGGGCGTTGTCGACGGATACGCGTTGAGTCCGGTGTGCACGCACATCCAAATCAACTTCTGCGAAATCTCGCACGTCCGTATCAACGGCACGCACCTTTTAGTGAAGACTGCATGCGACAAGTCGTCCCGTTTGGCGGGGCACACTCAGTTCCGGGGTGAAACAGGGCATTATTTTTCCTATTTTTGGATCACGGTTTGCGATCGCCACAGGACGCGACGCACCGAGAGGGTTGTACGGACATCGAGAGGGTTATACAGCCTACGCGTCACAACTGACAGAACGGAAAATGGAGCAACGAGGAGAGAGAACGGGTTACCTGAACAGGGCTCCATGGAAACTGAAATTCCCGTGTCCGCGAAGAGACACGACGCTGCGACACAGTGCTGCAGTATCCGGGCTAGGGTTAGGGTTTCTGTGCTACTGGGGGAGACTCGCCGGAGGAAGGTGGCTCGGGGCGGGGTGTTCAGCCGGAGGCGGAGGGGTTGGTGCTCAGGCGGCCGACGCTAGGGCAGGGGAGTCATCGTCGGCTCAGGCTGAGGGCTGCATGGTCGTCGAAGTGCTGTCGAGGGGGCTGCTGCGGGATAGGGAGAGGGCTGACGGTGGAGGGTCGAGGCGGAGGATCATCGAGGGGAGAGGCGACGAGGTCGAGGTCCTAGGTGGCGAAGGGCGGCGCTGGAGATGGTGGAGGTAGTCGGGGACGAAGGCGAGGGGGTCGTGGCTTAGGGCGGAGGAAGGAGGAGGGAGAGGGCTGTGGGTTTATGGCGGGCTGGGCGAGGGGTCGTCGAGGAAGACAGTGGAGCGGGGAGAGGGAGACGGAGGCGAGCAGGGTGGCAAGGGTTCCGTCGAGCAGGGACTGGAGGGTGGTGGTGAGACGGCGGCGAGATGAAGGCGGTGGTAGCGGAGCAGAGGTGGGAAGGCAGAGCGGGGCTGCGGGGTGTGTCCGGGCGGAGGAGACGGCGAGGGGCTCGGGCAGTTTCTAGGCCGAGGAGATGGCGGATACGGGCGGTTTAAATAAGGGCGGCGCCGGGTCGAAACAGTAATTCCGTTAAGGATTAGGATTAGGGTTTCGGTTAGGGTTTCAGGTCCGGGTCGGGTTCAATCTGAATCCGGCCCGATCCGCTAATGTTTAAGTGTGGGTTCGGGTAGGCGGGTTTCGGGTCGACGGGTTAGACCCGGATCCGACCCGCAGGGTTCGGTTGGGTTTAGTTGAACCGGGTCCGGTTTGGGTTGGTTTGGTTCAATTGAACCGGGTTTATTTCTAGTGTTTAATTTGGTTTATTTAAAACTTAGATTTTAGGTCTTTAAAAATACTTTCGGGGTCCAATAAATTCCCAAAAAATTACCCTATGTCTAGTTTTTCATTTCACACCCAAAAACATTATTTTCATAATATTTTAATATTAATTAACAATATTTAAAAATCATTTAAATTTAAAATACCTTAGTTTTAATTACAGAAAAATCTCAGAAAATTACAGAAAATTATGAAAAATCCATATTAAAAATTCTTGAAAAATTTGAGGGGTTATAATCTACCCCCCTAAGAGGATTACGTCCTCGCAATCAAAGAAGAATCGGTCAACAGAGATGATACGGTTGCAAATATTGTTCGAAGAACATCACGATCAAGGAGAATCAAGGTTGAGGGTATAAGAATAACACATCGGAAAAATTATTTTCCTATGCATTAAAAGTTATGCAATTTTCCGGAAGAAGAAAATCTAGAAAACTACAGTTTTAGAAAACTAGGTTATCCTAGGTTATCAATTATTAGCAAGTTCAAAATTACTAGGTTAAGGCTGAGGTCACGAACCAGCAGGCACGAACTAAAGCAATACTAGAAACAGAAAACTATAAAAACTTACGCGCATTAGCTACTCCATGAATCTGCGCGTCCTCCAAAGTCATCGCGAAAGCTTGTCCGCGTCCTTGAGGTGGTGCCCTCTGCTGTTGTTGGGCCTGGTGGAAGAATGCTGCTCGAGGTGCCAAGGGTGGCCTTGGTTGATACCCTCCTGGTGCTGGTAGAGCTTGTTGGTTAACCGTTGGTGCTCTTTCCTGACGCTCAGGGCATTCCCTCAATAAATGCTGACTGGATCCGCAAGCTAAACATAATCCCCTTTTGCGTCTGCACTCGTCCTCAATATAGCCTCGCTTGCGACAACAGATAGGTAGTTCCTGTGGAGATGCTTCTGGTGGCTGGTGCATGTGAGGTCTCTTTGCAACTTCTTCCTGTGGTGCTCCGGCTGGTGCTGATGTGGACGGCCACTTCAGAGTGGTCTCTCTCCTGGTGACGCGCTCCATGCGTCCGGCTACAGCAAGGACGTCCGGGTAAGATGTAGGTGCAACGGATCCAATTAGTTTCTGTAGCTCGAAGTTTAGTCCGTCGAAGAACTTCTCAGCCTTCTCTTCTTCTGTCGGAATCAAGGTTGGGGCGAAGCGACTCAGACGAATAAACTCTGCGTTGTATTCTTCTACTGTCATACTGTTTTGAGTGAGGCGATTGAACTTGTCCCAAGTTCTGATCGAGCGATGGCTGGAATATACATCTCTTGAAAGAGTCTGGAAAACTCTTCCCAAGTGACTCGGTCTGGTCCGAGCCGTGTCTCCTCAGAAAGCCACCAGTGATGTGCATTGTCCGTCAACTGCATTCTGACGGCAGTCATCCAACGTTCCCTTGGAAGCTCAGCTGCTTCTAATTGATGTTGTGTATTGGTGAGACACTCATGAACTTCTGTGGGCTCCTCCTTGCCTGAGAAAGTACGGGGCTTCAGCTGGCGAAAGTCGGTGATAGAGCCCGTCGTTGGTCGTTGTGCTGGTAAATTTGCCTGCTCCAGTGCGATTGCTAGACTGCGACTCAAAGCCTCTTGTTGGGCTTGCATTATTGCATAGATCATTTGAAACATCTGCTGCCCGTCCATAGCCTGCCCTTGTGGAAATACGGGCATTTGTGGAGTAAATTGTGTCGATGGTGGAACATCAACTTGCCGGATTCTCGAGGCATGTTGATTTGCTTGACTGCGCTGTTGAGCTGGTTGACCTTCTTCTACTGGTGTTACTTCATCTTCGTTGGTTACCACAGCATCTCGTGGTGATCTTGCAGGAGTCTCGTCGTTTGCTCGTGAATCCATAACTCTGCAACCAAAATAAACATTAAGAGGCTCACAGGAATCAAGGCTGGATGCAAGTCAAGAAATTAATTCGAATCCGATATAGATTTCAAGAACGATTCAAGCAAGTGGATGAGATCCTAAAACTTATCCTATTCTTATTGCAGGCTTGCTCGGTCCCTAAGTTAAAACCGAACAATTTAATCGTTGACCTGCATGGGCCGCCACAAAAACTATGTCACGCTCCAGTCCCAAAATATCGAGGAACTAGACACGTGGCAATGACCACCTACACATTCAAGCAGACTCATGTCCGACTCAAATATGTATAAGCTGTCTAATGTGAACTCTAGTCCAAGAATCTATGAATATATTTATAAATGTCAAGTATCTAGATCTCATCCATAAGAACAGTATATGAACTAAATAGCAAACTGGAATAAATGCTGAAAGTAAAGATACTATCGAATATCCATTAAGAAATAATACTAAGTCTGGTGGAGACAAATCCACTATCGATAAATGGAAAATAAAGACAAGAAAATATAACTAAAACATGCTAGATAGTAACAGGGCCATCAACTGCTATCGTACCCTCGTCTGGTGTAGGTCCGTAAAGTTGCGGGTACTCCTCGTCTCCTAAATCTGGAGAACAAAATCAGGTCCTCAGTGGGACGTAACAAGATACAAAAAAATACGAGCCAAAAGTACAGTAAATGAACATGCAAGATAGAATAGAAAATAAACACAAGAGAAGCAAATAAGACACAAGAAATTACTACATCTAAGATGGTGGCATGCCGATGATGCTATCAAACATGACTACAAGAAAATCAGGGTAACCGCACCTCAATGGGAGATCACGGTCCTATAGAAAGTAGGCCAATGGGGACTCCCAATCTATAGTATGGCTCTTTCGCAGTCCAATAGGAGCTCATAAATGAGGTAGTCAAATGAACAAGTCTCTATCGCAGCACAATGGGTGCTCACAATCGAGAATGCTCAAGTATAGTCAATGCCTAATAACGATCATCTAGGAACTAAAGAAACCAATCGAGTCAACTCAAGGAAACGTAGAGTAAACATATACCATCATAATATGACTATGAAACAAATAGTGATACATGGAAAAGAGCAAATAATGTACATGCACGTAAAACGAGAAAATAAGACTAGAGCAGCAGAAATAAATCAAATATGAAAAAGCGCATCAAGAAACTATATACGATAAGAAAATAATAACTGAAAAGGAAAGCATGCAAATAATGTACAAGAGTTGGCAAGGTATCTTGCATGACAATGTATAAATAAGTCAAGGAAATAAGTAGCAAAACTGCAGGATTTGGCAAGGTATACTTGCACGACAATGTATAAATAAGTCAAGGAAATAAGTAGCAAAACAGCATGATTTGAACAGCATAATTTGGCAAGGTATACTTGCACGACAATGTAAAAATAAGTCAAGGAAATAAGTAGCAAAATAGCAGGATTTGGCAAGGTATACTTGCACGACAATGTATAAATAAGTCAAGGAAATAAGTAGCAAAACAGCAGGATTTGGCAAGGTATACTTGCGTGGGGTTCTGGCTTCAACTGTAGCTCTGGTCTCAGTGGAATTTGCATGTACTGCTCCGGTTGCTGAAATAAACATCACTATTAGATTCAGAAAATATCAAATAGCTAGAAATGCCTGTCCTTGAGTCCAATTTGGACACAGGGGCAAAAATGACAGTTTCTGGTCAAAGCGGGGTCCACATGTGGCCCGCTTCGCACCGAAAAACGTTTTAGAACCAATGGTCTCCAAATTTGTCAAACTTAGTGTCAACAAGTCTAGAACGATGATACGAACCCAACGAAACTTCCAGAACTGGATTCCAATAAGCCGATCACAAAATCGCCCGTCAGGTGGAGCCGCGGGCCCAGGACACGCGATTTTGTCAACGTTCTCAGAATCAAACCAAACTTGGGTCACAAGACCAGCGTATTGCTACGAGTCCGATGGCGCAAGTTTTGTTTCGATCCGACGTGTGTACACAAAGTTACAACGATTTCCAGAACAGGCGGATACGGGACGTTGTCGGCGGATACGCGTTGAATCCGGTGTGCACGCACATCCAAATCAACTTTTGTGAAATCCCGCACGTCCGTATCAATGGCGCGCACCTTTTGGTGAAGACCGCATGCGACCATGTCATCCAGTTTGGCGGGGCGCACTCAGTTCTGGGGTGAAACAGGGCGTTATTTTTCCTGTTTTTGGATCGCGGTTTGCGATCGCCACAGGACGCGATGCACCGAGCGGGTTGCACAGACATCGAGAGGGTTACGAAGCCTACGCGTCACAACTGACGGAACGAAAAATAGAGCAACAAGGAGAGAGAACGGGTTACCTGAACAGGTCTCCGTGGAAACTGAAATTCCCGTGTCCGCGAAGCGACACGACGCTGCGACACAGTGCTGCAGTGTCCGAGCTAGGGTTAGGGTTTCTGTGCTGCTGGGGGAGACTCGCTGGAGAAAGGCGGCTCGGGGCAGGGTGTTCAGCCGGAGGTGTAGGGGTTGGTGCTCAGGCGGCCGGCGCTAAGGCAAGGGAGTCGTCGTCGGCTCAAGCTGAGGGCTGCGAGGTCGTCGAGGTGCTGTCGAGGGGGTTGCTGCGGGATGGGGAGAGGGCTGACGGTGGAGGGTCGAGGCGGAGGATCGTCGAGGGGAGAGGCGGTGAGGTCGAGGTCCTGGGTGGCGGAGGGCGACGCTGGAGATGGTGGAGGTAGTCGGGGGCGAAGGCGAGGGGGTCGTGGCTTAGGGCGGAGGAAGGAGGAGGGAGAGGGCTGTGGGTTTATGGCGGGCTGGGCGAGGGGTCGTCGAGGAAGGCGGTGGAGCGGGGAGAGGGAGACGGAGGTGAGCGGGGTGGCTAGGGTTCCGTCGAGCGGGGACTGGAGGGTGGTGGTGAGACGGCGGCGAGATGAAGGCGGTGGCAGCGGAACATAGGTGAGAAGACGGAGCGGGGCTGCGGGGTGTGTCCGGGCGAAGGAGACGACGAGGGGCTCGGGGAGTTTCTGGGCGGAGGAGATGGCGGATACGGGTGGTTTAAATAGGGGCACCGCCGGGTCGGAACAGTAATTCCATTAAGGATTAGGATTAGGGTTTTGGTTAGGGTTTCGGGTCCGGGTCAGGTTCAATCTGAATCCGGCCCGATCCGCTAATGTTTAAGTGTGGGTTCGGGTAGGCGGGTTTCGGGTCGACGGGTTAGACCCGGATCCGACCCACAGGGTTCGGTTGGGTTTAGTTGAACCGGGTCCGGTTTGGGTTGGTTTGGTTCAATTGAACCGGGTTTATTTCTAGGGTTTAATTCGGTTTATTTAAAACTTAGATTTTAGGTCTTTAAAAATGCTTCCGGGGCCCAATAAATTCTCGAAAAATTACCCTATGTCTAGTTTTTCATTTTACACCCTAAAATATTATTTTTATAATATTTTAATATTAATTAACAATATTTAAATTCAAAATACCTTAGTTTTAATTACAAAAAAATCCCAGAAAATTACAGAAAATTATAAAAAATCCATATTAAAAAATTTTAAAAAATCTGGGGGGTTACACTAACTATATGATGGTCCATGATAAAATCCATGAATAGCAGCTGGGACTACAAGCCCAGGCTAACTATTTGTTAGTCTCTGTTCCCGATATACGTATTTGGAACATATTTTTATTTTAGCATGGTTGCATGTGCATGGAGACTAGACCCATTCTTTGGTTTAACCTTGCCTATGGTTTATTTTATGGGTTGGTTCAAGTCATGAGAACCTTTGGTTCCACCCTCAACCCTACCATATATAACCCAATATTTCTCTCTCTCTCTCTTCACTGCTTCATTTCTTACCCTCCCTTTAGTTTTCTCTCCCCATTTCCATAGGCAAGTACACCTTGTATAAGAAATAGAGAAATCCTCCATATTATTATTCTATTATGTTTGTTATATGTTTCTAAGCACTTTTAGTTCTTAGAATTTTCTGTTTTGATGGGTGGTTTTGAGTAGATCTACATTTCTAAACTTAGGATTTTATGGGTTTTATGAGTTTTTCTTGGTTTTGATCTATTGAACATGTATTTTTGAAAACCAGTTTTTGCTACACATTAGAGATGTCAATTTAGAGCATTTTGGCTTTTGGTTCACACAATTTGGACTTAAAATGAGATTTTTATAAAGAAAATAAGATTTCAGTTTTTGGAGCTTTCGCTATGGCCGAACCTGCTGTTGGAGAAGACAAAATTCGTATACGGCCAGTGAGCTACGCGACTGAGAGTGTCTTGCGGCTCGAGAGGGTTATACGGCCTAAAATTCTTGCTGCATACTGACAGCATGCGTCTATCTTGTTGGACACATGACTGCTGATTTACACAAGTGTTCTTGAACACAATGTACTTTCACTCGCTGAATGAATGAGAAATTCGCTAGGTCCAAGAGACAACCCATGCAGAACTAACACTTATGTGGCCTGGATAACATGCAGCCACTATTTCCCTTAGATGCATGACTCTGAACCGTTTGAACTTGTTTTTTTGGTTTTATCTTTTCTCTCTGACACACTTTATTGCATCAGTCACATCACTGACACTTCATTTATTGTCCGTCACTTCACCACTTATCCCAAGGAGTAGACCTTAATCCTGAGCATACGGCCAAGTGGTTCATGTGGCATGACTTCATATGCGACAATGATTAATATGTGGCCCTTACTTCGTATGCGGCATGACTTCATATGCGGCCAAGATTTGTTATGTAGCCTGACTTCATATGCGGCCTTGACTTCCCATGCGGCCTAGAGACCCATGCGACCCTGCTTGTTTGATTGAATATTTTCTTGATTCGTGTAAGCCAATGTATAATTGCTAATTTGACTCGAATATTGTATTTGTGCTGATACCCCTAATGCCTGATAATTGTTCATGATTTAATGTGCACCGAGGTGCGATACAACATCACATGTTAAGTGATTATATTTAGGCTGTGCATCGAGAATGCCTCCAAATTACTGACGCATAATATTATATTATATTATATTATATTATATTATATTATATTATATTATATTATATTATATTATATTATATTATATTATATTTTATATATATATATATATAGTTTTCCCAGCATGGGCATAATAAGCGAGTCAACTACCAAAGCGTGGCTAGGATATTGATTGATTGAATGTTGCATACACGCTCGGGTGAATCCAGATTGACTTCCATGGATTCGTATCTAGCATGTTCGTACTTTGTACAACATATTAAGAAAAATTTACATGTGACTACGCCTTGAGATTTCGAACACAATATAGGGCTAATTAGGTAACTAAAGTGGTAGTAACATCTGGAGAAAATAGTATCCCGAGATTATGCCAACGAACCTTCCAACAGAGATTCATTCTAAGTGCGTTGCTGGCACCGGAGATACTGTATATCATCTACCTTAGTGGAGTACAGTATCTGACTATTATTATGCGAGCTACTGTTTCACTATAGGAACACTGGAACCGTTAATACCGTATTTTAGTGCAGTGATCCTACGGGGGACTGGTGCATCCTGCAAGTGCCTATTTTATTTATTTTGTTCGGTTAGATCATGTTCAGTACTGGTATGATATAAGGATACTTATTATGCATTATTTTGGGATAACCTCAGACTCCAAAAAAATAGTAAGCCGTATAAATGATTGGCCGATATAAGAAATGGACTTGGTCATGATTGTATTATTCGGTTAGTAGCCTAGGAAAATGGACTATCATAGTGTGATGGTTCAACCCTTGTCCTTGTTTGGTTGTAGAGTTAGGCCTTCCTGCTAGGATATGCCATTTACCTAAGTTACGACACTGAACCTATGTATTATTATATATTTTCTTAGGTTTTTATTTTTCCATTTCGTGCTTCCTTTGTGGTATTTACTATTTGGGGTCTAACCCCTCTGGTTTTGCACGGCCAGGTTTCGAGCCAGTACCGGAGGATCCAGCGTACCTTCCCCCAACTCATGGTGCATACCAGGAACATGGTCACAGGGGATAACGAGTGGGTTTCTTCTTTCCTACTCATCAACGAATATTTACTTCTTTTGGTGTTTAGCCACCGGCACCTGTTAGCCGACTCGTCTGGATATTAGTTTCCTTACATGATTGTATTAAATCAGACTGCAGATGATCATTGTCATGTACTTTTTATACTCTGTCAGATTTCTTATTTTTGTACAGCTGGTTTCCAAAATATTATGGCAGGGCGTTTGGGATGCCTTACTTCCTTATCATATATGCTCTATGCTTACTATTTCTTGTTTGAATGATTAAGACATAGAAGTTCTTGACCATAGGAGACTTGAGTGTACAATGCTCTCTCTTGTTTTATACATCCCTGATCGTCGTATGACGTATAGTACCTTGTGCATGGTAGCTGGCCATATTCGTCTCCCTATTCCGGTACTGGGTGTGACAAGATTTTAGTAGTGGCCCATCCAGGTCTATTCTTCAGACTTGTGGGGTGTCATGGTCATAGGAGTCTCAATCAAACATGATCCTTCTTGAAATCCTGAATTTGTCCTCTTCGATACTCAGCTTAAATTTTTCCTGATTGATTGCTTCCTTGTTCCTTCTCGTCCTGTTCTTAATTGTTCTTATTCTCTTCTTTAGCTCTTCTTATTCCCTTGATGCTGCAACAACAAGACAGGCAGAGTTTCCAGTGGAATAAGATCCTGTGGAACCTCAGCCAAGGATCCGAGTTGAGCCTATGATGAATGAGACTGAGCAGCAGGCTCCAGGTGTTCCCATACCTCCCGCAGTGCCGGCAGTACTAGATACCCCGGCCTTGCTAGAGATTATCCTTAGATTGTTGGCTGCCCAATAATACCATATGGTGGTGCAACAACAACAACAACAATATCAACATTAGCAATAACAACTTCAACAGCAGGAACATAATGTCCTGTTGAACCAAGGGTTGCAGAGGACCCTAGAACGAGGCGGGAGAACAGATTCTGGGGCATCTGTTAGATTTTGTAGTTTGAACCCCAGATATTTTGATGCAACGAAGAACGTAATAACGACAGACAATTGGCTCCAGGATATTGAGACCATTCTAACAACAGCTAAAATTTTGGCCTAGGAACAAGTTGCCTTGGTTCGCTTACAGCTCCGGGATCTTGCAAGAGATTGGTGGGCCACGATGAAGGTAGGATTGAGGCATCCTATTTTATGGGACGATTTTAGGACCCAGTTCAGGGTAAAGTACTTTAGGATTGTGGCTCAGTGTGAGTTGCAGCAAAGATTTATTAACCTCAAGCAGGAAGGAAGGACAGTAGACGGCTATGCGACAGAGTTTTGCCAACTAAGCAAATTTGCTCCGATCATGGTGGCAACAGAGTTAGAGAGAGAAATAAGGTTCTGGTAGGGACTTTACTTAGAGATCTTACATATGGTAGAGGTGCACGACTACCAGACCTTCGAGACAGTATTGATAGCAGCCAAGAGGGTTGTCACGACCCGCACCCGAAAATCGGGCATGAGTCGTGGGTACGTCCAGCCTACACCGCATAATCGGCGGTAGAACGCTGTAAAGGTCCTTTCTAGGTCAAACAATTATATCTATATATCTCACAAAAATCTGCCATAACCTCTCCAAAAAGGAGGGCAACCACGCAATATATATATGAACTCTCAATCACAAAATCTAGGGGAAGAGTAAAAGCTAGATATGATAGCAAAAGGAAACAAAAAAATACAGAGCAAGACAATATCCAAAATATAAAGTCCAAGTCTATAATAGTCTACAATATCTTACAGCATCAAAAGAATAAGTACAATCATCCAAATAACAACTGGGAATAACCCAGAAAACCTACCTAGCTAACTAGGGCGCTAAAGACGTCTCCTCAACGGGCTCCTCTTCGATCTCGGGGTCACAACCCTCGTCAACACCCGGTCCGTAGAACGTCGGGCAATAATCCTCAGGATCCTCTGGAGTCAGGATTGGAGTGAAGTATATAACTCTGAAAGCAACTCCAAATACATGGTAAGGTGTATATGATGAGCAATAGAAAAGTATACAAGATGCACAGGAAATAAATATATGTTGGAGCACAATAAGTAGCTGCAATGTAAACTGGAGAACAATACAAGTAGAAAAGTAACTGCAGGTGAGAAAATATGAATACTAGCTAAGTGCCTTGAGCACAAGTTTGTTATGTGATAGACTTAGGTTGCACATAAAAAACACTACGATAACTCCGTTATGCGTGAGTTGTATAACCGACATACACATGAATACTGTTTGGCTTTGATCACATAACCAACTCCTACTCCCCTCCCCCACTAATACTCTTGGATCCAACCATAACACGCTACGTACATGATAATAGCTCGCACACACGAAGGCGAGAGCACAAGAAGCACATGATAGCACATAAGAATCAATACCCGAAGCACATGATGAAATACACGTGATAGAGTACCCGCTGAACACGGTAAGGGGGATAGCATCTCATGACGGGATCCACTAGTACCAGCTCGTGTAACAATATTTCAGAATCAAGTATCACAGTTCTAGAACAGGTGATATAAACGCTATCATGAAATGGAAACTTTCAGAGGTAGGTACTCGCCTGATGTCCTGAGCAACTGACGAGGATCGAGATCCGGACCGGTGTCACAAGAACCTATTATGAAAAGCAAGATTAAACAGGGTTCTAAGGAGTTAAACTAATATAAAATAATTAAAAAATAGGCTTCTAGGGATATTCTAGTTCGAACAGATCAAACCGATAAAATTCGGGTGAAAAAGTCAACCCGGGGTCCAAAATTCAACTCTAGGTCAAAACTAGGTCAAATATTGACTTTTACGGTCAACGAGAACAATTATGGTCAAAGCTAGGTCAAACTAGGGTGCCCCTGAAATTCTAGGTCAAATCGAATTCATTAAGCTAGAAAACTCTCAAACTCGCCTCCTCGAGATACCGGGATACCCTCGGTATCCGATACCTCGCCTTAGGCCACGCACCCCGCCTAAATCTGCTAAAACCTATGCTAGCACACGTAAATATATACACATAAGCATATAAAAATCACTCCAATACTATTCCTGGGCTATTGCTCAAATACCCCGCTCGAAACTCAATACCTTGGATATCTCAAGGTATTGAGATACCGCTCTCATACCCCCTCTAACTAGCTATTTGGTTAGCTATCTAAGCACCTAGATATATTCCTAGTTAATAATCTAGGCTAATATATCTATATCTATCATATATATACATATCTAAGTATCTATA